>CM066036.1:27471231-28001573 GCA_033557465.1 Ichthyophis bannanicus | reverse complement strand
AAGTGGTGCAAAAAGGTGGGTCTTCAGCTTAGCCTTAACGTTTTTATAGCAGGGTTTCAACGGAGAGCAACGGTAAAGCGAGTTCCAGAGTCGCGTGCTCAAAAAAAAGAAAAATGCGGATGAGCGTGTGGACTCAAGATGCAGCCTGTGAGTTTATGGAAGGGACCTGCGATTCAGGTGGACCGATCTCATGGGGCAGTGAGACGAATGAAGATGTATTAAATTGGCCTGTTAGAGGGGAATACTGGTATGGATAGTTTTTGTGCACATATATACGGATTTTGAACTGTACACGGTACACAAGTGGAAGCCAGTGTAGGTGACTCAAGATGGGGGTTGATGTGGTCGAAGCGGGATGCGTTAGTGTAATGCATGCAGCCCTATGGTGGGCCTAGTTGTAATCTTCGCAGAGTTGGGTTTGATGGAGACCGGCGAGGACAACATTGCAGTATTCCAGGCAGGATACCACCAGGGACAGTTAAGGGTATGTTTACTAAAACCCCTGTAAAGTGCGGGCCCCGGTATGGTGCGGGTGCCATATAAGGATTGGGCGTTCCGTCCTTAAACGAAAAGCTGGAATTTACGTATGCGCTAAGGTGCCGCTGGCGCACATGTGCGCCCTGCACCTTACCTGCATTATATAGCTGCCCGGGAGGCATAATTGGCGCACTGGGGGGAAGTGCAAGAAAAAAGACGCATATCCACAGCACAATGGTTCAGACGTCTGACCAATTGTGCAGGTATCAGGGGTTCAATCCCCCACAGTGCCCAATAAAGATTGGCTGGCCAAGGCATTAATATTATGAGGCGCAGAAATACTGGGCGGCATAAGGCGGCCGCGCTAATGTTTTTTGGCGGCATAATTAATACTGGGCTCATAAGGCGGCGCGCTGTTTATAATGTAGCGCATTATACTACTGGGCGGTATAAGTGGCGTGCTGAGGTGCAGAAAGAAAAGCATAGCCACCGCACAATGGTTAAGGCACTTACCAATGATGCAGGGCTCAGGGGTGCAATCCCCACAGTGCCCAATGGAGAACAGCTGACTGAGGCATTATGTTAGGAGGCATTTTAAAGATGGGCGGCATAAGGCGGCGCGCTAATGTTTTAGGAGGTTTTTTAATATTGTGCCGCATACGGCGGCGCGCTGAGGTGCAGCACAGGAACAGAACCACAGCACAATGGGTAGGACACTGACCAATGGTGCTGGATCAGGGGTTCAATCCCCCAAAGTGCCCAATGAACAAGGCTGGCTGAGCAATAACATATGAGGGGGAAGATTGCTTTAGGATGCATCTTTAATTCATATGTTAATTATCACTACTAAGCAAACGTCACTCTGCAAAAGCGTGTGAACATAAGGCGCCCTATAAGGCACAATTTTAAAGTGCACTGTCAGCCAAGGGCAACCCCAGAATGTTGCTTATAGGTCACTTCAGAGGTGGCCGTCTGAGGTACCGCAGAGGTCCTGTACTGTTTTTCTTATGGCATCACTGTGCAGTGTAAGGGATTAAAAGCATAAGTTGGTGCGCTGAACCGGCAAGCGATGAGCATCAGTGGAGCACAAGGGTTACTGCACTGACTGCTGATAACCGTCGTCATGAGTTTGCTCCCCAGTGTGGCCTTAATACCTAAGGCTGGCTGGTGGCCTCAGCTTTGCATTGTACATATTTTGTCCTGCACGCACTTTAATTTTTGGTTATTAATTGCTGCCATCAAACCCGCCCTCTATGTGCCGTAATTGAGGCCTTGCCGTATAAGGCAACCCTATCGTCACTCATAGGGCACATTATACAATGCACTGTCCGCCAAAGAACCCTAAAATGTCCCCCTTATAGGGCACCCTATAAGGTTGTGTCACAGGATATTGTATTAGATGCACACTTATATTGGGACGGGAACCATCACAGGTGGCCCGTATAGGGCGCCCTCCGCCATAAAGCAACCTCAGAGGCCACCCTTATGGGGTGCAGTAACGCTTGAGGGTGTTTTTTGCTGGCAATCAAAATATGTACATTAACAAAAGATAATGTGTTGGACAACCCTATCAAATAACCCCACTGTGTTTTGACACCCATTACCTCTGGCTTCAGAGGCAGTGAAGTACCCATTGGGCTACAGCTCTATAGCTGCTAGCAAGCCCTTTGCCTTGCTGCAGAGCGCAATGCACGTCACCGACACAGACAGTCTGCTGTGGGTCACCAGAATAGGGGTTAGCCCACCCATACCGCATGATGCAGTGCACATGCAAATCAGCTGTGCCCACATATTAACATCAAAGATGGCAATGCACCCCCCACAGCACCTCAGTCCTGGGAGGAGGGTACTTACCGTCGTGTTTTTACTGGCACCCGAGTAGCTAAAAAAAAAACAAGACACACCGTCACATTGTGCGGGTACTGTGAAATTCACCCTTAGGGTGCGTGAGGGGCCACCCCAAGGCAGCCATGTCCACAGAGCGACCTTCCATGGCTTATCTACGACCATTCCGGATGGTCCAAGCAGTGTTAAACTGTAGGATATAGGTAGTTCCCCTACTTGCAGAAACAACCATTGTGGGATATACTCTGTCTGTTGTTCAGTGCATTTGTAAGCCCCTATGGACCCCTAGGTGGGCTCATGCAAACCACCACCCGCCCCCCCCCCCCCCCACTGGGCCAAGGATGGCAAACAGGGTCTCCTATCAATAGATCCTACATTCGTCCTACCCCCCCCCCCGCGCCAGCAAAGGTGGCAGTAGAGGGGAACATCAACCCCACAGGGCAGTCAATGCAGCTTCTATACACATCCAAAACACAATAGCGATCAGTACAGTAGGCCTGGATATGGTGAAGCTGCACCACCCACCTACTATCGTGATATTCCCTCCTGCGCAAGTTATCAGCCACTGCACCCTGCTCCATCACAACACATACCAGCTTGGTACAACAGTGTGCTAGTTAGTCCACAGTGCATGTTCCCCGAGTGGAGATGCATGCACCCAGAACTGGGATGTCAGCATACACAGCAAGCAGATAAATCATGACTAGGCCCCCAAAAGGAAACCCATATCTATCACATGAGAGAAATACTATATAACACTATAGGTGGGGGTGGTTGGCCTATGGGCCATGCTGGGGGGTCGGTGGTCACTGCACAGATCAGGGTGAGAGTGATCCTCTCAGCAGGACATAACTGAGGTCACCCTGTCTGTGTATGTGGTGGCCCGGGCACTAAAAGTGTCCCCAGTCAGTGCTCTATGTCCTGTGCAGATGCACCCTGGGCCAGGTCCACCCTGTCCGCCTATACCACATGGTACCGGAGTTGGCTCCTCAATTATGCACATTTGCAGCCCAATATTGGCAACATTGCTGGCAGTGGGGTGTAGCTGTTGGAAGGTTTTTTTTGCCGCCAACCACCACACTGGATAGATAGACAGCCACCCCGCCACACCTATGCCAGCAGTGTGCTACTATAGAGGGAGGTTTCAGCAGGCCCATACCCACCAAACACCCAGTCCCCTGGGCACAGTACAGGCGATGGATATGGTGATGCAATACTGTTTTGGTGGTCACTACCCCAGGGCGGTGAAACAAACTGTCAGAGACAAGACCTGCAGCACACACCGGGCAGACATCAAATGATTGTTATGGTGGCGGGTCCCAAGGAGTCAAAATGTGCTTAACGTAGGAATTGATATCTGCCAGTTCTCAGTGGGAAACATGATTGATAGCTGAGTAACCATATACCCAGAGTGTAAGGGTGCCCTTTGCTTAAGGTATAAGCAACTGCTAGTATTGGGAGATAGCAGGCAGGGCCCATGTCCTGCGCATCTCCAGGAGGCATTTGGCCACTGGGGCCTGTGGGTGTGTGTGTGTGTGTGTCCTGGGCCCTGTTGGCTGCTGCTTTACGGCAGAGTTTCCCAACGGTCCCGTCCTGGTGGTTGCCAAACACTGTTCGGGTTTTCATGCTGTCCCTCATAAATATGCATGAGCTACATCTGCATACCATGGGGGTGGTGCATAGATATGCAGCACAGGCATCTTTATTAGAGGCAGCATGGAACCTGAATGGTGTGGGGCCCTCCAGGACTGCATTTGGGAGACTCTGCTCTAGGTATGCGGCTGTTTATGGTGTCTGTGTTTGGTGTGGTAAAATATAGGCGTATTAACCATTGCGTATGTTCTCAGCCATAAAGGTTTGTCCTTACTATCATGGTTTAGTTGTGGGAAAACTATGTGGACAGGATTGGTGGTAGCCCCAGCTGGCCTTTGAACCTGTGACCTTCTGTTCTTGCACACACTGTCTGTGTGCACTGCGCCACCGTGTTGCCACAGATATGCTGCCTTCCCTGGGGAGTTCATGACTGTACATACAACCGAGCCTGTCCGTTGCGGTGGACGGTGCCAGCCTGCACACGCCTAGGCCACTGTCTGCTGTGGCTTGCAGCCCCTGCCCCCTCCACCACCTGTACCCTCCGCCAACATGCAGACATGTCCTTATCTGGCAAAAAGCATATGACCTGATTGAGTTGTGGCACTCCAGGACTGAATTTGGGGGATTTGGCTGTAGGTAATGCCCATTGTTATGGTTTGTGTGCGGT
Organism: Ichthyophis bannanicus; assembly: GCA_033557465.1. Classification (NCBI taxonomy): domain Eukaryota; kingdom Metazoa; phylum Chordata; class Amphibia; order Gymnophiona; family Ichthyophiidae; genus Ichthyophis; species Ichthyophis bannanicus. The sequence goes on along the minus strand of CM066036.1, from coordinate 27,996,991 downwards.
GTGGGTGGGTTAGGGTAAAATATGGTGTTTTGAACCATGCTTATGTTCTCTGCCAATAAAGGAGTGTCTTCCTACTATCACTGTTTAGTGGTGGGTAAAACTATGGAGGCTGGGTTGGCAGGAGCCCCAGCTGGGATTTGAACCTGTGACCCTCTGGTCTTCCGGCGCTGGCTGTGTCCATTGCACCACACTGTGGCCACAGAGACAGTGTGGTCCCTGGAGATGGGAAACCTGGCCTGATGAGTCGAAACCCTGCTCTGCACAATTGTACTGTGGGCTCATTTACCTTGTACGGAGACAAAAGTGCAAATACGCCTCAAAAATGACCTCGGAAAAAGGGCCAAAAAACCATGACCAAGCTGGGCAACAGTGATATTACTGGCAACCATAAAAACACACTCCCAGGAAAGCTCCAATACACTGCTATGAATTTTGAAAGGGTCTACGTAGCACAGACCCTTCCAAAAATAATTTCCTTTTTTTGGAGCTTTCCTGGGAGTGTTTTTTAATGGTTGCCCATTAATATCACTGTTGCCCATCTGGATTATAATTTATTTGGAATTTGTTGTGGTCATTTTCAATTTTATTTGCTATTTTGTTCTGTGCACAGGTATCACACTGCTCACGTTTTGAAGGTTTCCCGGTTTTGCTGTACATTGCTGACGGAAATGGTTTCTCTTCCCTTTAAATCGGCGCAACGCGAGGGTTTCACTCGTGGTAGTTTTTGGACCAAAATTCAGCCCTGCTCCTGTGCGGGGAGCCTCTCCCCTCCCACTCTCCACCCATTGACCCCGTCCCCCCGCCCCGCGGGAGTCGTCCTCCGCCCTCGAACTGCCGTTCCACGCCGCTTTCGCAGAGCAGCGCGCCCCGCCTCTTGTGCGGTGGAGCGCACTTGTGCCGGGGGGGGGCGCACACGTGCGGGGAACTAAAAATGCACAATTAGCGTGCGCTAAGGTACCTTCGTCGCACGCTGAAGTGCGCCCCGCAGATTTGCGCGGTTTAGTAAACATACCCCTAACAGTGTAGTCAGGGAGGAGCCCGATATAAAGGGATGGATGGCACGGAGTTGACGTAAGGTGTGGAAGTACCCCGCTGTACAACAGAGGAAATATGTTCTTTAAAGGATAAGGTAGAGTCCAGGGTAACTCCTAAATAACATAGGGAGGAGACTACCGGCAATGGGGAACAGGACAAGGTAGGGGCAAGAGGGGGAATTGGGGCACTAGAGGTAAACCAAATGGCAAATGATTTTGAGAGATTCACATGCAACAAATTAGGGCATGATCCCTACCTCCCTGCTCTGATGCTGCGACAGAGGAGGGAGGGGTCAGACCTGCTTAGCGGGAGCAAGAAGGCTTAAGGGGCGCATTTCAGCTGTCTGCCGTTGCCTGCCGCTGCTGAGAGAAGCCTTTGTGCCCTGTGCGGGCCGCACAGCTTGCACAGGGCTAGGTACGGTCCTGCTGAATGACAATGTAAGTTGACAATACCTTATTGGTGGATGCAAGTTAGACAATTGAAACTAGTCTGTGGCATGCCCAAAACACAGCAAAGCAATCGCAGTGCACTGTAATGTAGCAGGAAAACGGGTTAGAGAGTGAACCCACTGGCACAAGATGCACTGCAGCACTACTTAAATGGAAGCCGATGACCTCCTAAGGTATGCATGTAGTGTACATCTCAGGAACATGACCGTACATACTAAGCAAGGACATGATCCCAGCAGAACAGGCCCCCCATAGCGGAACGATCCAATCATTTCTCTTCACTACTAAAGGGCCATGGGAATGACAGCAGTCAGCAGTGCAGGCACCACACAGATATGCCCAGAGGCACCATCGTCGCTCCCTACAACTGTGCACATATGTAGAGACCAATTCTGGTGCACCTGGGAATGGCGTACTGCGTTTTGCACTGTGGCACTGATCAGGGGACCTCCCTCTGAAGCCCCCTGATCTGTGACAAGGAAGTGTTTGGACACGGCAGTGATTGCGGAACCGTCCTGCTCACTCCTGCCTACTCACTGGCACCTGGTGATGCTGCATTCATCCCTATGGTCCAGGTACCTGTCAGGCATACCTGTCCCCCTCGGATATGTGGATGAGCAATCTAGAGCCCCCCTGTGCAGTTTCTCCAACCACACACGCGCTCTCACTTGTAGTCCCATAGAAACAATTGTCTGACAAAAGACTGCCCAGTAACCAAATGGTCTTAGCTAATGGAAAAGAAACCATAGCAATCAATACTTCTAACCCAGCATCATACCTGCTCACTACATTTCTATTTCGCTACCTACATACCTAACACAGAGCTGCAGTAGGCCCAAACAGCCCTTCCAGTATATCAGCCTCAAGAGGCAAACCCCGTATGCTCTTTGCACATCAGAGGCCCACATATGTAAACAACCGCAACAGTGGCCTGTGCACAAGATATGTGCCATATAGCCACTGGTGTAAGATATCCCCAATATAGTGTTCTGGTAGGACTCACGTATGCACTTATCTGCATTAAGGGATTGTACATATTGCATAGAGCACATTGTAGTAATCCACTGTGTGGAGCGCAATACTCCAGCTGGCTGAGTGTTGCACATTGCACCGATGGATGGACTTACATGTTCACATGGGGTGCTAGGACTCTATCATTGCATTGTTAGATAGCCCTAGCTGTGCCCCTCTGGCTCACACAGCAAATGCCAGCATAGCCAGATTGAGCATCTGTGCTGTACCGCATACAGTTTTGGGGGTGTTTATTTCTGCTTCTTTGCCGTACAGCCCCCTCTCCTCTGCTTTCTGTTCCATAACACTGCACGCTGTGTTTTTTTCCAAACTGCAGTCACACCAGTGCAAGCGTAGATTAGACAGCCATTCACCACTATTGACTGCATTGGGATGTAGAGCAGAAATATTTCTAAAGTCCTATCTTTATTCCATGATTTGCAGGTATAACCTGGACGTCTATGGGGCTGACTGTGTGGGACGCATTTGGGTGTGACCGGAATACGCTTTATATGTCTCCATGGTTGGCCACGTTCCCCGATCCGACCACATTCTACGATCCCCATGTAAGTGCCATGTACATACAGGGCCGTGAAGGGTCAGATAAACGCTATCCCACATATACAGGTGGCTTATTCGTGGTTCAGAGTGACCCCCATTGTAAATTGACAACAGGAAATGTCTTCAAAAGAAAACATTTTTAGAAGTAAATTGCCTGTCTATCCATCTAGAACACCGGAATAGACCTTCCCATAGTTTACATCATTGTTCAATAAGGTTATGCAAAGTTATACCCATTAGTGTGAGATCCCACCAGATGGAAGTGTATATAAACTCAGGTCCATATAAATCCAAAAATCCCAATGTAGAGGAAGAGAGACTTACCTAATCTGTTGAAAGCATCCGCTAGTAACCAGCATCAAGAATTGAATGCCGGTGTGTGAGAGCCTTTATTTAAAAAGAACATTTTGGTGCCAAAAGAATCACCATGGAAACATGAAGCCACCTTACAAAAAAACTAAAGGAGGCGCATATTCATTTTGAATGAAGAGAACTTATTAGGAATAGAAACAAAAAATATGGCACGTGTGTTTAAAATCAAAGCTTTTTTTTTAGTGCCATTAAGTCAGTGTTGACTCAGAGTGACCCAGCTACCTCTGGGATTTCTTGGCAATGTATCACTGGAAGTAGATTGCCAGCCTTTTCTTCTGAGGGAATGGAGGGTAAAGGACTTGCCTAAAGTCACAAGGCGTGCCAATGGGAATTGAACCCTTGATCTTTTGGGTACTAGGCTGTTGCGCTAACCACTAGGCTACTCCTCCATGCCAAAGTCAAAGTACAATGGATAAAACAGTGATATGTAAAAAACAAGCTGCTAGGTGTAAAACTGTATCGTGAAGTTTAACGCGGTATCAAAGAGAAAATGAGAACTAGCATACATGGACCACAAAGATAAAAAACAGCATTATACAGCAGTTTTAAAAATAAATAAAATTATTCAAATCAAAACTGAAAACTGGAGGACAAAAAACATATAAAACTGATTAGTGATGTTGACACTCATATAAAAATTAAACATGGTGTGGCGCTAAGGAGGCAACTCGTTATAGTGTAGCCCTGGTTTGTGCTAAAAGTTCAATCAGTGCCGCTGCGCCGTCCTCCCTCATACACTTGAAACAGCAGAGTAAGTTACTACTTTCTTTCCGCTTCCCCCTTGCATTCTTATGTTATTCTCTGTACTGTGATTCCTGCCTGACTACTTTACCTGACGGGTTTTGCACACTCTGGTTCTACATTAGTTATTATATGGCCCAGTGAACTACTTCTAGGTTATCGTTTGGCTTCATGATCTCATGGTTCATCTTTTACTAATGTATACGTTTTGCATTGTTTTATTTTCATTGCATTTTTATGTTTTTTATTTACCTTCCTGAAATACTTCTTTTTAGAATGTGCAATTTACTTTATCGTTTGTCTATTTCTTTCTTTCTTTCTTTAGTTAGTTTGTACTGTTTACTACTCTGGCACTTCTTTATGTAGAGTGCAATCATTTTGATTTTGTATTTCGAATGTATATGTCTGTCCTATTTATCATGTTTTTATTGTAGAATATTATTACATTTTTTAATGTTTTATCCATGTTTCACAATTATGCTTTATTTATGGTTTTAATATTTTGTTTATGTTTCTTATCTGTTGGAGATTTTAATTCCTTGAAAAAGGCAGTTTTGCTGAAACTCTGCCAGTGTAGGGGTTGGAATTAAATAAAACTGCATTTTGTTTATTGAAGAGTGGAGATTTTTTCTTCGCCTTGCTCCTGTCTGTCTCATTCTCACATGTATACAGAAATGTATGATTCAGCATCAGATAAGCAGCATGCAGTTTGCATTTGTGTTTTAGCAAACACAGTCATTATCCCTTTGTACTGAGTCTAGAAGCTGCACAAGATCCCTCCATTAATGTTTGTAAGCAGGCAAGAATACTCATTTTGTTCTCTAGTACTTCCACTGAAGATTCTTCACAAAATTTCACCTAAGACTATTCCAGTCCAGCGTGAGGTTGAAGTTTTGAAATCTCTGATCAAATCACTAGTTCTCAAATTGGTCTTTGAAGCCTCTCCAACAGGTCCGGTTGTTAGGATAATTACAAACTACAAATTAACACGATCCCTGGACACAGTGCATGCAAACATATCTCTGAAATATTCCTGCAGATATCCCTGAGCACCAGACCTGATGAGGATAGGGAGAGCAGCAGGGTTGACTGGAGACGTATAGAATTAAAAGGAGGCTTTGATCTGCTGTATTGAACAAAAACAACTTCTATAAACTAAAGAAAACTGTGTCTCTTGCTCAGTGGCGTAGCGTGAGTTGTCAGCACCCGGGGCAAGGCAAGTAATTTGCGCCCCCTATCCCGTGGATTTTAGCCGCCGGGGAGCTTCTTTGTGCGGGGGAGCCGACCGTGATCCTACCCCAGGAGGGAGTGATCGTCAGCACTGACCTCGCTGAGCCGGAGTCCAGGGAAACGAACAGCACAGCAGCAAGAGCCCGACAAGCATGGTTAAAACGCCCAACAGCAGGGAAGAGGAGGAGATCCGGAACCAGAAACTCGCGATGCCGCCCGCAGCTCCGCCTTCTCGAGCGCACAGGGCGATCCGACCCCAACCCCAGCTTTACATTGAGATCGAGGGGCGACGACGCGATAAACAGTCCCCCTCCCACCCCGCCCCGGCAGCTTGTGTGAAATAGCTACCTAGAGGGGGTCAATCGCATCGCCTGCGCTTTGTTGCCGAGGGTTTGCCAAGAACAATGCGACTCCCAGGACTGCGGGCTCGAGGGCTATAGCGCAAACCTCTTTGCAGTGCCACCACCAGATGGCGTACGCGCCAACATGTATCATAGGGACCTGCCTTTCCCCCTCATCGGCAACAGAGAGCTGCGAGTGCGAGCGCCCCCCCCCCATGTTGCGCCCGGTGCGGCCGGCCCCCCCTGCACCCCCCACGCTACGCCTCTGCTCTTGCTTTCTCCAGTTTAAATCAGACATTTCCTGATTTAATCTTTGTTTTTAACATTGTACATGGGTGCTTAGGGAACTATTATTTCAGAATAGTAATAATAATAATCACAATCACAAGTTTTAACACATCAACCTTTTTATGCTTTTAAAATTTACCTACTGACTACAAACTGTTAGGATTAAAATCCCGCTTAGATTTCTCAATCCACTGTATTAACTCAACCAAGAGTTTGCAAAGAATGAGTAATATGACACATCATTTAAACATATGCATCTCACTTCATGCAGTCTTTTCTTTTTATTTAAGGTACAATTTGCATTAAAGAACATAACCAGTGTAAACACAATTTGTAACACTTATAAAACAGTGCAAATTATTATCAATTCCATTTCTGAAATAGATGTATTCATACAGAGGTAAAATCATCTTTCCATAGAAAAATATGTCTATTTCAATACGTGTGTGCTGAGGCTCACTTTTCCAAACAGCAAGCTCTGTTTCCTTAGCTGTGTACTAAATTAATGCCATTTCCATGATCCGTGTGACAACTGAACACATTCAGGATTACAGAGAAATGTCAGGGGAAACAAACAGCATGGTGCACATAAAATTACAGATGACCTTGCTGACAGAATACAAATTCGCAAATTTGTTCCTGGATAAAAGAGGCATCCTTAAAATCATTCTAGTTTTGTATTATTGCACATTTGAGGTGATGCTTACAATCCAGGCATCAAATAGTGAATTGTTATTACAGGTTGCATTCATTTTGAATTATCTAAACTGCATTTATAATTATTTGGAATGTATTTGTTACTTAAAATCATTAGCAGAAGAGTACAACATGTAGTACAAGTGGTTAGTAGTGGAGCAGTAGCTAGTATGGTCTATGAATTAAGAGGGTGTAAGAGGATCGTGCCTCCCTACTACTTCCCACTGCCCTTGGAAGAGAACTACAAGGTGCTCCCCAATCCCAACCTAAGCAGGACTGGAAACGCCGCATGATTGTATTTTAATGAAGCTCTGGAATCCGCTTTGGACATTCACTTGAATTGTGAAGTGTGGAATACACATTTTTTTTATTAAATTAAATCAAAATTAAATACAATGGTAACCACAAACAAGGAGAATACATGTCTTTTGCTACTGCTTAAGGGACTGATTCACTAAGTTACTGCAGGTAATCCTCCACACTAAGCCCCTATTCACTCGGTTATGGTTCCTCCACAGTAACTGGTTAGCACAAGGGAAAGTCCATCCTTGGTCAGCTAAGGATCAGGTTGGGGAGGGGGGGGGGGCTGCAGGGATGCTTAGCCACTCTAGTACTAAAGACCTCGCAATCATGCATCACAATACACCCATACTCCTAACTGAACCCCCCCACCCCCTAATAGCTTGATCCCTAGGGCCAAAGTGTGAAGTGATAGCAAGATTTTTCATGACCGGGCTGGATGGCAAGTTGGAAGAAAGTAAAAAGTTCTCGTCCTGCTGGTAGTGGGTAGAGAAGCCATGGGTGCTTAGGAAACCTCTGATTACTGATACGTGGACCTGGGGTGGTTTGTGGAGAGACCAGGCCTGCTTGGAGATGGGAGGTAATGTGCATTGGAGGCAACATTTCTGCTAAACAGCTTCGAGCTGCCTGTCCCTCATGATTGAAAGTGCAATCATGTCATGCCAACCCACCCCCTCCCCACTGGCAGAAATGCCAATGGAGGACTCCCACACAGCTCAAAGCCTCTTAATAGGAAAATTGATGGTGGGGAGGGGGAGGGCAATTAAGGGAAGGGAAGAGATTAAACCAGCCTGGTCAAAACCGAATAAACAGAGGGAGTCGTGATTCTGATCCCACAGGGCATGTCTAGCCCCATGGGATCAGAATTGCGAACAGGTCTGTACGTGCAGGCCCAGACCCCGATTCCATGTGGCCTGCAAGTTCAGGACTTCTCCGACTAAGTCAGTCAGGGCTCTTCAATGGAGCCATGGCGCCATGGCATCCAGTTGCCATGGCACCGCAGCTCCACTGAAGAGCCGCGATCCCAGCCGCTGACTCAAATGTTGCATTCCCCGCAGCCCAACCCCTGATCTAGCATCCTAAGACCAGGGTTGGGCTGTGGGGAATGTCCTCGGCCCTTCCTGCCCCATCCGAACCCCGGGCCTGCCAATCCCTGGCGACTAGGGAACTTATTCCACCTCTGAATAAGTTTCCTGTGCAAGTCGCCGGCCCTCGACGTACAGGGCCGACATTAGAATCGTCTCTGTATGTCTGGGGCTGACGACTGCCCACTGCCCACCCTAATACCGCCCCTCTCCAAACCCCGTCTACCTTCCCCATACAAGATGTAGGGAGGGTACACGGGGCCGGGAAAGGGCATGAATAGTGGGGATGGATGGCCATCCCCACTATTTGTGGTTCAGAATGACCCCGTGAGTGAAGAAAAATCATATTTGAAGACTAGCTTTTGGAATTAAACATTTTTTAATGAAGAATATTAAAAAAGACCAATAAAGGATCTAGCTATAATTGGGCAAGTAACTGGAAATAGTTTGTCTGACAAAACATAATTTTTGCCTCTTGACAATTGTTTGTGCTTAATATATAAAACTCTATAGAAATGCTATCAGAGTGTGTGCATTGGAAAGAGTAATGCTGCCTCACCCATCAGCTACATTTTTTGAGTGGGTGGATAAACATGTGGATAAAGGTGCGCCACATGAAATAGTGTATCTGGGTTTTCAGAAAACATTTGATACAGTCCGCCATGAAGGAATCCTCAGGAAGTTAGAAAGCCGTGGGTAGGAGACAATGTCCTATTGTGGGTAAGAAAAGAGTAGGGCTGCGCAGGGCAAAAACGTTTGCTTCATTTTGTTGTGTATTTGTTTTTCATTTTTTTTCATTGTTTTTTTCATCAATAGTGCACAATAGGGCACACTATTGACACAAACTGAGAAATTAATATTTCGGTATTTCCTGTTTCGCTGAATCCAACTTTCGTGTGTAAATGAAAACACATCCCTAGAAAATAGAAAAGGATTAAATGGCCAATTTTCTCAATGCAGGAAGATGAAGAGTGGAATACTCCTGGGATTTATACTGGGACTGGGACTTTTAATGTATTTACAAATGACCTGGACATGAGGACAAAAATGAAGTCATCAGATTTGTAGAGGACTTCATATTATTCAAAATTGTTAAACTGCATTTGGATTGTGAAAAATTGTAGGAGGACCCTGTGAGAATGGGAGACTGCTCAATCAGATGGTAGATGAAATTTAGGAATCCGGCTACTACAGCATTCTAATGTTAACACATGTTAATTCACCATTAATACACGTGCAGCGTGATTCTATAACAGCCACGTCCAGATGGCAGAAATGTCCAACCTGAAAATGAGCACGTAATACACCCGATTCCAAAACCGTGGGTATAGATGCACTCACAGTTCTGGAATCAGGGAGATATATGTCCCCGTGCCCACCGTATTCTGAAAAGATAGACGTCTCAGATGCTTCCTGTCTCCAGGATGCCACGCCCCGTTGGCAAAACATACATCCCCTAAGCTGATGCTCACACTGACAGTGTTTTATTTTATTTATTTTATTTATTTAACAGTATTTCTAAACCGCCTTATCTTAATAATCAAGGTGGTATCACAGCAAGCAATCAGGTAAAGTGTGTGTGTTGTACATGCAGTGAGGATAAAACTTAGTTGTGTGAGGGATGTGTTGGGTGCTTGATTTGTTTGAGCTATATACAGGGTGGGCTATTTACAGTGGTGCTAGAATCATATTTTATATATATTCAGTTGTTTGGGAGGATTGGAGTGCTGTTATCCATTCTCTTAGGTTATGTGATGTGACCATAGTGCTCTATGAACAGCATGGTTTTCAGTTGTTTTCTGAAGTCTTTGAGGTCTGGAGTTGCCCTTAGATCGTCCGGTAGATTGTTCCATATTGTTGGAGCAGCCATGGAGAGAGCTCTGTCTGTTGTGTCCTTGCGTGTGTGCTTGTACTCATTTGGGGTGCTGACTCGGTTGCGTGTTTGACTTCTTCTGGGACGTGCGCTGGTTTCCGGTTGTATGAGCAGGTGGAGGCTGTTGGCTGATGTGTGTTCTTTTATCTTAAATAGGTTTATGATAGTCTTGTATCTGATGCGAGCAATGATTGGGAGCCAGTGTAAGTCCTTTAGTGTAGGTGTGATGTGCTCCTGCCTTGCGGCTCCGGATATGATTCGAGCTGCAGTGTTTTGTGCCAGCTGTAGTGGTATGAGAGCTTGTTTTGGTAGTCCGAGGTATATCGGATTGCAGAAGTCCAGTATTGGGGTTATCAGTGCTTGACAGACTGTACGGAAGTGTTCTGGAGCGAGGAGTGGTTTCAGTCTCCTGATGATTCGCATCCTGTAATATGCTTTTTGGATTGTTTTGTCTATGTGTGGTTTGAGGTTGAGTTTACTGTCCAGAGTAACCCCAAGGTATCTCACCTCCGATCTTATCGGTATCGTGGTGCTTTGTATCTTTATGTTTGGTGGGTGTGTGAAGCTTTGGTTTCGAGTGATGATTAAAGCTTCAGTCTTGTTGTAGTTTATAGCTAGATTGTTGTTTTGGCACCACTTCGCCATTTGGGTAAGGCAGTCTGCTATCTTAGAGAAGTCCGGGTTTTCGATTGATATCGGGGAGTATACCATTATATCGTCTGCGTATATTGTGTATTGGATGTTGTTCTCTTTCATAATGTTGCATATTGGTTGGATGTAGATGTTAAAAAGGAGTGCTGAGAGTGCGGATCCTTGTGGTACTCCTTGTTGGACGTTTATGGGCCGGGAGGTGTCCTGTCCCACCTTGACCTGTAGCTGTCTTTCTGTTAGGTACGAGTGGAACCATTTTAGAGTGGTACCGTGTATACCAGTGTTCTTCAGTCTCTCCAGGAGTATATTGTGATCAACTGTGTCGAACGCTGAGGAGATGTCGATGAAGATCATTATAATTCCATTCCTGATGTCGTCAATTATTCTTATGATGCTGTCGAAGAGGTAGATCAGGAGAGTTTCGACTCCATGGTTGGGACGAAATCCGTGTTGGTTGTCGTCGAGAGTTCCGTGTTCGTCAATGTGTTCCTGAAGTTGTAGTTGAACCGTCTTTTCGATTATTTTTGCGAGGAAGGGTATGCTGGAGATTGGTCGGTATGCTGCTGGGTCCTTTTTGTCGAGAGAAGTTTTCTTTGTGATTGGTCTTACTGAGGCAAGCTTTAATTGCTGTGGCATGAGTCCTTGAGTGAGTGAGTTGTGTACCATTTTATGAATGTTTGGTATGAGGCTTGCTTTGGTGGCTTTGACCCATGACACTGGGCAAGGGTCTGTAGGAGCAGTGCTTGTGTTGATTGTGGAGATGATGTCTGATATCTGCTCTTTTGAGGGTGAGTGGAATGTGCCCCAGGTTTTGGGGTGGACGTTCGTTCTGTTGGTTCTACTGGGTGTTGTGCGCTCTGTGGAGTGAAATTTGTCTTTGATGTGGTCGGCGAATATCTGTGGATCCACTTGTATTTCTCTTTCTGCTGCTTGCTCTTTTGTCAGGGTTTTTACTATTTCGAAAAGTTCTCTGGGTTTGTTGATGGAAGAATTTATCAGGTTTGTGTGGAATTCTCTCTTTGATTGGTTGATGTGTTCATTGTATTGTTTTTGCTTTGTTAGGTAAAGATGTTTGTCGGAAGTAGTTTTGTTTTTTCTCCATCTCCGTTCAATTTTCCTGAGCTCCCTCTTTTCCTGTCGTATTTTTGCTGAGTACCATGGTTTGTTTTGTCTCTTGTTGTGGTGTTGTTTCTTGGTCCTGTCAACGGATGGTTTGGCGGCGTTAGCTAGGACATTGTTCCAGTTGGAAACTTGTTCCTCCAGGTCCTCTGAGTCAATGTTCAAGTGTTGTATTGTATCCTGGATGAATTCGTCCTTGTCAAAGGACTTGAATCGTCTTTGTGTGTGTGGGAAGTTCGCTCTTTCGCTTGTCCAGTCTTCTTGTGATTGCAGATTTGTCTCGATTAAGTAATGGTCAGACCATGGTACTGGGGTGATGGTGGGTGTAGAGATTAGGTCTCTTGAAGTTAGGTAGTTTGATGCGAAGATGAGGTCTGGGGATGATCCTAGTCTGTGTGTTGGTGCATTGACTATCTGTGTGAATTGAAGTGATGACATTGCCTGAAGGAAGGCCTCTGCATCTTTTGTATTGGCGGACTTGAGGTTGAAGTCTCCGATTAGTAGTGCTGGTTTGTTGTTTGACGTTATGGCACAGGCTTCTTCGAGTATGAAGGCTAGTTCGTCGGGTGGAGCACGGGGTGCTCTGTAGGTTAGGCAGATTGCAATATTCTTGTTCTTGATGCTAATTGTGTTACACTGCTTTGTATCTGTGAGATTCAGTGTCTTGAACTTGAGTTCTGTTTTTGCTATTATTAGGACTCCTCCTCCACGCTTGTGGATGCGTGGGCAGTTGTATGCTGAGTAGTTGTTCGGTACTAGTTGGTTGAGTAGTACACTGTCGGTAGGGTTGAGCCATGTCTCTGTGATGCATATTATGTCTGGCTGTCGCTCTTCAATGTGGTCTACCAGAGTGTGTATCTTGTTGCAGATGGATCTGGCGTTTATGAGCTCAATTGATGTTTTCTTTGTGGAAGAGGTTGTTGCGACGTGTGCTTCCTTAGGGCCGGTGTTGGGGTTTGATTTGTGTCTGTTTTGTCTCTTTGTTTGGGAGGTTGCGAGTGTCTCTTTGTGTGTGTGTTGTGGACCGAGATATGGCAGTGCAGTTGGTGGGTACCATGGTGTGTTTGTTTGGGGGTAGTGGGGGTGTGTAGTTGGTGGGAGGAGTTGTGTGACTAGTAGGTATAGTGGGAGGAAGTATGTGGTGTGCATGTTGATAGCTTGTGATGTTCTGATAGGGCGACGCCTGTGTCCTTAGGTTTTCGTCTGTTGTTTGCTTTTTGAGGAGAGCTGTACTTGTTGCAGGGGCTTGTCCTGGGGATGTGAAGTTGTATCTGTTGCGGTGCGGGAGCCTGTCCCGTGGAGGGAGCCTGTCCCTTGGATGTGAAGCTGTATCTGTTGCGGTGCGGGAGCCTGTCCCGTGGAGGGAGCCTGTCCCTTGGATGTGGAGCTGGATCTGATGCGGTGCGGGAGCCTGTCCCGTGGAGGGAGCCTGTCCCGTGGATGTGGAGCTGGATCTGTGGCGGACGCCTTGGTGCGGGAGCCTGTCCCGTGGAGGGAGCCTGTCCCGTGTGTGTGGAGCTGGATCTGTGTTGGTCGCCTTGGTGCGGGGGCCTGTCCCGTGGATGTGGAGCTGGGTCTGTCGCGGTGCGGGAGCCTGTCCCGTGGATGTGGAGCTGGATCTGTGGCGGTCGTCTTGGTGCGGGGGCCTGTCCCGTGGATGTGACGCTGGATCTGTCGCGGTGCGGGAGCCTGTCCCGTGGAGGGAGCCTGTCCCGTGGAGGTGGAGCCGGATCTGTGGTGGTCGCCCTGTTGCGGGGGTCTGTCCCGTGGATGTGGAGCTGGGTTTGTCGCGGTGCGGGAGCCTGTCCCGTGGAGGGAGCCTGTTTCGTGTATGTGCAGCTGGATCTGTTGATGAACTCTTGGTCTGACCCACTATGGTACATCCCAAGTCCCTATGTTCTTATCTAGCTAAAGATGACATTGCTCTAACATAGCATCAGCACTGGCATATCTCTGGGTTTAAAGTATCAATCTGGACAAACATGGTAATACCAAATATGGCCTATAAACGATGGTAGTTAACAACACTGGCATATCCCTGGGTTTACAGTATCGATCTGGACAAACATGGTAATACCTAATATGGCCTGTAAACGCTGGAAGCTAACAACAGTATCCAGAGGGAACTAGTCACTAGAGTGCCCAACACTGATCTTGGATTCTAGTCCCAAACATGAATTTCTACCCTTTAAATTAGTATTTTTATGAGAGGCAGGAGGATAATCCTAGCTGTAGAGAGTGGTGCTGCTGCAATCAGATGATTTAAACAGAACTATACATTCAATTATTGTTAGGAGTGCAGTTAATTCATATAAGTAATGAAGCAGTGTTGATAGTTTAAAAATCACTCAAATGAGTGTGACTTACGTGCCCCAGAGTTTCAGCTCTTTAGGCAGTTCGGCGTCTTCGGAGTTGGTATTCTGCGTTTCCACTGTGAGTTGGTGGATTGTCAGTTCCTTGATTGTACGCGAGCTCGACCCCGAGGGAGCTCAGCTGTACCAAGAGGGAGGTGTAGTCTCAGCGTCGTTTTTTCTGTTATGTTTCTGTGACGATCTTGGGGGTGCCTTTGCCTAAGGGCCGTGCCAAAGGGCCCTCTTGCGCGGCCCTCAGGCGCGGGCCCGCAAGGCGCGGGTGCGCCTGTGGCGTTCTCCTTTTAAATGGAGAGCTGTGCCACGATTGGGTAGAGATGCTCTGAGACACGCTGCTGGAGGGGTGGAGCCAAAAAGCAGCTTCCCCCGAAGAGCTCTTTTGTGTGCAGCAAGGTCTTTTGTAGCTGGCTTGCTCTTTTCTTGCCGCCGATCTTCTGGAGCAGGACAGGCTCCCTTCGATGAGGCTTCGACTCGGGTAGATGGCTCAGCTCCTCCTGGAGCTAAGCAGAGCAAGAGAGGATCCTGTGCCTGTGGCTTCTCCTTTTAAATGGAGAGCTGTGCCCCGATTGGGTATTATGCAAACAACACATTAATATGGATGAAACAGATATGGTCATACAAACCAGACTATATATAGTATCTGTTGCATGCCCGTAACACTGCGAGGCTATGTACATGCACCAAAGCTATTGTATACGCAAGTGGAAAGTGAGATATTTGTCCTGACCGACCCTGCAGCAAAGCATACACGGCATTTGAAGAACAGCTTAGTAATTCCTGCAGTGGTCATCACTGCAAACAGTATAAGTGATGCTAAGTAAGGCCAGAAAACACTTAAATGGGTCCCTACTGCTACATGTTAAAACATGCCCCTGTCAATGATAGGGAACCATCAGTATGTGAACATGCAACAGTGCAGACATCAGAAATACATGCCCAAAAGCACCATCATCTGTCCTGACAAATGTGCACAATGCTAGAGACCTCTGATGGTGCAGTCAGATATGTATCAGTGCTGTTTGCAGTGCAGCATGTCCCCACTCCGAGGGTCCCCCACCATTGACAGGAACATGTCCTGTTACGTTGCTGCAGAGCAGCTTTTCGGAATATACTGCCCATTCACACTGGCTCCTGGTGATGCTGCGGTCAGCCCCACGGTCCAGGTACTGGCCAGGCATACATGTGCCCCCAGGGCTGCAGATCAGCACACCAGGGCTTCCCCTGCACCCCCATACCACACACACAAACACTCACACACTCTTGCTTGTAGTCATAAATAACATACCTCTGCCAAAAACATGCCCTGCACCTATAAACAACTGCTGGTAAGACATAATGGCATGACATCTCAGGACAACACCTCTGCTCTGCATTTCTCAGCCAAACATGAATCTGCTCCATACTACCTCACATACCATCCCTACATCTACAGTCCCATCTTTCCGAACATTGGAATTATTAGGGAAGCCTAGAATAGTCCCTTTAGCACAAACAGCAAATGTCAGCATAGCCAGAATAAAGACCATTGCAGTGCTTTATATTTCTGTGGGGGTGTTTTTTTTATTGTTCCCTAAGCTTACAAATGTCCTCTCACCTGTGCAGTCTATTCTTCACAACTGCATCTTGTGTTCTCCCAGACAGCAGACACACCCCTTCAATATAGACGTTTCACAGCCATTCATCTCTATGGGACGTGTTGAAGATCAGAGCATAAATTTTTCTAAGTGCTGGCCTTATTCCATGTTGCTGCTGGAGTAACGTAGGCATTGATGTGAAACACTCATGACGTACACAGGCCTTTCCTGAATACACTTTCTAAATCTCTGCAGCTTGCCGCGCCCCCATACTATCCCCTCCCACCCACGCTCTGAGATCCCCGTTTTCACGCCATGTGTTTTAGGAATACAGGTCTAGACGTTTTTGCGAGGAAAACATCTATCCTGCACGCCCAGTCAGCCAGTTTCGGAATGACCCTCCATAGTAACTAGGTCTCACTGAATAACATGAGACTTGTATTTAATGCACATTAACAGTGAATTAACGCATGTTAACATTAGCACACCTTAATAACTAGACCTCTTAATGTGAACAAGTGCAAAGTGATGCATGTATGGAAGAATAACCCAAATCATATTTATACGATGCTAGGTTCCACATTAGGAGTCATCACCTAGGAAAAGGATTTAGGTGTCATTATGGACAATACGTTGAAAGCTTTTGCTCAGAGTGTGGTGGTAGCCAATAAAAAGTGAACAAAATTTTAGGAATTATTGGAAAAGGAATAGATCATGAAGCAAAAACTATCATAATGCCTCTGTATCACTCTATGGGGCAGTCACACCTTTAATATTGTGTGCAGTTCTGGTCGCCACATCTAAAAAAAGATGCAGCTGATTAGAAAAGGTACAGAGAAGGGTGACCAAAATGTAAAGGAGATAGAACAACTCTTCTATGAGAAAAGGCTAAAGAGGTTAGGGCTCTTCACTTTGGAGAAGAGATGAGGGGAAATATGATGGAGTGCAATAGGGAAAAGCAAATCTATTTTTTACTCTTTCAACAAGTATAAAGGTCTACAGGACATGCCATGAAAAAACAGCATATTTAAAACAAATAGGAGAAAATATTTTTTTCACACAATGCATAGTTAAGCTTTGGACCTTGTTGCCGGAGGATGTGAAAAAGCACTTAGCGTAGTTGGGTTTAAAAAAGGTTTAGACAAGTTCCTGGAGAAAAAGTTAATAGGAATTGACTGTTATTAAGGTAGATCTAGGGAAAGCCACCGCTTATACCTGGGTTAAAAGGGATGGAATCTGGCTATGTTTTGGGATCCTTTGGATTAGCCACTGTTGGAAACAGGATTCTTAGCTTGATGGACCTTTGGTCTGATCCAGTATGGCAATTCTTAATGCTTTTATGAATTTAATTTAATTTCAGAATGCAGCATTGTGTTGCTGGTATGCATTAAGGGGGTAAGGTTATAAGGGGGGAGGGGTGCAAGTAAATACCTGACTGGGGGTAATTTTAGTCATTAACACTTGGATGTGGGCACATGCATGCATTAATGACCTCACATAAAATACCGACCAGTGTAAAGTCCATGTGTTGCTTGATGGTGTGCGCTTTGCACATGGATAGAGTTTAGGAAAAGCATGGGCAGAATACACAAATACATGCACAGATTATAAAATGCTATAGGTTTTGTGCATTCTTGCCCATGTCTTAACTTATGGCACAGTTTGTGCATTTAGAGGCCCTTTTACCAAAGGGTGCCAATGGTGTTACACCTAATGCGCCAACAGTCCCAAAACCATAGTGCGTTAGGTGCAACTGTCAGGGGCATTGAAAGCATATTCCCAGCAGTTGACGGGGCACACCCTGCCCTAATGTGGCATAAAAATAGCGTAGATACACTTACGTCTTACCTATTGTTCACCCCTTGTCTCAGTACACCTTTAGCACATGCCAGAACCCATGCTAACAGCTAGGCGCTCCTCTTACAAAATTACCCTTTATAAGTCATGCCAAATATGTAATGCAGCTCAGTCAATAAGCCCCCCCAGTGAACTGGCCCCTACGCAGAAATTCAAAACTAAATTAAAATAGTGCATCTAATAAAATGGACACAAGATGTCCTCATTACTCCATGGATGACATTTGTTAAACACATATAATATGCTATTATAAAAGAGACTGTATATCCAAGCTCCTTTTGCCCATCCCATTATGTGCACTTTGTCCTCAGAGGTAAGTAGCAATAGAAACAGTGGAATCTATGTCAGCGTAGGGGTGATTATCAAGGCTACTGGAATATTATATTTGAATAGTCTGCACTTGATTTATAAAGATCGCTGTGTCACTTCCATATTCTATTGCTGACATTCTTAGCAAAATGCAGAGATTTTTTTAAGCTTTAGAAGATGCAACCCCATTATTGTTGGGAAAAAAAGTATAAAGTTTGCAACAATTTAAGAGCGTGTCAGAAAAAAGAACGAACCTACAAAGTAATAATTTTGGAATAAAGAAACCATATTGTTAAGAAAGTCAAAAAAGTTAAGAAAAGCATTTTTAAGAATGTTAGCGAATTATGAATGAACCTACCAAAGGTGAGCACATAAAATGGTATAGGAGCATTCCATTAACCCCTTCAATTCCTTTAAAAATGAAGAAAACTCAGACCGGGGAGCCCTCACGCTGCGGTTTTCACCTCTGTGCTTCCCTATCACAGGGGCTTGCTAGGCATGTCAGTCACTGAGTCAGTAACTATTCAGTAACCATGTAGTTCATTTACTGAAATGTTTTTATCTGCCACAGTTCCACACACAGGGCCTCTTAGCCTATTGAATGATATTATGACAGTTGCTTGTACATTGTGCTATTTAAGGACTTTGCTTATATAATAGTGCTCTGAGAGTCCAAAAGATTTAGTGAAATTTACACTTAGAAAAATTGTTAAATTGTTGCATTTAAATAATTTCAAAATACTTTTACATAAATATGGATTTATCCTATCATATATTGTACTTAAATCCATTCTAGCTCATAAAACCTACTCTAAAATGTACTTTTTCAATTTTTATTTTATCTCAAATGAGCAATAAAACTGTACATATAATACTGGAGCTAAATATTCAACTACAAAAGAAATGCAGCTTTTATCGATCAGTCTGTAAATGTAAACAAAATGCTTCAGTATAAAAAAACAGAGTCAGTGGGCCAGAGGTGCAGTTTGAGTTTAATATTCTGGAGGGAGAGGTGTCTTCAGGCAGCTCAGAGAGCAGCAGGGAGGGGTCCTAATTTTCATTACCATATATCACTGGTAAAACTAAGTTCCCTTGAGGGTAATGGCAGTAGGGAGTTGTTTTCGTGGAATTCCTGGTTGTCCTTAATTGCATTGTTGAGGGGTAGCTGCCCATTTAACACTGTCAAGGGTATGTTGCAATATGTGTGGTGGTGTGCCAAAGTGGCTAGTGATAGGGGAGCGGCTGGCATGTCATATTCATATCCTCTGCAGTAGTGTCTGAGCTGCATGGTATCTGTAGAGTGGAAATCCGACAGATCCGCGTGGGAAGCTGTGGATGTGGCTGAGGTACCTGAAACGGAAATAGTGGGTATAGTCTGTAAGTCAGCAAAAAGATTCTGCTCTCCACAATCCAGGACCTGACGCCGAGGTAGCACCTCCTTTTTCTTCCCAGGCATTTCATACACCAAGTACTTCCAAAACTTTGAATTCAGTTTGCTACTCTCTGGTCCCCTCCATTTAATAACCGAGAGCAGTTTAATGGCACGCTTTAATGATTCCACCTCCTGATAATTCACTTTTCCTCGCAATTCGGCACATTCGATCACAATAACCTTGATTTCTCCACTGACTAGCATGTTGTGGAGTCTGTTTTCCAGCTCAAAGATACTCCATCCTCTCTTGACGACATAGTCTGGCGTTAGCACGATGATCAGTCTTCTGCTTTGCTCGACATATCTGACGAGATCTTCAATGTAAGCTGCAAATTACAGGAAAAAACGTGTGAATGAAACGGAGGACCCCGTCATGTCATGCAATTAGGACCGTAGTATTTCCCCACAAAAGATTCAGAAAAGCCGTGTTGCTTTAGAAAAAGAAATCAGCTTAAAGTGGTTATACTTTCATAAAACCTCTCTCATGTCTGTATTTCAACTGCAACAGGATTCTTTCAATGTGCTCATGGGTATGCTTTACTGGACTTCTTTCATCTGCTTTGGTAGTGGACGGGCTGGCCCTGACTGTAGGTCTAATATAGTATTTCTGAAGCCATTCCTGGAGTACCAAGGCTAGTCTGGTTTTCAGGATATCCGCAATGAATATGCATGAGATCCATTTGCATGTGCTGCCTCGATTGCATGCAAATTTGTCTTATGTATATTCATTGTGGATATCCTGAAGGCCGGATTGGCTGGCTGGCACTCCAGGAATGGCTTGAGATGCAGACCTGCTTTATTTAACAGAACCCCCTGTGTTACTCTATATTAGCATGGAGTTACTGCACACTAACACAGCTAGGAAGGGGAAGCCTTAGGGACGACTAGGTCCAGTGCAAAGGTAATGGGCACTGTACTGTAGGTGAGCCTTCAGCATTACACCCCCCCGCCCCCACCCCAAGACTTTGATAATTAAATTCAGCAATCATAATCATCCCAACACCACCCCTCCCCACAGCATCCTGTGAAAATGGATAACTGGGCGTCGTACTGGTTTTGCCCGCTCTCCCTGCAAGTAAAAGGATGGCGTTTTAAGTTTGCGTTGCTGTCAGGCTTTGGCTGTTGCTGCTCGTTGCTTGAGCTGGCCCTGTGGGTGACATGACCTTTATTCATCACTAGAAATTTATGATCTTATGAATCGCGTGACAGGAAATTAGAGAAGACGGATGTATTATTCTTCAGATTCAATACAGACTCCTCATCTGGTCCTTCCTGTGATCAGGATGGTTTGACATTTAACATTATTGACTGCATACAGGGCACACCAAGGAAAGTCTATAATTATATGCGTTTGCTGTTTTGCATTAGCTTTATAACATCAATTACTTCTTCACTCTATGGTTTTCATGTGGGCAGAGGCTGAATCCCTATTCTTTGTGACAGAGAAATGGAACGACTGAGCACAAATGTGCTGGGTACACGGGAAGCTTAAACACTCTCTCCTACAAAGCAACAGACACTGAATATCCGTGGGCGCTGACACTGCAATGCCCCAATGCTAGCTGGGTAGCAGAGAGACATTCCAGGGCACAGCAGAGACGGCCGCTGGCTCTAACTGGGCAGAAGCAATATTGAGCCGCTGCCTAGCTATTGCAAAGCGGTGAAAGTTAGGCACGTGAAAGGCTGGCTTAACCTTTGCTGCAGAAGCTAATCGGGCAGCAGCTTCTTCGCTATCTGGCCAACTTGGATATTCAAAGCCAGTGGCTGGATATGGCCCTGACATCGAGTATCTGGGACTTTAGCTTAGCAGCGACAACTAGCTGCTTTAGCGGCGCTATCTGCTGCCGCCGAACATTGGTCCCATTGTTTATTTAATCACAAAAGCCACTTAACATGTTCCAGAAAAGTCTTACTCTTTGTTCACATTCCAATGACAAAACTGTTGAACTTCTCAGGTGCAGAGGGTTGCTACTAAAATGATTAGTGGTCTTCATTATAAAGCATATGAGGACAGACTTAAGGATCTTAATATGTACACCTTAGAGGAAAGGCGGGATAGAGGTGATATGATTGAGATGTTTAAATACCTCCGTGGCATAAATGTTCAGGGAGAGAGCCTCTTTCAATTGAAAGCAAGTTCTGCTACGAGGGGACATGGGATGAGGGTGAAGGGAGATAGATTCAGGAGTGATATGCGGAAATATTTCTTTACGGAAAGAGTAGTGGATCCGTGGAATAGTCTCCCAGTGGAGGTGGTAGAGATGAGGACAGTAACTGAATTCAAAAAAGCATGGAACCAACACAAAGGATCTCTAAAGGTAAAAAGTGGACTGTTGTAGTTGTTATGGAAGGACAGACTAGATGGGCCTTGTGGTCTTTTTCTGTCATCATGTTTCTATGTTTCTATGTTTCTCAGAGCAGGCAGCCTCTGTGAGCAAGCAGCAAATAAATATAGACACATTCCTTGGGGCACGATCACAACTGCACTTTTGCCATTTAGCCAGGAGGCCTCATGGCTGCAAGGCTGCACAAAAGCAAACCGGACACATTGTTGGGCCATAAAAATATAAATAGTTAGGATGATCCAGCTAAAACCTTCAGAGAAAAGAATGAAACCAAAGTCTTAAGACAATCACCATATTTTTGGCAGTGAAGAAATATTTTTCATTGCTGAAGGCCTGGCTAGAGATTCACATTGTCTCTGATTTACCCGAGGATTGCCACATAAGGGGGGCAATTTTATAAGGAGCCACCTCATGCCACATGCCATCTTCATGCATACAGGAAATCACGGTACTTGACTGATTTATGCACATTAATGGGCACATACGCACGTCCTTTAGCCAGGCGCAATTTTATACGTGTGTATGCCAGCTCAATTGCACATGCTTTCACAGGGGCGTAGAATGCACAAGTACCCATGTAAATTAGGTGTGGGCATTTACGCCAACCCTAAACCCGCTATATGTGATTGCACCTTGAAAAATTTGCTTTTTTTTCACTTTTATACCTGCGCTTTATAATCTAGTATGTGTGTACTTGACTGTATAAAATAGACATGAATTATATGCAGAAAAATGCATGCTAGCTACGCAGGACTTTATAAAATTACTCTCAAATGGGCATCAGGCAGCAGAATGAAAGGTCGGTCTCGAAGGACCTGTGGTCTTCTTTTAGCCCACTGATAGAAATAAATGAGCCGGATAATATAAACCACCACAAAATATCATAAACAGTACAAATAGTGAATGGTATCAATAACTCAAACAGAGCAAATTTTTTAAAGGTATTAATCAAATCTCAGAACAATTAACAATATCAATGTATATTTTTTTCATCCGCTAATAGAAACTGCACAGCAGTGCTCAAACCACATCACTTTTATCGTTCACACATATATATATATATATAAAAACAAAACAAAACACTGTTTACATCCATGAAAGAATGCCATTGTGTAGTGTGGCTTGAACGTTTAGAGGTTTTTCAGGAGTCCTCTGTATAGTGCCTCTGAAAATCTACAACTAATCTTACCTATAGTGCCGCTAGGCATACACACCGCTGCACATATACACATAAGAGACAGTCCCTGTTGCATTTAGCAGTGGGTGTTAAATGTGCAAGTCCCTTCGAAAATCCATCTCTATATGTTTATCCATTTTCCAGTGTGCTATGAGAATGTTCCAGCTGACAGTGAAACACGAGTAGGGATGCCCAGTCCGTTATCCTATGTCCATACCCATCTGTGCTCATATTTTATAGCAACATAAAATAACAAAAATGTTCCTCATGTAATTCTCTCCTCTCTGTCGTTCTCACCCCCATATCACTTATCCCCGCAGTGTAAACAGAAACTGCAGTACGGTTACCGTGGTTCTAATGATCAAAAGTCAAGAAATTGAGTTATGGAAACCACGGTAACCATAAAGCAAAACCTGTTTACACTGCAGGGATAAGAGATATGGGGGTTAGAATCACAGCAGAAGAGAAACACAGAGGGGAGAGAATTACTTTAGATGAGTTTTATTATTCTGGGCTGGTATAAAAGGAAATAGGTTGTCATGGAATAAGAGTGCAGAAGGGCATCCAAATGGCAGATGAAATTTAATGTGGACAAGTGCAAAGTTATGCACGTAGGAAAGAACAACCCAAACTATGGTTACATGATGCAAGGTTCCACATTAGGAAACAACACCCAGGAAAAAGATTTAGGCGTCATTGTGGATAACATGTTAAAACCTTCCGCCCAGTGTACTGAGGCGGCCAAGAGAGCAAATAGAATGCTAGGTATCATAAGGAAAGAAATGGAAAATAAAACAAAGGATATTATAATGCCTCTGTATCGTTCCATGGTGCGACCGCACCTTGAATATTGTGTACAATTCTGGTCGCCGTATCTTAAAAAGGATATAGTGTTATTAGAATAGGTACAAAGAACAGTCACCAAAATGGTAAGGGGGATGGAAGGATACCCTCATGAATAGAGGCTAAAAAGGTTAGGGCTCTTCAACCTGGAAAAGAGACGGCCGAGGGGAGATACGATAGAGGTCTATAAATTAATGAATGGAGTGGAACGGGTAAACGTAGATCGATTGTTTACACCATCAAAATATAGAAAGACTAGGAGACATTCAATGAAGCTACAGAGTAACCTATTTAAGACTAATAAGTGAAAATATTTTTTCACTCAACGTGCAAGCAAACCCTGGAATTTGTTACCAGAGGATGTAGTAAAAGCTGTTAGTGTAGTGGGGTTTAAAAAAGGTTTGGACAAGTTCCTGGAGGAAAGGTCCATAAACCATTAAACGAAACCCAGGATATCACTGCTTCACCCAATACAAGCATTGTGGAACCTGTGTCTTTTGGGGAAGCTGCTAGGTACTTATGACCTAGATTGGCCACTGTTGGAAACAGGATACTGGGCTTGATGGACCTTGGTCTGACCCAGTATGGCATATCTTATGTTCTTATGGTATGGAATTTGGCATGGATCTCTGGCCCTATAGAAATCCAGGCTAGAAACTCATCTCTTTCAGAAGGCTTTTGGATCCTGATCCCCTTAGTCTCCTGTTCACCTCCTATGTGTTTCCTCACCATTCCTCTAGATATATCTTAGTCCGCAGTTGTTGTGTTGTTTGTCTTGACTAGATTGTAAGCTCTGATGAGCAGGGACTGTCTCTTACACATCTGTACAGTGCTGAATATGCCCTGTAGCACTACACAAATAACACAGGTACACTACCAAAAAACTGCCTCCAGTTTTGCAACTGATTCCTATAGATTTTGGGGTGCTGAATCCAGGAAAAATAGCCAAAATGTTCCATCACGTCACGTTTTCTTGCAAAATTAGATTTCTTACCCATATAAGGAATGTTCACATAATTTCTTTTTAGCCGACTGCAGTTTATTTTCTTGGCCCAAAATAGAGGTTGTAATAGTTAACTAACTAGAAACACTCCCTCATGATATTTTAGAGTGTTTTGTATTCATTTTATACATTAACAGGACAATTGGGAGGCGGGGGGCTAAATCCAGTACTCGCGCTGGCGCATGTTCTTTCCTGTTCGCCTCGCCTCGTTCGCTCGCTCAAACACGGAGGTTGCGACATGAACGTTCCTGTCAAATTTCAGTTTCTTGCAAGTTCATTATTACCTTTTGTTTGCTCAGTCGTAATCCAGCTTTATTCCGAAGTGGTTCACTACAGTTGTAGTTTGCAGTGCTGTGTATTTGTGATGGCTCACAGAGCCAGAGATTGCGTCAACTCTCCGGACAGTTTTTGTTTTATTTGTGGGGAATATACCGTGAAAAAGCGGCAGAGGAACATTTCTGCATTTATTAAAAAAGTATATTTCGCTTATTTCGGTTTGAAGTTAGGCGATCAAGACAAACCGTGGGCTCCTCACAAAGTGTGCAAGACATGTGAGGAAGATCTACGCTTATGGATGAAAGGTAAAAAACAAGCATTTCGTTTCGGAATACCTATGATGTGGCGTGAACAAACAGACCACAGCAGTGACTGCTATTTTTGCTCTTGCATTGTGAAGGGATATAACTTAAAAAATAAGAACGTAATAAGTTACCCCAACCTTCCCTCAGCAATTAGGCCTATGCCTCATAGCAACGAAGTACCTGTGCCTGAACCACCAAAATCTTTGGATCATATTTGTGTGGACGGTTCTGATCATGATGAGACTCATCAGATGGCTTTTCCCGATGAGTCCAGTACTTCCGAGTTTGAAACTGAACCAGATCCGAAACCTGAACTTTTCTCTCAAGCTGAATTGAATGATTTAGTCCGGGATTTAGGACTCCCAAAAGATGCTGCCCAACTGCTAGGTTCTTGGCTTAAACAGAAAAATCTATTGTCACCAGGAACAACTTTTTATTGGTACCGCAACCGCGAGACACAATTTTTGAAGTATTTCAGCAAAGAGGAAGATTTGGTATTTTGCAACGATATATACGGAGTGATGGAAAAGTTTAAACTCAAGTATGATCCTGCTGAATGGCGGCTGTTCATTGATTCATCAAAAGACAGCATAAAAGGTGTTCTTCTTCATAATGGCAACACATTCGCTTCAGTTCCTATTGCTCACTCTGTTATTCTCCAAGAAAAATACGAGAATTTGGCCCTGATTCTTCAGAAGATTCGTTATGATGAGCATAAGTGGATGATTTGTGGAGACTTTAAAATTCTATCCATGCTATTAGGGCAGCAATCCGGTTTCACCAAATATCCCTGCTTCCTTTGCTTGTGGGATAGCCGGGCCCGCGACCTACACTGGGGGAAAAAAGACTGGCCAATTCGGGAGTATTTGAGACCCGGTGAGAAAAATGTTCTTCATGAGAGCTTGGTACCTCGTGATAAAATTCTATTACCACCTCTCCACATTAAGTTGGGTCTCATTAAGCAATTCATCAAGTCCCTTCCAAAAGATGGTGAGTGCTTTCGGTACCTTTGCTCAAAGTTCCCCCGACTTTCTGAAGCAAAGCTAAAGGAAGGAGTGTTTGTTGGCCCTGATATAAGGAAACTCATTTCAGATGGAGCATTCGCTGAAACGATGTCTGAGAAGGAAAAAGAAGCCTGGGATTCCTTCAAGGATGTTGTTCTCAAATTCTTGGGGAACAGGCGGGATGAGAACTATAAGGATATTGTTGCCAGGATGCTCAATGCCTTCAAAGAACAAGGCTGTAACATGAGCCTGAAAGTCCATTTCTTGCACTCCCATGTGAACTACTTTCCCGAAAACTTGGGGGCGTACAGTGAAGAACAAGGTGAAAGGTTTCACCAGGACATCAAGGACGCAGAGAGAAGGTACCAAGGAAGATGGAACACCACTATGATGGCTGATTTCTTCTGGTTGCTGCTGCGGGAAACCCCAGATGAAAAATACACCAAGCAGCGCACCAAGAGAAGCATTCGGGGGAAGAAGAAACGGGCCCACCAGGAGATTGATTGACCCAAGAATGACTTTAAAATCTAAACTGTGTTGACGAATATTGTGTTTTTACTAAACTTTGAAATAAAAATGTGCTAGTTATTACCACAGTGTCGGATCTCATTTATTAGAATTTTATTTTCACACCACCGGGTGTTTGTCTTCATGTATTGCAATGGTGCGGTTTGCATTTTCTATTCTTACATACATACCTGTACAACATTTTTTGCACATTGCTTGGCTTTGTGTCTAACCTCGCTCTTATATGCTCAATGTTTGTGCACATGTATGTGGCTGTTTTAAGTGCAGACAATTTTGCTACCATCACAGTGTGTTTTGTTGACATTACTCTATTCTTATGTGCTGCCTTGTTACAATTTTCTTTATTCTTATTTGAATAACTACTAAACAATTAGTATAAAGATTTCATCCAAGAAACTTTTATCTCGATCACACTCAATCTGAAACGTTCACCTCAAACTGCTAACCCAATGTAGCAAAAAATCTATACGTGATGGAGCAAATTGGTTATCAGATTTGGATTCAGCGCACCAAAAAACGTAAAAATCAATCGAAACATTAGAGGCAGTTTAAAAAAATTTTTTTTTAGTGTACCTGTGTAATTAGTAGTAGGTAGGACAACAGGCTGGACATCCCTGACTCCTAATCTATCTTACCCATAATTTATGTCTTTCACCATTTGGACATACCCCAGTCGTGGTGGGGGAGGATGTTAAAAAAGGGAAGCCACTGAAATTGATGTAGGAAGGTTCTTCTCTGACTGGAAGGACCTGTCAAGTACATTCCAATGTTTAGAGAGGGAGAGTCACATGAAGAAGGGAAGAAGACTAGGAGGAGGAGGTTAGAGATAGGAACAAGAGAGACTGAGAGAGATGTAAGGAAGGGAGGTAGGAGATGAATACCCTGACCTGAGTTCTATGGTACTCAGATTCTATTCGGAGGCAAGGAGATGATGTTTTGGTAACAGAGCGAAATTTCTTTGTGCTTGAGTGTTGAGGTATCTTAGGATGAGGAGCCTGGGGACATCAGAGGAACCACCAAAAATATTAGGATCCCCTCTTGGGATCTTGAGAAAGCAGCCTCTATGGAGCTGACATCAAAGTAGTGGAAATGGAGGAGCCAAGAAGGACACAGGAGAGACCAGTTTGAATAAGGTGGTGCAATTCCAGGGACCCTTAAGAGGTGGAAAACTGAATCTGGACCAAAGAGGTATTTTTGTCCCTTGTAACCAGGAAGAGAAGTATGCTTCACTAGAGGAAAGAGCTAAGAGGTTGTAAGGGCAAGAAGCACTAAGTTGTTCAGACCTGTGCCTAAGAAAGTTGAAGTTTACTGAGGATGACTGTCCATCGAGTTATGAAAGAAGTGGCAAACACTGCTTGCAAACTGCACTTTTTTTTATAATATCTGTGAGCTACTGTTTTGGATAACACCTGGCAGGTCTGTGAGGTTTTTTTAAAGTAAGTATGCCTAGGGCTCAGGAAAGGTTTTCTCTTCCCCATAGTCAGAAAATGCATGCCAGGTTTTCCAAGACGACGAGGGGATTGGAACCCAAAACTGTGCCCAGCAGGGAGATTACATGATAATTTCCTTAGCAGCTGTGAGGGCTAATCAAATGCTCCTTATTTCAGCAAGACCTATTTTTTGGTTTATGGTTTATTTAGCACTTAATACACCACCTTTCATTTTGTGTATAATGTCCCAGAAGGCTCCCAAGGTGTTGAGACAGAACGAGGACTATATTTACCATTTATCACTGGAGGAGCTCAGACCACAAGAAAAGCCATGATAAGTCAGACTAAGGTTCGCAAAATCCAGCAGCCTGTCTCTGAAAGTGGTCAGTCCATGTCACAAGTATTTGGCAGATCTTAAAAAGTCGATGTATTTTTCAAAGCTCATTTTCAGAGTTGAGCAATGGCTCTCCCAATTCTGTCTAATAATTTTTTTAAAGAACTTTTCCTCCAGGAGATTTCCCAAATCTCTTTTGATCCCCGTTGAGTTAGTTGCCTTGACCAAGTCCTCCCACAACAGATTCCACAGCTTAATTATGACCTGCAAACCCCATCTCTGATCTGTTTTCAATTTTCTGATGTTTCATTGAATATTCTCTTGGTTTTGTGTTGTTTGAAAGGTTATTTTATGTATTTATTTACAAACACTTATATACCGCTGATTGTTCCCTGTTTAATTGTTCCATTCTAATGATTTTATAAAATTCTGTCATAGCCCCTCTCAGTTGTCTTATCTCCAAGCTGAAGAACTCTAAGCTTTTTAGCCTTTTTTCATAATGGAGGTGCGACCTCAGAGCGGGGAGAATGGAGTTCCAGTGGCCCTATATTCCCAGGTGTAAGCCTTAGCATTGACTTGACTGCATTTAAAACATAAAATAAAATAAAGCCTCAGAAGGGTGAAGATGGAGATGGAGATGGTTTACGCAGAAACAGCAGAGCAGATACCCCAGCACTAGAATCAGAGTTACCGGAGGAAGTGGATCTGGATAGGATTTCAGTGGAAAGAGGCAATGGATACGGAGACAATGAAGGCTTGACTATAGACTACCAGTTCAAGGCAGCTCTGCAGTTTCTAGATTCAGTTTGTTGTGGTTATTGTTTTTTGTTATTATTGTGGCATTGTTTGGTTTTTTGTTGTGTATGCTACAGTGTAAACCACTGAGAGAAGGCTCATTGTAAATAAACAGTGAGTTTTTAATCAGGAGCGTGTAACAGTTGGAGCCTCTGTGGAGGAGGGACACTGTGATTTCTTAGTGAGATTGCAAAAGAAAAGGAAAACAGCAAATGTCAAGAACTGTGGATAAACTAAAAGTGCATGTTCCTATTCGTTGATGTGACTAAAGGCCAGAACATTCACTAAGCTGACGTGAGATGGCAGGGCCCAGGCAAAACCTTAGTGAGGGGGAAGGAAGAGAATTTTGATTGCCCCAAGGACTTTTATTATAGTTTGCCAGAATTGGCCTTGTGCATAGTTGACTGCACTGTTCTATAAAGTTATCTGTACCATTATCTACTTGTTCTATGTAAACAGTTTTGCCTTGTAGAATAAAGGTATAACAAATTCAGTTAAATAACTAAATAAATAAATTATAGACATCATAATTGCTTCCATTCCACCGTGGGATACTCAGGAGACAACTAAATTAGTCTGAAAGGCCAGAGGTTTCTAGAGACGGCACTGATGAGCACCAAACACCACTAGAATATTTAAGATCACCAGAGGCAATAACAATCAAAGCAGATGGTTTCCACAAAGTATAGTACTATTATGACCTCGAAGCTTATGAATTCACTTCTGTATTTATTGTGATGTCTCTTGCTGTGAAATTTAGTGGTCTGACAAATAACCTCCCCCTGCCAAATCGTGGGGCAATATCTTCCTTGGTGAAAAGCCAGGTGAATGAAAATTGGGATCTACTGGAGACCTGCCATCAGAACCATAATCTCAAGTGACTACTCAATTAATTACATTGAACATTAAAGCACAATCAGATGACAAGCTCTGGGTTAATGGGACAGGCTTCATGGAATAGCTGCATTATAAATACATTGGCTCATTTAGAGTACAGCAAATATGTGTTTCATTGCAACAAGTGCCCTAAATCATGAGACACAAAATCTATTTTTTACACACTGCAATGCCAATGTTTTGCCATAGGGTTGTCATCATGCACTTTCCTTGAGCAAATGAAGACAACAAAAACAAGAAGCATGCTAGTTTTCATGTTAATTTTTTGAAATTTATACCTACCTAACAAACTGCTAAACTTACCTACCCTCTCCTCTTCATCTGCCAAGGGATGCATCACAGAGGGCAGACTGGTTGAGGGAAGATTTCTGAAGCAGAGAACTTCAGAGTGCTTGAAGAACAATGTGACATTGTTGGCTCAGCTCTTCCTACTAGTGACATCACAATCAGGGGCTAGTTCCAGCCATGAAAAGCTGCCCCAAAGACATACCCTTGCCTGCTAGAGAAGCTACTGTGGGAAGGAGGGAACCAGGATCCCAGTGAGGAAGGAGAGAAAGACTTGGGTGTCGCAATAAGGGAAACCTCTGCTTATAGCAGGACAGCCAAGAATTCAGATTGGGATCACAGATATAAATATCTACGGTGATACAATCCATGTTGCCAGAGGACTATAACAAGATACTAAGTTTGGACGTTTTACCCAGGAGAGAGGAGAACAAGAACACATAAGTCAGTGTCAAGAGCTTCACTGAGATTCTGTGCCAAAGAGCTTAAAGGGATTTACTGTATTTCCTTATGGAGAATCTGCTTCCTGTTGAAAAGATCACGTACTGGTTGGTGATGGAGTGGGAGAGAACCCAAGAGAAATTCGCTCTGAGCCAGATCCCACTTGCCTGACAAACCGTGGGACCAGGGGAGGGGGCATTACTGCAGAATATATGACCCTGGAAAAGAGTTCAATCACAGTGCATTGGTGCGGCATCGCGGTTTCCATGTGTTCCTACCTGCTGACACTTCCACCCAGTCAGAGGTGGCAGAAGTGCCAGGTAGGAGCATATAGAAACCATGAACGTACCCCCCACTTCACTGGAACACACGTGCGAAAGGCAGCCACGGCTTGAGCTCCCCAAACGGGTCTGAGCTCGCCAACCACGAGCCTCACGCACCTCAAGCTCCCCAAGCTGGGTAGAGCACACCAACCCTGCACAGCAACAACAACAAAACCGACCAGGTGAGTCTAACAAACTCATTCAACGAGGACAGTGAACTGCATGAAATCTGTGCACACATCATCAGACACCAGAAAACTACAAGCAAACTCCACACAAAACACCACAGCACACCACCATGATCACAACATGGTTTCTACCATTCAGCCTCCTCCTCACACATATCCTCTCACCAGACCCCCACCTCCACTACCTACCCCATAACCCACAATGGCACTCACCCTCCACCTGGCATTACATAGTTCCACAACACAATCAGCCCGCCACACACAGCACATCAACATCTAGAAAAAAAGAAGCACACAAATCTCACCCCCTCGCACATTGTTCAACGGAGTCACACAACACAACAGAGCAAATTGCCATAGAACTCATAAACGCGAGGTCCATATGCAACAAGATACACACACTAGCAGACCACATAGAAGATCACCGACCAGACATTCTCTGCATTACAGAAACCTGGCTCAATACTACCGACACAGTTCTACTCAATCAATTAGTACCAGACAGCCACACAGCTTACAATTGCCCACGCACCCACAAACGTGGAGGAGGGGTACTTATAATTGCAAAGAAAACCTGAAGTTCAAAACACACAGCTCCACCGCTACACCACAAAGCAACACGCTCAGCATCATGAACAAACACATGGCACTCTGCCTAACCTACAGAGCACCCCGAGCCCCTCCTGATGAACTGGCAGCAACGCTCGAAACAGCATGCGCCCTCATAGCAACTAACAAACCCACACTCATGCTAGGTGACTTCAACCTCAAGACCACCAACACCAAAGATGCCGATGCCTTCCTCCAAGCTATGACATCCCTTCAATACACCCAAATCATCAACGCCCCTACACACAGGCACGGATCCACACCAGACCTCATATTCGCAACCAACTCCCTAACTTCAAGAGGTCTAATCTCAACTCCTTCCGTCACCCCAGTCCCCTGGTCAGACCACCACATAATCAAGATCACACTGCAACTTCAAGAAGACAACCACAACGAACAAACCAACATTTCCCACACACAAAGGCGATTCAAGAAATTCGACAGAGACACCTTCCTACTGGACACGTTAAATCAACTGTCAACAGAAACAGACAACCTGGAGTCTCAAATTATCAACTGGAACAACACAATATCCAACGCCGCCACAGCCACTGTTACCAGACCAGAGGAACACTGCAACAACAAGAGACAACACAAACCCTGGTACTCCTCAACCATACGACAAAAGAAAAGAGAACTCAGAAGGATGGAACGGAGATGGAGAAAATCCAAGACACCAGAAAACCAGCAAACATACCTAACAAACCAAAGACTATACACCGAACACATCAACCAATCCAAGAAAGAATACCACACAAACATGATAAACACATCCATAAACAAACCCAGGGAGCTCTTCGATATAGTGAAAATCCTCACAAAGGAGCAGAAAACTGAGGAGGAAATACAAATAGACCCGCAAAAATTTGCTGATCACATCAAAGACAAATTTCACTCCACAGAACCAACTGAAACCAGCTCTTCAACCCAGCCTGATTCATACCCTACGACATGGGACACCTTCTACCCTCCCTCAACAGAACAGCTCTCCCGCATCATCACAGCAATCAGAACAAGCACCGCCCCCACGGACCCCTGCCCAGTATCATGGATAAAGGCCACCAAATCAAGCCTCATCCACATCATACACGACATTGTGCTCAATTCACTCACCCAGGGTCTCCTGCCAGCTCAACTAAAACTGGCTACAGTACGCCCAATACCGAAGAAAACAACCCTCGACAAGAGCAACCCCGCAGCATACAGACCAATATCCAGTATACCTTTCCTGGCAAAAATCATAGAAAAAGCAGTGCAACAACAACTTCAGGAACATATTGACAACCATGCTCCTCTAGACGACAACCAGCACGGCTTCCGCCCCCAACATGGAGTCGAAACACTGCTGATATACCTCATAGACAACATCATCAGAGTCATAGACGACAACACTAAAGGCATCCTAATGATCTTCGTCGACATCTCCTCCGCCTTCGACACAGTTGACCACCCAACCCTCCTGGAAAGACTAAAGAAAATTGGGCTTCACGGTACCACGTTAAAATGGTTCCAATCCTACCTCACCGACAGGCAGCTACAAGTCAAGATAGGCCACAACACCTCTCAACCCATAAAAATCCGCCAAGGAGTACCTCAAGGATCCGCCCTCTCGGCCCTTCTGTTCAACATATACATCCAGCCAATATGCGACATCCTGAAAGCGAACAACATTCAATACACCATCTATGCAGACGATATCATGATATACACACCCATCTCTACCGACAACCCAGACTACAATAGAATAACTGACTGCCTAACACAAATGACAAACTGGTGCACGAACAACAACCTCTCAATCAACTACAGCAAGACAGAGGCTCTAATAATCACTCGCAACCCCAACTTCATTCACCCACCGGACATCAAAATAGCAGACACAACCATTCCAATGAAATCCGAAGTAAGATACCTGGGAGTAACCCTGGACAACAAACTAAATCTCATGTCTCACGTCAACAAAACGGTCAAGAATGCATACTATAGAATGAGAATCATCAGATGGCTTAAACCCCTCCTCGACACAGAACACTTCCGCACAGTATGCCAAGCGCTCATCACCCCATTATTGGACTTCTGCAACCCCATCTACCTTGGCCTACCAAAGCAAACTCTCAAACCGCTCCAACTAGCCCAAAACACCGCCGCACGCATAATTTCTGGCTCAACAAGACATGAACACATTACCCCGGTTCTCAAAGATCTACACTGGCTCCCAATCAGCTCACGTATCAAATACAAAACAATAATGAACATATTCAAAATCAAGCACCACATTTCAGCAAACAGCCTGCACACCCTCATTCATCCAGACACCAGCACCCGCCCGAGAAGAAGAGGAACCTCCAACAGAGTCAATACACCAAAAGACTTCAGAAAAACACGAAAGGACACCACAGAGAGAGCCCTCTCCCTGGCAGCCCCAACCATCTGGAACTCCCTCCCAGATGATCTGAGATCGACAACGGACCTCAAAGACTTCCGCAAACAGCTGAAGACAACTTTGTTCATAGAACATTATGGACACATCACGTAATCAAGCAAAGCCTGATCAACAAAGACCCCGACGAGAGATTATAAGACACCGACAAGAGATTGTATATCGGCACAGGATCTAGCTCAAGCCCTATCTGGACAGTACCTTGTATTATAGAACATGCTGTATTATAGCGCACACTGTACATAGCTCACCCTAATCTAGAATCCCCCTCCTCACACACACTTCACACCACTGCCCCCTCCCACTATTCCTCCTGCATGATCCCCCCCCTCGCACTCTACTCCCCCCACACTGCATGACCCCCCCAGCACTTCATCTGATTGTTTTGATTGTGACACCGCCTTGATTTTTAGGATAAGACGGTTTAGAAATACTTTTAAATAAATAAATAAATAAATGATGCAGTGCCAAAGCCTTTAAGTAAGTGCTGTGTCATGGCTTTTCAGCCATTGCTCCCGGTGCAGGCCTCGGAGAGGGGCGGCAATGGGGGCGAGGGGACAGTGAAGGGGGCAGCAGCTCTCCAGCTCACCTCGGGCTCTGTGCTCCCCGATCGGGGTCGAGCACACCTGAGCCGGACAACCATCCCTCCCGCTCAGGAGCCTCCAGCCCAATCGGGGCTGTGGGAGGCGGAGCCAGGCAGCACACGCCGGACAAAAGGAAGCCCGCCGCAGCAGCCACCTCTCTCCAGCTCACCTCGGGCTCTGTGCTCCCCGATCGGGGTCGAGCACACCTGAGCGGGACAACCATCCCTCCTGCTCAGGAGCCTCCAGCCCAATCGGGGCTGTGGGAGGCGGAGCCAGGCAGCACACGCCGGACTAAAGGAAGCCCGCCGCAGCAGCCACCTTTCTCCAGCTCACCTCGGGCTCTGTGCTCCCCGATCGGGGTCGAGCACACCTGAGCGGGACAACCATCCCTCCCACTCAGGAGCCTCCAGCCCAATCGGGGCTGTGGGAGGCGGAGCCAGGCAGCACACGCCGGACAAAAGGAAGCCCGCCGTCAGGCGGGCCCGTGCCTGTCGGGCCTCGCCAGAGGGCCCTTTGGCGTGGCCCTTAGGCGGAGGCACCCATGCAACACGCCCACCCAGCAGAACCAGCCTGACCAGAAGAAGAAACATCTACACCTGCTGACTGAAAAGACACTATCCCGAGAAGTAAGAACCCACAAGAAAATAGGTAACCCCGCCAGGGACCCCTCGACTAACTCACAATCACCTGCATCTGTTGCAACATTTGGAACACTTACAGTACCCGGTATTCATGTCCAGACTATCTCAGCCCCCAACCAGGCCGAACCATCCCACACTCACTAATTACTGCTCTGTTACATTCTTGAATCTGTTACCAACCTCTACAACTGTATAATACTGTCTGTCTCACGTTGCTTCCCCTATGTTGAAATACTCCAGCCCTGCTCAGCGAACAACCATCCCAGCCAGGACACATCACGATCACGATGCTCCCTATCTTCTCCCTAGCCCTCATCCTCCTCACCGCCCTGACCCCTAACCTTTCACTAGCAATCACCCCCCTCACCAATCACATTCCAATTCTCTACAATCACCATAGGAGACCATCTGGAAACCCCCACCACACCTCCGCAAGAACCAATTCCTTCCACCCACACCTTCTACACATCCCATTACAGCGCCTGAAGAATATCCAACAGGAGAAGATCAACAACCAATGCTTACTTAAGTGCGCCCTAATAAATGCGAGATCAATCCACTCAAAATGGCCAATAATCACCGACCTGATAACCCTCCATAACCTGGACATCATAATGATAACCGAATCATGGTTATCTGACAGCGACAATGTGCTAATCAACCAGATGTCGCCCCCCGGATTCTCGATCTTCGCCTGTCACCGAACCCACCAGAGAGGCGGAGGCACACTCATCCTCGCCAGATCCGAACTCCACTTTACCCTGAATTACTCAGCTAGCTCTACATATCTGGACACAGTCTCCATCTCAAATGAACAATGCTCAATCAACCTCATATACCGAGCCCCTTCCCTGCAACTGGATGACTTATCATCAATAATTGACCTAGCCTGCAACCCCCATAACCCACGATCCCTAAACTGGCTGCTGGGAGACTTCAACCTGCCCTCCCTACAGGATATATACTCGTCAGCCTTTCTTGATGCAATGAACGAGCTGGGATATACCCAACTCATTAACGCCCCCACTCATGACAAGGGTGGCAAACTCGACCTGATATTCGCCCCCCAGACTGACGTCAACTCATCCCAGGACCTGCTGCATTCCATAACGCCCATACCTTGGTCTGATCATCACCTAATTCTACTCAACATACCCACATCCCACCTCGGTAATAATAACAAAACATACACCCCCCCAGACCTAGCACAACACGTTTTCGACCCCTCGACAAGGATGAGGCCCTCAAGAAGATCCTACCTCTCCTTGCCACCGAATCTCTCGACCCTGATGAGTTAGTAGGCAACTGGAACGATGCCATCAGAACTGCTGCCCACATCCCACCCACCAACAAGAGCACAGTAAGACGCGAACATGCACCATGGTACTCCCACGATCTTCGAGCATCACTCCTTCAGCTACGCAAACTAGAGAGGCAGTGGCGCCACGGCCGGACCCCAGAAGCACTCCGTATGTATTCCACTCACCTACAAATTCACCGAGAAAAAACCATGGAAAAAAGAAAACAGTACCACTCAGAGCTATTGAAGCGATCACTAAACAGACCACATGATCTATTCAACATAGTGAAGTCCCTAACAGGTGATCCAGCTCCAGTTCACCCAACACCCCAGCCCCAAGACTATTCCAATTACCTTCAATCGAAGATGATACAATGCAACATGAACACAACCACCATACCCACCTTCACCCCACATGCAGTCCCCCAACCAACCCCCCTGCACGGCTTCGCTAAAGTATCCAACAAGAAGATCATTGACACCATCTCATCCATCAACCTTACCACCGCCCCCAATGATCCCTGCCCCGCAAGCTGGATCAAAGAGCTACGCCATGACCTCAGCCCAACCATCTGCAAAATCCTGAACCAGTCCCTCTCAACAGGATCCTTCCCCCAAAGCCTGAAACTCACATCCATCCGCCCACTGCTAAAGAATAACAAGCTCGACCCAGCTAAAGTCGAATCTTACAGGCCAATCTCAAGCATCCTGCTGCTCGCAAAAATCATCGAGAAGGTCGTCCTGCGACAACTACAACACCACGTCGACAATGAGGCACCTTTAGACCCGCCCAGCACGGCTTTAGGGAAGCCCATGGCATCGACACCATCCTCACAATCCTCTTCAACAATCTAGTCACTGGTCTCGATAACATCCACCAAGGATTTGTCCTCATCTTCCTAGACATAGCTGCCGCCTTTGACTCGGTG
Source organism: Ichthyophis bannanicus (assembly GCA_033557465.1). Classification (NCBI taxonomy): domain Eukaryota; kingdom Metazoa; phylum Chordata; class Amphibia; order Gymnophiona; family Ichthyophiidae; genus Ichthyophis; species Ichthyophis bannanicus. Next base: position 27,959,021 of record CM066036.1, on the reverse strand, counting down.
AATCACGAGACACTTCTACATCGTCTCAAAGAAAAAGGGATACAAGGCACAGCACTAGCCTGGTGCAAAACCTACCTATACAACCGATGGCAACAAGTCAGAGCTGGCTCCACGACTTCTGAACCATTTCCTCTGAAGCAAGGCGTACCACAAGGCTCATCCCTCTCCGCGCTGCTATTCAACGACTACATGCAGCCTATCTGTACATTAATCCGCTCCTTCAACGTTCAATGCCTTGCCTACGCCGACGATATCCTCATCTACACTCCATTCAGGACTGAGCAACCCGACTTCTCCCCAATACAAAAATGTTTTGCAGCTGTATCTGATTGGCTCCTAGCGCAAAATCTCTGAATCAACCACAATAAAACAGACGTCCTATTCGTCACAAGGAACCGTAAATTCACACCTCCTTCCTTACTGCAAGTCAATGACATGGAATTAAAAGCAAAATCCACAATTCGATACCTAGGCATTACCCTGGATCAACACCTCAATATGTCAGCCCACGTCACAAACACTACAAAAGCTATCTATTAAAAAATCCGGTCACTACGCCATCTCCGCCCATTACTCGACTTCTCCGACTACCGAACCATCTTTCAAGCCTTGGTCATCCCACACCTTGACTTTGCGAATGTCATCCTCCATGGACTACCACAATCAACCCTGAATCCACTCCGACTTGCCATGAACTCGGCAGCAAGGGTTCTAGTCGGATCCTCAAGGTCCAACCACATAACGCCAGTCCTGAAAAACCTACACTGGCTACCGCTACCTGCTAGAATTACCTACAAGACTCTAGTTCTGGCATTTAAAGCCATCAGGAAATTACCACCCACGCCTATCAGCACTCTTCTCCATCACACACCAGCAAACAGGGCCAGGAGATCCACACAGTCGAATACACTTGAAGTCCCTAAATCTTTGACAAAATGTACAAAGTTAACAGCAAGTAGAGCCTTCTCCATCTTTGCACCCATGGCCTGGAACGCCCTCCCTGCAGAAATCCGTGCCATCCCAAACTTAATGTTGTTCAGAAAAGCCCTCAAACACCACCTGTTCCTTCAGCACTACCCTGATACCAAGCCTGAAAAACACACAACCTCTACATCGACCCCCCGCCTACCACATCCCATTGAACAGCCCCCGGTCGACAATGGATAATCAACCGCCACCTCCGTCCCCCCATCCCAAGAGCTTTCGCATTCACTACGAATCCTACATGCCCCATGTGAATACTTACTACTGTATAATTGGTATATAATTTGTATATAGTTCTCCCCAGTTCATCCAAGTTTTTGACCACCTGTTCCATGTAAACTCAATGTACCATACTGCATTGTAGTGTGTTTCTGTTCTTCTGTGAACCGCACTGATTATAATAGCGCGGTATATAAGAAATGTTAATAAATCAATAAAATAAATAAATAAAGATGGACGGCCATTCTAGGGCACCTCCACTCCTTGCATCGGCCCTGGATATAGTGTAGCTGGATTTTCAGAAAGCTTTTGGCAGGGACTCTCATAAGAGACTTCAGACATTTTAAAAGTCATGAGATAGCAGCCAATGTACTGTAGTGGATTGGGAACTGGTTATAAGATAGAAAACAGAGAGTAGGGCTACATGGCCAATTTTCTCAATGGAAAAAAGTGAGTAATGTTGTACTCTAGTGATCTGTGCTGGACCTGCTGTATTTTAAGATATGAGATCATCAAATTTGCAGATGACATAAAATTATTTCAGAAGAGAATTCTGAAAAACTGCAAGAGGACCTTGAGAAACTGGGAGACTGGACGTCCTTATGGCAGATGAAATTCAATGTGGACAAGTACAAAGTTTATGCACTTAGGGAAGAACAACCCAAACTACAGCTACATGATGCAGGGTTCCACATTTGGATTCAACACCCAAGAAAAGGATCTAGGTGTCATGGTGGATAATATGTTGCACCCTTCTGCTCAGTGTGCAGCAGCAGCCAAGAAAGCAAATAGAATGCTAGGAATCATAAGCAAAGGAATGGAGAATAAAACCAAGGATATTATAATGCCTTTATATCGTTCCATGGTGCGACCGCACCTTGAATATTGTGTTCAGTTCTGGTCGCCAAATCTAACAAAGAATATAGCGTTATTAGAAAAGGTACAGAGAAGAGCCACCAAAATGGTAAAGGGGATGAAAGGATACTCCTATGAAGAGAGGCTATAAAGGTTAGGGCTCTTCAACCTGGAAAAGAGACGGCTGAGGGGAGATATGATAGAGGTCTATAAAATAATGAATGGAGTGGAACGGGTAAATGTAGTTTGGTTGTTTACTCCTTCAAAAAGTAGAAAGACTAGAGGACACACAATGAAGCTAAAATGTAGCACATTTAAGACTAATCGTAGAAAATATTTTTTCACTCAATGTGTAATCAAATTCTGGAATTCATTACTGGAGGATGTGTTAGTGTAGCTAGGTTTAAAAGAGATGTGGACATGTTCCTGGAAGAAAAGTCCATAAACCATTATTAAGTGGAATGGGAACATCCACTGTTTGCCCCTGGGATAAGCAGCATGGAGTCTTTCTAGCTTTTGGGAACCTGACAGGAAAATGTGCAAGCAAAAGGGCCACTGGACAATGGAAGACAATCAGGGCCAGCGCAAGGACATGAGGCTCCCTAGACAAATTCATTCTTGGCGCCTTTCTCCAGGATGCGCATTGGTGACAATGCTTTTAAGATGCACCACATCACTATCATCATCTGTGGCGCTGTGGTTCTGTTCCTGCTCCCACCCCTCTGATTACACTATATTTTGCAATCAGGAAGAGGAATCAGAGGGGGCAGAAGCAGGAGGAGCACTGCAGCACCGGAGGCAATGGTAAGCACTGCGGTGCTGTGTTAAAAGCATTGCCGGCACTGCACATCCTGGAGAGGGGCAGCAGAGGTGACAATGGGCTGACCTTAGACCACTGGTGTCCTAGGCAACTGCCTAGTTTGCTTAATGGTGACTCCTGCCCTGAAGACAATTGATAGAATACCAAGCTAGATAATGATATAGTGCTTGACTGAAATAGCTACTGTACACATTGGGGGTCAATCTGATCTCCTATAGCCACAGAGCTCCCCGCTTGTATAGGCCACTTGTGCAGGGAGCTCTGTTTGTGGGCGGGAGGGGTGGGCTGCGGGAGGAACGAGGGTGGGTGGTAGGCGGGGATGCGACTCCGGACTTACAGGGCTGATTCTGAGGTCAGTCCTCTATGTCCGTGGTTGCACAGTTAGATGGGGGACTTATTCAACCTTGGAGGTGGAATGTCCCCCTGGACATAGGGGATGTCAGTGCAGAGGACCAAGCTTCAGGTGAGGGGGTGCAGGGGGTTCCCCCCAGCCTGACCCTGGCCATGGGAGGCCTGATTGAGAGTCAACCTGCAGGGAACAGGCCTACAACCGATGCTGCCGGTGATCATGGCTCCTTCATGGAGCCGTAGTGCCATGGCAGTGTCGCTGCATGAGGGAGCCTGATTGAGTTAGCTGGGCAAGTGGTTGGATGTCTGGGGTGCCTGAATCAGGACACCTCCTGGACATCCAGTCACTGTGATATGATTCTGCTCCCGCGGGTATGTCTAGCCCCCCTGAGAGTAGAATTGGGTGCATCCCCTGGCCTTCCGGATGTCCGGACGGCCCAGGGACGCACAAACCTGAATGTGCCTCAATAGGAATTAACTATGTAATAAGCTTATGGCAAGACAGTCTCCTGTTCAGCATGGAAAGGAAAAACATCCAAGAGTTATTGCACCTACACCACTTCCTCAGGAATTAAAATGTAGCCATGCAGCCCACAGATCAACCATGTTGATCCTGTCACTCCGAAAGGGAACCAGTAGCTGCTTAAACAAGCCAAGGATATCTTAAGATGTGCCACTGAATATCTTTAGGTGCATGCTCTGATGCTAGGAGCATTCTTGCAAAAGACCGTCTCTCGTCCTACAGCCCAGCAGTGGCTCTCCCTCCTGGGATTGAGCTGCAGGAGCCAGCTGATACCGGCCATCTTTGGCGCTCTGCCCAATCAGGGCAGCCGCCACTACTTTTAAAAAGAAGCGCCATCGGGTGCACCCGCGCCTGGCGGGCCCTTTGGCGTGGCCCTTAGGTGGGGTCCGACCAGCCTAAGGTCAGTTGAAGCCACAGTGATACAACCAAGCTGCCTGTCTTCCTCTCCAGACGCCACCGCCCTCAACAGCTCATCAAGGTACCAGCCACCGAACACACCTGTGTAGACAGGGGCGGCCCAAGGGGGGTGTGGGGCCATGTGCGGAGACTCGGTGCGGGCCTCATTTGCATAAGGGGCCTCATTTGTATAAATATTTGCATAATGTTACTATATGCTAACTTTTAGTAAACATGCCTCTTAATGAGTGTATGGATAAAGAAAGACTAAAAGATTTCTACATTACTATAATCCAGTGCCAACCGCCAGGCACATTAGGAACTACTACAAATACTGCCCATTTAGAAACCATAGCAAACCCGCCGTATCGTAACAGCACTACCAGGACTCACAAAGCACCATTACCTATCAAAAGGCAACACTGCAAATATTAAACCAATACATTTCAGAGAATAACAATACATGACCTACTGGGGAAAGAGAACAAGTGGCAATGTCAAATAGGAATTACATAAACAGAATACCTCAGCTCAGTTACACATGCAGAACACAAGACCATCACCAAACAAGGAATCACAATTTAGAAACAGGAAGACAATAATTAAACTGGGAACCCCAAAAGCTAAACTTGGAATGTACAACACTGTAGAAATAAAACGATAAATTAATTTCCTCTTGTACTAAACAAAGCGCAGACGTTAATGATGCACATTTCCCAGAACTGACATATTCCAGTTAATAAATTCAAAATAAAGAGATATTTTTCTACCTTTTGTGCATTTTTTTCAATTGCAATTGCTCCAGCCACTTTCTTCTGGTTTCTTCTTGTCTTCTGCTAACTCTCCATTTGTCCTTTCTTCTCTCTTCTAGTTTTTTTAACATTCTCTCTCTACATCTGCTTTAACATACTAATCTTTCTCCTTTTGCTCTTTCCTCATTCCTATTTCATCCACTCAAATTTAACCCTCCATCCTCATTCCCCACTTATTCTCCCAATACCCGGCCAATTGTAGATTTGTCTTCCCTCCCACACAAAATATTTTTCCCCTCTCCATTTCACTCTCCCAGCTCCTTCCCATTCTAATCCTCCCCCAACATCAGCTCCCTTCCTGTTCCAGCCCCACCCAGCATCCGCTCCCTTCTAGTCTCCGCATCAGCCCATTTCCAGTCCTAGCCCCCCATAAACCCATTTCCAATCCTATCCTAGTCACACCATCAGCCCATTTCCAGCCCTAGCTCCCCATCCATTTCTAGTCCTATCCGAGTCCCTCCATCAGCTCATTTCTAATCCCATCCCCCATTATCCCATTTCTAGTCCTTTTCTAGCCCCACCATCAGCCGATGTCAAATCCTAGCTCCCCTCCACTCAGCCCATTTCCAATCCAAGCCCCCCATGAGTCTACTTCCAGTTCTAGCCCCTCCATGAGTCCATTTCAAACCAAGCCCCCAACCACAGCCCATTTCCAATCTTAGCACCCCCCAACAGCCCATTTCCAGTCCTATCCTAGCCCCTCCATCAGCCCATTTCCTGTCCTAGCCCCCCCACTCAGTCCATTTCCAGTGCTAGCTCCCGCCCCTCACAACCCTTTTCCATTCCAAGCCCCTCTCCCCATCAGCTATTTGCAGTTCAAGCCCCCCTTCCACTCAGCCCATTTCCAGTCCTAGCAACCCCCCCAGCCCATTACCAGTCCTAGCCCCACCCCATAGCCCATTACTAGTCCTAAGCGCCCATCACCTCATTTTCAGTCTTAGTCCCCCATAGCGCATTACCAGTTCTAAACACCCACATCAGCCCACTTCCAGTCCTAGCCGCCCCATAGCCCATTACCAGTCCTAGCCCCCCCATCAGCCCATTACCAGTCCTAGCCCCCCCATAGTCCATTACCAGTCCTAGCCCCCCATCAGCCCATTTTCAGTCCCACCCCCCATCAGCCCACTTCCAAACTTAGCCCCCCCCAATAGCCCAGGTAGGTTTAAAAAAAACAACTTGCTGCTGCTGCCGCTGCCGCCGTGGCAGCGGCAGAATCGAGCATCCCGCAGGGCCCCCCTCTGCCCGGCAGAATCCTCCATGCGGCCTCAGCTCCCTCAGCATGGGCTTTTCAGAGCTGCGAAGGGAGAGTTTCTTTTTCTGGCGACTCTGTTTAAGCCCGCAGGACTGATGGGAAACAGGAAATCCCGTTTCCCATCAGCGCCAGCGGCTTAACAGAGCCGTGAGGGAGAAGCTCTCTCCCTTCGCAGCTCTGAAAGCCGGCTCTTAGGGAGCTGAGGCTGCATGGAGGACTCTGCCGGGCAGGGGGGGCTCCGTGGGACGCTCAATTCTGCCACTGCTATGGCGGCAGCGGCAGCAAGTTTTTTGTTTTTTTAAAATTTACCGGCAGATGCAGAATGTTGTTTGCGCGTGGCCCCCTGAAACGCGGGGCCCTGTGCAAACAACATTCTTGCACAATGGATGGGCCGGCCCTGTGTGTAGACACACAGGCAAAGCACGCCAGACTTAACCCTAGGTAGCAGGCCCGAACGATTGACAATGCTGTCTAACTGCAAGGTAATCTCTTTATCACAAGTTAGAAGTCCGGCACTAGCGAAATAAATCCTGCCTGTAGAGATTATCCATAGATCTGTATAAATGAGATGCTAACTGTCAACTATTAAGTGCTCTCCGATTAGTAAGGTGTGCTATATGTTGCAAGCACTCCGCTCGTTATACTATGAAATGCTCTTAGCAATGAACCTTCTGATATACAAAATATAACCCCGTGACAAAGTAGCCCCTGATACAAAGTAGTCCATACTGTTCATGCCTCATGTGTTATGTTTGCCACTGTTGTACAAAGGAGCTACTGTTATATCTGTTGTACAAAGGAGCGATTGCTATAATCTGGACTCAGCACCCATCAACCCAACATGGCCATTTCCATCTTAGCTCTCACCAGCTTTTATCTCCTTGCCAATACCATCTATGATAGCCTTGCACTCGTCTCCAACCACAATCCCATTCCCATCCTTCACAGCATGGGTAAGAAATGCTACAGCAGCTCCCGTCATCCATCATCCAACACCTACCATGACCGGCACCCACACCTACTCTACATATCAATCAAACACCCCGAGAACCCCAAGACGGCATTTTCCCAAGTGCCTCGCGACCTGAAATGCGCCCTCATAAATGCATGTTCGGTCCGCAAGAAATGGCCAGCCATCACAGATCTCATAGCACACCTTGATCTTGACATCCTAATGGTCACAGAATCCTGGCTTACAGACTCAGACAGAGTCCTCCTAAACCAACTTATCCCCCCCAACTTTTCAATCCACACCTGCCACAGAAATGGTTGGAGAGGCGGAGGGGCCTTCATCCTAGAAAAGACAGAGCTTCAATACCAGCTGCTCTTCTCCAAAAGCACACTGCATCTAGACACAATCACCATAGCCAACAAACACAGCACCATCAACCTCATATACAGAGCCCCAGCCTCCACCCTGGAAGACCTCTCTACCATAACTGACCTAGCCTGTAACCTGGAAAACACACGCAAACCAAACTGGGTGATGAATGATTTTAACCTGCCAGCCCTCCAAAGCAACCATGCCAATGCCTTCCTCAAGGCACTTACTGAGCTGGGCTATGAACAGATTGTCAACGCTCCCACCCACCATAAGAACATAATAAGAACATAAGATATGCCATACTGGGTCAGACCAAAGTCCATCAAGCCCAGTATCCTGTTTCCAACAGTGGCCAATCTAGGTCATACGTACCTAGCAGTTTCCCCAAAAGACACAGGTTCCGCAATGCTTGTACTGGGTCAAGCATTGATATCCTGGGTCCCTTCTTAATAATGGTTTATGGACCTTTCCTCCAGGAACTTGTCCAAACCTTGCTACACTAAACCCAGCTACACTAACAGCCTTTACTACATCCTCCGGTAACAAATTCCAGAGTTTGATTACACGTTGAGTGAAAAAATATTTTCTTTTACTAGTCTTAAATAGTTTACCCTGTAGCTTCATTGCATGTCCCCTAGTCTTTCTATATTCTGATAACGTAAACAGTCAATCTATGTTTACCCGTTCCACTCCGTTCATTAATTTATAGACTTATAGAGGAAACACACTATTTATTTATTTATATTCTCTTATATACTGTGCTATTCTGCATCATTGCGGTTTACATTGAACAAACTGAAATTACATTGAACAGGGCATTATAACTTGGAGATAACTATTTTACAGGGAACATGGGCTATGGAGGGTTAAGTGGCTTGCCCAAGACCACAAGGAGCACCTGTGGGACTAGAAACCCCAGTCCTTCTGGCCCAAGGTTGCTGTCCTCTAGTGGGATTTGAAACCCTGACCTTCTGGCCTGAAGTACCTTGCCCTAACCACTAGGCCACTCCTCCACACTAGACCTGGTCTTTGTCCCACAACCAGACACAAGCCAGGACCACAACTTGTAAACGGGGGCGCTGGGTGAGAATGTCCACAGTCTTGGCAAAGGCAAATACTATTATGACTTGCAAAGGATTGTGGGGAATGTAGTCCATTCATACCAGAATCAGCCGCTCACAAAAATAATGAGTTGTGTTGCTCGAGTGTAAGCAAAGAAAATATATTTTATTTATGGGGTTATTTCTCCCACACAGATTTACTTGGTAACACAAAAGGATACTTGCTTTCAGTATTGTACTTAGGAAAAACAAATCATGATACAAACAACTGAGCTTCTTAAGCAATCAATCAAACAATAAAGACCTTGATGGGAAACAGAAAGGTCTTTCTGAGGGCTCCTGCTAATACCTTTTAGCAGTGCTCCAAAAACAAAAACAAACCCCAAAAAGTAACCAAAAACTGTTCTTTTTCAAGGATAACTTTCTTGTATTTTCACACACAAACAGTATTTTCCTTTCAGAGCTCACGTGCAACTGTGCATGGCTTAATTACCAATAATTAGCCAGCTGCAAACCCCTTTGCTGGTTCACTTTCTCTACGTGGCTCAAATCCTACCCTAAAGCTTTCTTATAAACCTTTCTGGGTAGATAAAAGAACAAGTTATATTTCCCTTTTGATGGTTGTTGTATTTGTGAAAGTATTTTACCACAGCAGCTTATTCAGAGAGCAATCCATGTATTCATTCTGATCATTTAAAATATCTCCTTCTTCTTCAACTATCATAGAATCAATATCATGGTCTGGCTCAGAGGAATTCCTTAATGGAGCACTCTCAGGACAATACTTGTTTCCCTGCTGTCTTCCAAGTGAAGAGCTAGGGCATAGATCAGTGTTCATACCTGAGCTTCCTTTGTTGTTAGGTTTCCTCTCCAGATATCCTGGCCAGTAAGTAATCCAGCTTTTATGTCCAGCCTTCCAATCCAGATCCCTGGACACTGGGTCTCTCTTCACATACCTTCTTGCACTGGTCTTAGGGCCCCTTCCAAATGCAGCCATCTCCCTTAAAGGTGCCGTCTGGGGATTCCTGGCTCTGTAACCCCACTCCTCTGGCTTCCTCCAGTCCAATGGAGTATGCTTGCCTCTGGAATGACTCCCAACACACGTACTGCTATGGGCTCCTTCTTTAGACCTCCAAGATGTTTTTCTCTTCTTCCTTCCACGCTGCTGTTGCTTCTTGCTCTCTTTGTCCTTGAGCTCTGGGTTCCTCAACTCCCTGGTCTGATTCTGTGTAGAATAGGTTTTACTTTTAACTTGCTTAGAGGGATACTCCACCCTAGCACAGCTCAGCTGTGCTGAATCAAGCCCTGCCCTTGGAGATGAGTGATTGGGGATTACCTCATAGCTCTCCTGATTGAACACATGTTTCCCCACTTCAGCTCTTCTAGAGGCTGTTTGAAACCTGGTGCATTCTGGGACTGGTAGTCTTTTATGAAAACATTCTGTTTTAGTATTTCTACCAGCAAAGACAGGTTGCTTGTTCAGAGCCAATTCACCTCTATTATAGCTCCTTCCTGAACTATGATAAGCTTCCTTATCACAAACTTCAACCTAGCCATCACCCCCGTCCCATGGTCTGACCACACTCTAATCACATTCCAGATTCCCACGCAGCAAGAACACAATTCACCCAGTGGGACAAGCGATGCATCACGGGCATCTGCAGGGCGCTTCAGGTCCCTTGACAAAGAAGAGATCATCAAGTGCGCACTTCCAAATTTCAAACAGCCGTCAGCTAACCTCGATGACATGATAGCCATGTGGAACTATACCCTGAGGTCATTCTCTCGGCTACCTTCCTTGGACAAGCCACCTGATCCAGACAGACCAGCAAGAAGGAGAAAGCCAGCCCCCTGGTTCTCTGCAGAGCTGCGAACTTCACTTCTCCTCCTCAGGAAGCTCGAGAGAAAATGGCGACACTCCCATTCCCCGCTGACCAGTCAGCATACACATCCCACTTAAAAGTACACTTTGAAACAATTTCAGAGAAAATGAAAGAACATTACTCTGAACTCCTTCACCGCTCTCTAAACAAGCCCCGGGACCTCTTCAACTTAGTGAAGTCCTTAACGAAAGAACCATCGTCCCCCCAGCTTGGCCTAATACAACCCCAGGAATATGCAGACTACCTACAGGCCAAATCCATCAAAGCCGACAGCCACGAGACCCACACTTAGTCATAACCCATGCCAACTGTCACTGCTCACAGAACTCACGCCACCATCCGAGAGAAGCATCGAGGACATCATTGCAGCCATCAACACCACTACCACACCAAACGACCCCTGCCCAGCATACTGGATAAGAGCGATGCGTGCAGAACTCAGCCCAATCCTAGCCAGGATCATGAGCCTATCCTTCTCAACAGGAACCTTCCCATCAACCCTCAAACAGACTTCCATATGACCCCCTTCTGAAGAACAACATACTAGACCCCCAGAAGGCTGAATCATACCGTCCGATCTCAAGTATCCCACTGCTAGCCAAAATAATCGAGAAAGTTGTCCAAAGGCAGATCCAGCAGCACATCGATACCACAGCCCCTCTAGACCCCTGCCAGCATGGATTCAGGGAATCACATGGAGTTGAGACGCTACTCACCACGCTAATCAATACCTTAAGCAGAGGGATAGACAATATCAGAAACGGGTATGCGCTTATCTTCCTGGACATCACCGCTGCATTCGACTCCTTCAACCATGATCAGCTCCTGACACACCTCAATGAGAAGGGAATCCAGGGCTTGGCCTGGAACTGGTTCAAGTCCTACCTAGCAGACAGATGGCAGCACGTACGGATGGGATCCAAGACCTCTGAGCCTTTTCAACAAGGTCAGGGGGTTCCCCAAGGCTCCTCCCTCTCAGCGCTACTTTTCAACATATACATGCAGCCCATATGTGAAATCATCCGCTCCTTCAAACTTTCCTGCCTGATCTATACAGACGATGTACTGCTACTTGCCCCATTCAACATCATTCAACCCAACTTTTCAGCACTAGTGAATTGCTGGCTCCACTCACTGAACCTCCGAATCAACTTCAAAAAACCCGAGGTCCTGTTCATCACAAGAAACAAAAACGTTTCTCCCCACGCGACAATAAAAGTGAGAGATGCAGAGCTCCCAAGTAAACCCGCAATACGCTACCTGGGCGTCACGCTAGACCAGCATCTTGATTTGAAAGTGCACATAAACAACACCATCAGGGCTATATACCACAAGATCAGGACACTGCGACATCTAAGACCCATGCTGCTGCCAGAGGACTTCCGAACAATTTTCCAAGCGCTTGTAACTCCCCACTTTGACTATGCCAATGCCATTGTACACGGTCTCCCCAGGAGCACTCTAAACCCACTACAACTTGCGATGAATGCTGCTGCCCACATCCTCTGCAGGATATCCAGAAGAGACCACATAACCCCTATCCTGAAAGACCTACACTGGCTACCGATCAACTGCAGGCTCACATACAAAGTACTACTCCTGACCTTCAAAGCCATCAATAAGATATCCTCCTCCTCCCTCGCTGACCTCCTCATCCCCACCCCCAACAACAGATCAAGAAGGACATTAGCCACCAACACACTTGTAATCCCCATGGAAACAACAAAATGTTCTCAGGCAACAAGGAACAGAGCCTTCGCGCTCTATGCCCCGAAGTGTTGGAATAACCGCCCTCCCAATATCAGAGCGCTCACGGACCTCACCCAATTCAGGAAGGCCCTTAAGCATCACCTATTTCTTCTACATTACTCACAACCTAATGACACAACCCCAACTGCCACACCCCAGCCCACCCCGGCAGCATCCCCCACACACCCTATGCAGACCAAGACTACTATAGGCACTAACCCAACTATCGGATAGGGCAATGGATGTCGAACAAATGTAAATAAACTAAGATTGTAAATAATTGACAATAACTGACAAGATCTGTACATAGTTTTGAGACCCAGCCATGCCGTTGTACGGCATGGCGACAAAGTGTTTAGCCTGTTTATAGTTACCCCAGTTATAAATCCAAGTTACTGAGGCTGTTCAATGTAAGCACAAGGCAGGCCCTCCCTGCTCTGTACAAGGAAATGTTAATTGTAAACCACACTGATTTTAAAGAGCACGGTATAGAAAAGCTTTTAAATAAATAAATAAAATAAATAAATAAATTCCAGAGGCAGCACCTGGAAATAACTGGGCAGTGGCAATATTGAGCCGCTGCCCAGTTATTGCAAAGCAGCAAAAGTTAGATACCTGAAAGACTGGCATAACTTTCCCTACCAAAGCTAACCAGGCAGCGACTGAATATCATCACTGTGCCTATTTTTACATGACCTGCACATAGGTATTCCTGGTGGTGCAGGGTCGATCCTGCCACTAGGCAGACTAGGTATTTGCTTAGGACGACAGAGTTCAGGGTCATGGTGCAGTAGAACTGGGTCCGCCCTCTACCCACCTCTGCTACTGCTGCTGCTATCGCTCTAGCTATGCCCGGGCTGTCAAGTAAAACTGTAAAGTGGAATGCACTGTGTGGGGCCTCTGACAGCAGATGCATGCTCCAGCTCTTCTGGATCCCGCCCCCTCCAATACAAACTTCCTGCCAGAGGGAGATGGGATCCAGCAGAGCTTGAGTGCATGCCTGAGTACAGAGGCTCCCCACCATGAATGTCACATACAGTATTGTGGGCAGGCCCAGGTGGGGGTAGGGTGGCAAGGGAAGATGTGGGAGAGATGCTAGACAGGAAGGGATGGTGAAGATAAGGGGAGATGTTGTATGCTGAGGCGGGGGAGAGGGTTGGGTGGGTGGAAGTAAAGGGTGGGTGCTGGCCACCTTTGGTGGGTATGCAGGGAGAGGAGGGGAGATACTGGCCACCATGAAGGTAGGGGGAGGTAGGGGAGGAGAAGAAGAAATGCTGCTTATCTTGGGGGAGTTGGGTCAGTAGGGAGGGAAGGGGACAAGTTGGCTTCCTTGGGGGGGGGGGGGGGAGGAGGGAAGGCAAGGAGATGCTGGTCACTTTGGGGCAAATGTGTGGGTTAACGCGTGGAAAAGATAGTTGCTGCAACGCGGGATAAGGGAACCTATCTAGAAATCAGAACTGAGGTGATGGATGGGAACAAAGGGAATAGGCAATGGTCATGTCACAGCCATATGTCCTGTATGTGTTAGACAGGGAGTGGGAGGATAATGTGGGAGGCAGTAGGGCTCTATCAGTGAGGGGTGCTCATGTAATCTGCTGTGATGTCAGTCAATGGAATAGAAGTGGATATGAGTGTGCCAAGGAGGAGCGACCATGGCTGCGATCTAAGCATAGTAAGAATGACTGGGCATGAGTGGTGACCTGCACATCCTCTGCAGGTGATATGTGTGTGTAATACGTCCTAAGGAGCAAAGTGCCATGGTGTGGGCCAGGGTGCACCAGCTATCGGGAGAATACATGAGTGGATCATGATGCCTGTGCTGAACGGTGCATGGCAGTGGAAGAGAGTGCTCTATGGCCTTCTTGCCCCAAAGTACTCCTGCTGGAATGTGGCAGCCAAGATTGTGCACATGGATGCTTTTGTGGGACAATTCATTTTAATACTGTATGTTACACTACTATATTATATGACATTAGTCTGTGGACAAGAGGAGTTTTTTAGACCGATGATGCAGATGGCAGCAATTCTCCTTCAGACAAAAACCAATTGCCCTATAGAGGGATAATACCTTTACTGAGGTCTTTTCTCCTCTGTTTGACTGCATTTGGTTTTCTCTCAGGAGTTTAAGAATTCATTCAAGAGTATTAATAAGGTTTTATAGCTGTAGTCTTTTGGTGTATAGTTTATGTGAATACTTCAGCAGGTGTTTTTTGGGTGTAGTTGTGTTACATTAAGCATCGCACAAAACCAATATGCTTTGTCAGTGTGACAAATCAAACATGTAGGATAATGTATTATTCAGGTCTGAAGTTTGTGCTCTGAATCCCAGCAGGAATAGGAAATCATTCACTGTACAACAGCTGACACCCTACAATCTCACAGGAGAGTTCAAATTGAAGAGGAGAGAGATGACTCTGAGGGAGACCAGCCAGGAGGAGGTACAATAATCGAGACGGGAGGTGACCAAAGACTGGATTCGATTTTTAGTAGTGTGTTCAGAGAGGAGGGGCACATTTTGTTAATGTTATTCCAGCCTATTTGGCCGAGTGGGGGAGACATCGATCAGCCCTAATGAAATCTCGGACCATGTGCCCATTTGGCTCAAGTTGGACTGGGAAGCTTCCCAGCTCATCACTAGGCTATGGCACTTTCCCATCGAGCTAACTAAAGATAATCATTTTCGGGCCTATATCAGGAAACGATGGGGGACATATGAACAGAGGAAGAAGCAACACATAAAGATACCTGAATTGTTTTGGGAAAGAGCCAAAGTGGTACTCAGGGGGAACAGCATTGTTTACATGGCCAGGTGGTGCCAAATGTTGAACGTGTGGGTAATAAGTCTAGAACAGCAGGTAACACAAGCTAGAAGGAAGCATGCCCTCCAGCCTACCAGTCAATCTCGAGTTCACATGCTCGAGACACAGGCAGCATTCAATGAAGTGCTACACCAATGAGTGAAGAAGTCAACACTGTATTACAAAGTTCAACTGTACCAATATGGTGATAAGGCGGGATGGCTCTTGGCCAGGTGTCTGCAGGGGAGAGAGGCCAGTCAGGCGATCCCTGCACTTCAGGACGATAAAGGGCAAATCCATAAGGACTCTCCAGGAATAGCGCAGCTATTCCAGCAGTTTAATAAAGAGCTGTACTCCGGGGAGGGAGGGTCCCTAAGCAGGATGGTATATTTGGAAAAAGTTTCCCTATCCCAACTTACGCCACAGCAGGCAAAAGTGCTTGAAGCCCTGAGCATGCGAGGTCCAGCTCGGGATCCATCAGGGCCCCCACTTTAAGACCCAGGACCGGACAGATACAATGCAGACTTTTACAAATTAGTCTCTGATCTGGTGACCGCTCCACTGGCAGATATGTTTCAGGTGTGAGCAGAACAGGGAGGCTTCAACTGGAGAAAAATAAAGCACACATTACTCTCTTATGTAAGCCGGGAAAGGACCCTTTGCAGGCCAACTCATATCGTCCGATTTCACTTCTCCTGCTGGGATTCAGAGCACTAATTTTGACTTGAAACTTCTAGCAAAGACAGACTGGCCCCATATTTCCCTGCATTGCTAAATTCAAGCCAAGCGGGTTTCGTACAGGGTCGATGTGCTGCCAACAACCTGAGACAGATCATCGCCTCACTAGAATGGGTTCAGGAAAAGCAACTCCCATCCCTTTTGATCAGTTTTGATGCTGAAAGGACTTTTGATTGGGTAGGTTGGGAGTATCTTTTTCAACTTTTGCCTTATTATGGTATGGGAGACTCTTTCATATGGATGGTTTGAAAACTGTATGTAAACCCAACTATGGTGGTCCTGGCAAATGGTCTTCTCTCTGAGAACTTCACCTTGGGGCGGGATACTCATCAAGGCTGTCCCCTGTACCCCCCTCTTTTTCATCGTATTGCTCAACCCTTTCTTGTGCCAGGTGGTGGAATGCCAAGAGATTAGAGGAGTGGTAATGCAGGGGTCAGAATTCAAATTAGCAGCTTTCGCAGATGATATTCTGGTCCATCTCACGGAGTCCCATGTGTTGCTCCCGTGACTATTAGTTGAGTTCGCTGACTTTGGTCAGCTGGCAGGACTCCAACTGAATATCGCCAAGTCTGAAGTTATCGATGTGTCGGGCTGCGAGTGAAATGGGGCCCGATGTTTCCATTGCCATGGGCGGATCATGGTTTCTGCTATTTGGGAATTCGGCTCCTGGGAGACCCTAAATGGTTGTACCGCTTGAATATAGAGTTGTTCTTAGATATCTTGCAAAACAAAATTTGGGACTGGACACCCCTAGTGCTCTCCCTGATGGGCCAGATAGCGGCCTTCAGGATGATTATGTTTCCTAGGTTACTATACATCCTGCAGACACTCCCCATACTTTTGTTGTGGAAGGCTGTGAGGGCCATTGAGCGAGTGACTTGCTCATTGTTTTGGAAGGGAAAATTGGTGCGTGTGCCGTACAGCCACCTGTGCGAGTCATGGCGGAGGGGTGCAGCGGGGGTTCTAGATATCATGGGATATGCCAGGGCTTGTCAACTGTGGCACATGCGAGACTGGATAGGACACATAGAGATGTTCCTCCCCCTGGAAACTGGAAGAAGCTTATGCTTCCACATACAGCTTGATATCACTTCTTCACTCAGAGGCTTCTGAACTGCCAAAGTGACAGTACCAGTTTGTTGGTGTGACTACTACGGGAAGCCTGGCGGCATATGTGTGCATTGGAAACACTCCCCTGTAGTTTCCGGTTTCCTCACCATAAGGGGCAACCCGCACTTCACCCCAGGCATGGCCCACAGGATCTTTCAAGCATGGGAGGACCTGAAATTAAGCCAATTGGGACACGTAAAGCCATTTGTGACACTACGAAGGGAATATGAACTAAAAACTACTCACACATTTGCATACCTTCAGGTGAGTTACTATGTTCGTTCAGTCCCAACAGCCTCATTAGAGCCAGAGATGTCGGCGTGTAGGCTTTAGTTTTTTGAGCTAGGGGACAGAGACCTGGTCTCCATTTCATAACTCTTCCAGAAAATTGAACAGAGGGGCCCTATACCTGATTATTCTGGCCTGGAGAACAAGTGGGCAAGGGAATTGGGGGCTGAGATCCCTGCTGGGGAAATGCTGGGATCTATTAAAAGAATTCCCCGACTGGTGGGCTCGGCTTGCCTTTGAGAGGTTCAGTTTCAGGTAGTCAACAGAGCGCAATTTTCTCCATTGCCATGCACAGAGAAGTGGGGTGACTCCAGGGGGTCCTGCTCCTGGTGTGGAGCCTTCTCTGCAGATTTAGGACATATGTGGTAGCGGTGTATTGTAGTCCGAATATTTCGGGGCAGGGTGCATAGGTACCTGAGCACGTTGGTGAAGCAATACCTGGAGTGGTCAGGCCTCCTAGTCATTTTTGACTTTTCATCTCTGGGCAAACTGAAGGGGAAGGGGCATCGCATGCTGATCTGTAAGGCGTGTGTGGTTGGCAAACAACCAATTTTGTGGCACTGGCAACAGGCGACCCCACCCTCCTATTGGGGATGGTGCACATGCCTTCACCAGCTTATGCTAATAGAAAGGCAGGCTGCTAAGGGCTCTCTGAAGAAGTGGAATGTTTTTTTTTACATTTGGGGGGTATATATTGATACCTTGACACCCCACGCTCGCAATGAGCTTTGTGCCCCTTAGATCCACAAGGACTCCCCCATATCTTGATGGTAGTGAGGGAGGGGGCTTGGGTTAGATGGTGATTAGGAGCTTGGATCTCTCAAGGATGTGTGTGGGGTGAATGTGCTTGGTTATTGAGATAGGAGAAGAAGAGAAGGATAGGTATCAAGTTGAAAGGGTGGGGGCCGATGGGTGGGTTAATTGGATTCATGTCACCAAACAGGATATAGCACAGGGCATGTGTAAGAGTACCCACAACACCCTGAATATTGGACCTATCTCACAAGTATGTTGACCTTTATATCCTGCAGTGTACGGATTTTTGGGGACTCAAGGGTGGAAGGGGGAGGGAAAAAAAACCTAGAGAAAAAATTGAATATCTTGTTACTTGCTTTGTGACTGTTGAATAATGGAATAATTTCATGTTTAACTGCAATGTTGAATATTTGCCTTTACTGAATAAAAAATTATTTTGAAAAAAAAAAGCTAATGTGCTTTAAGTGCTGCTACGGCCATTCATTGCTATGGACCATTGCAGCATTTAACACGCGTTAACCTTTAGTAAACCTTCCCCTTAGCCTTAATAAATTTTCAAAGAGGCCAATTTAGGAGCATAACTCTAAAGGTTAGCAGCATAAATCCTTTGAATAGCAAGCCCATAATTTATTGGTGTACGTGGAAAAATCCACCTGCTAAATGTATTAATTGTCAGGCATATGCATTGGTTTAAAAAGACATAGCAAACTGCAGCGACGTTTCTCATCTCATTTCATCTCATTTTTAATCTGAAATGAAAAAAACTGAAATTTTGTTTTTCTGACCCAGTATCATCACAGCCTGGCTTGACCTGGCCTCAAACTGGTATTCCTTGGATCAAAAGGCACTGGTCTTCCAGGAAGAGCTATTATGCTTCCTGAGAGAATGACTATAGCTAGCCTCTTTGTAGCTGTGCTTTGTATTTCTGATAATATCAGTTCCTGTTTTCTGAGTGGCCCAAGTTTCCTTGCTTGCTTTGAGCTCTGTGGAAAACCTTTTGTGGATTGTTTGCCTTATGAATCTATTGGAGTAAATCTTCAGAGCAGGAGTCAAAGACTTTTCCTGTGTCATGTTCTAGTGCCAGAAATTCTACTGCTGAATATTGGTCTCCTACTGTTAAGTGCCAATAGCTTGTATACGTTTTTCTCTGTGGGGATTTTTCTCTCTTTCCCGTAGATCAGGACAACGCCATTTCAACAATGTACAATCAAACCACCTAGCCGGCACTTTGCACTTAATTTCTCCAATCCTCAAATCTGACCTATGGCGTTTTAGTTTGGCTAATTCTTAAAAAGAATCATTTATCTGATTTTATTCTCCACACATTCTCCTTTTCTCTTTTGCGTTAAGGCTTTGTCCCTTGACAATGACTTAAATTCTTCAGTACAGGATTAGATTTTTTTCATATTATAAAAAAAATGTATTTAAATTATATGGAATTTTATTTTGGAAGATAAATATCTCTTATGATCCCATGGCATAATCATATTTCCTTCAAATTAACATTGCTTTCCCTGCCAAAGCATCAATAGGGCAGAATACTGTAACCTTCAAGTTTAATTAACTCTCCTGTTCTGAGAAGAATCTACTTCATAATATTGAAAAAAGGATTTAAAAGAAAAATGAATATTATTACATTTCTGAATGTTCATAAACGAGAACTGACATTTTCTGATAGTGTATGTATGTATGTGTATGTATGCATGTATATATATACACCTATATCTATCTATCAACATACACACGCAAATCTTTCAGTGGCTTATTACATTGGACCCCATAGATGCTCATGCATGTGGCATTTGTGGGCTCTTTAGATCCTAAGGGGGGCATTTTCATCAGGGGTGGCCACTTCACAATAAATCAAGATACTCAGTGCCTGGTCATATCTGGCGATCACCACTGAATATCCGATTTGCCTGGTTTGCTCTTTTGCACTCCGCTCAATGGCAATATCAGCTGCTAACCAGGACAGCCTTTCGCATGTTCTAACTTTAAGCATTTTAGATAACAGCTTTGCAGCTGAATATCGCCACTGTCCGGCCTGCTCTTGGTTCCACCCTTGAAATGCCTGGTCGCTAACCAGAGAGCAATGGGGCGTTTAGATCGCATAGGAGGGTGAGTGGGATGTATACCACTTGCAGGCCTGCAAACTGCATGCATCCCTTTCAGTATCTCTCCCTTAGGCAGATGTCTTATAAATGCCAAACACGGTATTCATTTATTAGATTTATGCTTCCCCATCGTTAAACTTTGGGCGGTTTACAAGCATACATTCACAGTAATAGATGTAACACCAACAAAACAAGATAATACTTAAAACAATCTACATGAATAAAAATGTCTCCATAAAATAAAAAGTTTGGGGCTGCTAGTCATCCTTGGTGGTTGGCATTTTTTTAAAATGCTGGCCGCCACAGCTATAAAAATCCAGGTATTCAGCTTCAGTATCTGAATATTCAGATAGATAACCAGATAACGTTGGGGGCAGCCTTTGTGCAGAACTAACTTTAGCTGTGAAGTTATCAGTTTAGCAGACTGAATATAGCTGCTAACTGGTTAACCTGGAGCTCTACCTAAGTCTGTCTACAGACTGCTCTGGAACTATCTTGTTAGTGCCAAGGCAGTCAGAGGAAATATTCAGCAGTACTACAGTATATGGATCAAGTTGTTGAATATCTCGCTGATTGGCACTTATGTGATTAGCATATGCTAGTAACCAGGTAAGTGCTTTTGAATACTGGACACCTATTAACCAATCAGAATGTCTCTGTTGTATTCATAGATCCTATAGACTGTGAATTGTTTTTGTCATATGAATTGGACACCAAAGGGGTCATTCTGAGCTGCAAATAGCGGGGATGGATATCCTGTTGGGATGTCCATCCCCTCTATTCGGCCCCTCTGCCGACCCCGACTAACTTCCCCGTACATTGTGCGGAAAGGATAGATAGGGTGGGAAAGGGGTGTTGCGTGGACGGGGTTAGGGCGGACAGTGGGTGGTCCGCAGCCCAGACGTACAGGGCCAAATCCAATGTTGGCCCTGTACATCTGGACCAGCAGACTGAAAGGGGAACTTATTCCACTTCTGAGGTGGAATAAGTTTCCCTTGTCAGCAGGAGACGGCAGACCCGGGCAGCAGAGGAGATAGGAGGGGGTAGAGGAGATTCCCCACAGCCCGACCCTGGTCTTGGGATGGACTGCAGGGAATGTAAAATCTGTTTGGCGGCCGGGGTTCGAGGCTCCTGAATGGATCCATGGTGCCATGACAACCAGATGCTCTGGTGCCACAGGTCCATTCAGAAGCCTTGACTGAGTTAGCTGGGCTAAGCCTGTATGTGCAGGTTGACCGGGATCAAGGTCCCGGCCTGCAAGTACAGGCCTGAATGCAATTCTGATCCTGTGGTGCTAGACGTGCCCCATGGGATCAGAATCCCATCTAACTCTGTGCGTCCGGTTCCGACCGGGCACACAGAGGGCCGGGATGTCCAGGATAGAATCGGGCGCAATGTGTTATTGTAAGGTCTATGCTATATAGTTCTATTTAAATGGCATAACAGGCCAAAGGCTTGGGCAAATCAACAGTGGTTTGGAGTTATTCATTTTCCAACCACAGCTCTCTTAAGAGAGAAATGAGCAATAGTGTCAGAGGTAGGGAGAAGTTTTGATATGTAGTAACACACAGAGCTTTTTCAGTGGTATGAAAAAAGTTATACAAAGAGACAGAGGCAGCTATACCACAACCCAGTCTGAACCCATTTTTCTTTTTATGCTAGCTGGGAAAAAAATGCTTTGGGCTGAATATTTCCAAATATTTTCATTATTATACAACCCAGGAATGCAGGATTAAGGTCTTCCATCTGAGCGGAGAGTACTGTGTGAATTATCATTGTCTTTAATTGGGGTTGTTTTCATAAATGTCCCACTCTGGGGCATAGTCATAGGAAAATAAGAACATAAGATATGTCATACTGGGTAAGACCAAGGTCCATCAAGCCCAGTATCCTGTTTCTAACAGTGGCCAATCCAGGTCACAAATACCTGACAGTTTCCCAAAAAAGATACCTGTGTACCTTGTACCAAATTTCAAATGCAAGTTCGCTTGTAAGTTCCCTTTGAAACCTTTTCTTGTGTGGGTAAAGTCTGTAAGGAGGATAAAGCAAGTCACATTTAAAGTACAATATTCATGCATTAGTTACCTATCCTGCTCAAAATATGCCCCTGGGAATGTCTCTCTTAAATGGAACCAAAACTGCATGAGTTGTGGAACAGTGCATATAGGTTTAGCTGTAGGGAGGGACTGTAGATTTCAGGCAGCTAGTTTTTGTGGATGAACTATCATTTACCCATGTAAATGGCTTTGAAACTACCCTTTTTGGGGGTAATTTGCTTGCTGCTTGCATTTGTGCAAGATCCATGGTTAATTTTCCCTGAGGACTTTGCCCCAGTTTTCAAGGGGAAAGTATAGATGTACTTTCATTCAGAAAATCATTTTAGGAAAACTACCTATATGAAAAAGCTTATGAACATAGTTTTAAAAATTATCAAGTTGAGAAGTGTACATTTGCAGTGCCACACAATGGCGTGTTTACCTCATTTGCAAAATCAGATATGTGTGTGTGTGTGTTTGTGGGGGGGGGGTTGTTATGCATGTCTCATAGAAGCATCGGGGGCTGCAGGTTTGCATGCATGTGTGTTGTGGGCTATGTGTGGGTGTGTCAGGGGTGCATATGTGCACACACAAAGGAGCGGAGAGTGAATGGCAGTGGGTCCAAGCTTTATTGTAGCACTATCCTGATGTGTTTCAGCATGTGCCTTCCTCAGGGGATATAGCTTCATGAAGAATAAACAATAATTAAGACAGGAAATACAGAGAAACAATAAAAACTGATAATTACCGATAAGGAAAAAACATTAAAATCAATGAAAATAGATGAAAACAAAGATTGCTTATCTTAAAAAAAATTAAATACTCTAAAATGCCATGACAAGACTGACTATCATAAAAATACTCATTGTGACTTTCTAGACAAATAAAAAATATAAAAAAACTCAATACCAATAAATGCTAAAGTGAATAAATATGCAAACATAAAAACACTAGAAGTATCTCTCATAATAGGTCCAATTGGATAAATAATAGATAATCATGGAAAGGGAGAAGGATGGATGTTGACACAATAACAGATGTGACCAATAATACAGGACAAAAAAATCTTATAGATGCATCTTATCGATCAACCAGCAAATTGCTAATCCTACGGTCATATCGCTCATCTTCTAAACATAAGGAAGTGGTAAGAGATCATCTTGCCAAAGAGAAAAGAGGAGAAATGGAAAAGGAACGAGGAGGACATCCACTCAGTGTTTGTAGGAATACTGAACCAACTTTAAAAGACATAAGTGCATTGTATAGTTGTATTAAAGAAATATAACCTATTAATAAAAAAAGAGAACAGACTGGAGATGGGAAACCAGATGGGAAAAATACCCCAATGTGTAGTGTAAAACGGGATGAAGGAAACATTCACTAAGTGTGTCAAGGACCAACAAGCCAAGTATGGGGATATAAGGACTATTAATGTTATGCAGCCATAGTATGGCTCTATTAATAAAAGGTAACCAACTAGTAAAAAGAAGAAAGGAAACAGACTGGAGGTGGGCAAACCTCGGATTGTACGGGCACTTACTCGTATCGCAATAAAGGTGCTCTTGCATGTTGGTAAATGTCGGTGCCAAAAAATCTGTAATATATGAAAGAAAACCCCATATAAAACAATTCAGTGTGCATATTGTGATTGCTCTCAGACCTCAAGGGACCTATTAATGCTTCAGGAGGGTAAAGAGAAACTTGCCTCAGTGTTCGTGATCCTTGGAAGCATGCAAATGCTGTATTAAAAGGAAAGTATGTAGTATGGTGCAGTTTTAAAGATGTTAAACCTTGTGTCAAAGTTTCAAGGTCAGCAGGCAAAATCGTCAACAAATCAGAAGGAGGCTGGTTACCTGCTGCTGCCTGAGCACTTAAACCCTGCAATGTATAAGCCAAGTGGCAACGCAGGTTAAGGTACGGGCACCATTTTTAAGCCCTGCGTTAAACACATCAAATTGAAATCGTAAATAAATGCCAAACTGGTGTCATTAATCAGCACAGATGCAAAGGGTCAATTACAATTCAGGCATTAACAGAGCCAATTCAATGTGAACAGCATCTGCTGTCCAACCTGACACCGATATGTGAAAGGAGGTAAATAAATTGTAAACAGACACTACTGCATGGGACTGAAGCATCTGCAGTTTAAGGCACAGCCCTTAATAACAAGAAAAGGGGGAAAGAAATATAATAAGATATTGTCTCAGTAATACTTGCTGCAAATACCCAGAACATTAAAGGAAAACGTAATAATACGTTATATGTCAGCAGCCGAGGACTTATCACAGACACGTGAGGAGGATCCTTATACAGGGAAGGTGTGTCAGAAACAATAAGCAAATATATAAATCATCAAGAAAGGGGTGCATATGTGTCCATGCATGTGTGCCAGTGGCTGTGTACATGTGTCAGGGGGTACGCGCATGCATGCTTGCAAGTATATGTCGGGGCTGCATGTGTGTCTGTGTGTCACGGGGAGTGTCAGGGGCTGCATGCGTATTTGTGTGTGTGCCTGCGTCATGGGAAATATTGATGGCTGTGTGCATGTGTATATATCATGGGGAATGTCAGGGGCTGCATATGTGTGTGTGTGTGTGTGCATATCTGAGCGTGTCAAGAGGAATGTTGGATTGCGTGCGCGTGTGTGTCATGGGGAGGGTCCAGGGCTGCATGCGTACATGTCTCTCTCTCTTAACCCCTAGACTCTCTCATAAACCCCCCAAGTCTTCCCCTAGTCTCTCTCTCTCAGCCCCCAAGACTTTACCCAATGTGACTTGAAGCCTCAGTCAGCCCAAACGTCCTCCGCAGCATGGCTGAGGCATGCACACAGCCAGTCGTGGTGCTAACAGTATTAAACGGCATGTTTCAGGAGATGCAGGCAAATCAGAAGCTAGCAAACGCATGTTTGCTCATCCTTACATAAACAAGCATGCGTACAGACATTTCAACAGACGCCTGAACCCTCAACCATAGGCGCTACACCTAAGCAAAACACCGAAAAGGTGCTCATGTAAAAGCAAGCCCCACCCATTTCTGCCTCAGAACATCTCTTCTCGCTGCAGATAAAATTATTTGTATTCTCTACCTACACAGAGAAGGTATTTTTGCATAGCTGACATTTAGATCCATGCATTCAGAACCTCTAGTATTGTAGATTAGGTTCAGTGAGTGTAGAGCCACAGTGTTGCCACAGAAGAGTGTGTATTTGGAGATACACACATAAGAGGAAGCTAATTAAGAAAAGAAAATGAGAAATCTTGAATGAGCCCTATTTTATCTGCTTTCAGAAGCTAAGCAGGGTCGGGTCTGGCTAGTACTTGGATGAAAGACCACCTTGGAACATCAAATGCTATAGGCATACTGTGTGTAAGAAAGGCCTGGCAATCTACTTCTGGATGCACCTTGACAAGGAAATCCAGTGGATTGATTGCCAGGAGTCAGCATTTATTATTTATTTAACAGATTTTATATACCGCCTTATCCTTTAATAAAAGCGGTTTACAAAGATATAAAATCAATATCTTAACAAAAACAACATCTAAACATTAGGTATAATTAATAATTAAATATCAATAAACACTTAAAATTCAATTAGATATAGTGGAATTCTGTATAAGAGATATAAATGCATGGAGAGTTATATTGGTTAAGTTGGTAGAAATGGGAACTAATACAGGAAGCATTTTATTTATTTATTTACAGTCTATTATATACCGCACTATTCAGCATCAGCGCGGTTTACATGGAACAAAAATTGATTTGATGGCACACAATAAAGGTTAGGGCTCTTCAACCTGGAAAAGAGACGGCTGAGGGGAGATAGGATAGAGGTCTATAAATTAATGAATGGAGTGGAACGGGTAAATGTAGATTGATCATTTACGTCATCAGAATATAGAAAGACTAGGGGACATGCAATGAAGCTACAGGGTAACCTATTTAAGACTAATAAGAGAAAATATTTTTTCACTCAATGTGCAATAAATGACCTGGAAAGTAGAATAATGAGTGAGGTTATCAAATTTGCAGATGACACAAAACTATTTAAAGTTGTTAAAATCCAAGAGGATTGTAGAAAATTGCAAGAGGATCTTGATAAATTGGAAGACTGGGCATCAAAATGGCAGATGAAATTTAATGTGGACAAGTGCAAAGTTATGCACCTAGGGAAGAACAACCCAAACTATGGTTACACGATGCAAGGTTCCACATTAGGAACCACCACCCAGGAAAAAGATTTAGGCGTCATTGTGGATACCATGTTAAAACCCTCGGCCCAGTGTGCAGCGGCGGCCAAGAGAGCAAATAGAATGCTAGGTATGATAAGGAAAGGAATGGAAAATAAAACAAAAGATATTATAATGCCTCTATATCGTTCCATGGTGAGACCGCACCTTGAATATTGTGTGCAATTCTGGTCACCGTATCTTAAAAAGGATATAGCGATTTTAGAAAAGGTTCAGAGAAGAGCCACCAAAATGGTAAAGGGGATGGAAGGATACTCCTATGAAGAAAGGCTAAAAAGGTTAGGGCTCTTTAACCTGGAAAAGAGATGGCTGAGGGAAGATATGACAGAAGTCTATAAATTAATGAACGGAGTGGAACGGGTAAACGTAGATCAATTGTTTACGTTATCAGAATATAGACAGACCAGGGGACATGCAATGAAGCTACAGGGTAAACTATTTAAGACTAATAAAAGAAAATATTTTCTCACTCAACGTGTTATCAAACTCTGGAATTTGTTACCGGAGGATGTAGTAAAAGGCTGTTAGTGTAGCTGGGTTTAGAAAAGGTTTGGACAAGTTCCTGGAGGAAAGGTTCATAAACCATTATTAAGAAGGGACCAAGGATATCAATGCTTGACTGAGTACAAGCATTGTGGAACCTGTGTCTTTTGGGGAAACTGCTAGGTACGTATGACCTAGATTGGCCACTGTTTGAAACAGAATACTGGGCTTGATGGACCTTGGTCTGACCCAGTATGGCATATCTTATGTTCTTATGTTAAACTCTGGAATTTGTTACTGGAGGATGTAGTAAAAGCTGTTAGTGTGTTGTTGTTGTTAAGTGCCGTCGAGTCGGCGTCGACTCATGGCAACCCTCTGGATAGCTATCCTAAATTGTGTTCGGTCTTCAGTCAGGCGGCTCATTGTTGACAGACTGGTACCCATAGCTCCTGTTATTGTATCGATCCATCTCATTGCTGGCCTTCCTCTTTTGCGTTGACCTTCTATCTTGCCAAGCATGATGTCTTTCTCTAATGATCTCTCTCTTCGCATGATGTGTCCAAAGTATGAAAGTCGAAGTCTTGTCATCTGAGCTTCTAAAGAAAGCTTAGGTTTGATCTCCTCTAGTACTGACTGGTTTGTTCTTCGGGCAGTCCATGGTATACACAGTATTCGCCGCCAGCACTATAATTCAAAGGCATCAATTTTCTTCTTGTCTGTCTTTTTCACTGTCCAGCTTTCAGATCCATATGATGTTATTGAAAATACCATGGCTTGAACAAGTCAAATCTTTGTATGGAGAGAGACATCTCTGCTCTTGAGAATCTTATCTAGGTCTTTCATAGCCATTCTGCCAAGAGTAATGTGTCGTTTGATTTCTTGACCTCTTGTTGCTTCTTTATTGATAGTTGATCCAAGTAGGTTAAAGTTGTTCACAATTTCAATTTCTTCTCCTTCAACGATGAACCTGTTGATTATGCCAGTTGTCATGATCTTTGTCTTCTTTACATTAAGGTGCAGGCCCATTTTGAGACTATGTTCTTTGATTGTGAGAAGCAAATGTTTCAGATCATCTTCACTTTCAGCCAGTAATGAAGTATCATCAGCATAGCGAAGGTTGTTGATGAGTCTTCCACCAATCTTCACACCTCTGTTGTCTTCATACAATCCTGCTTCTCTGATGATTTGTTCTGCATATAAATTAAACAGGTAGGGGGAACGTATGCAGCCTTGTCTTACACCTTTGCTTATTTTAAACCATTCTGTTTCTCCTTGTTCCGTTCGAACTGTTGCTTCTTGATCAATGTACAGATTGCGCAAGAGAACGATCAGGTGTTCTGGTATACCCATGCTTCTTAATGTGGCCCAGAGTTTCTCATGGTTTACACAGTCAAAAGCCTTGCTATAGTCGATAAAGCACAAATAGATATCCTTTTGGTATTCTTTAGTCTTTTCAAGGACCATCTCACATCCGCAGTGATGTCTCTCATTCCTCACCCTTTCCTGAACCCTGCTTGCACTTCAGGTAGTTCTTGTTCCAGGTATGGTTGTAGTCTCTTTTGAATAATCTTCAGTAGAATCTTGCTGGCATGTGGGATCAGAGCGATTGTTCGATAATTTCCACAGTCAGTTGGATCACCTTTCTTTAGTATTGGTATAAACACAGATCTTTTCCAGTCAGTTGGCCATGATGTTGTCTTCCATATTTCTTGGCAGAGCCTTGTGAGTACGGTAACAGCTGAATCAGATTGCTGCAATACTTCTTGCTATCGATGCCTGGTGCTTTGTTCTTTGATAAGGCTTTCAATGCTGCTTCAACTTCTTCTTTCATCACCAATGGTTCCCGATCATAAGGTACAGGTTGAAACGGCTGTTGGTCCACTTGATCTTTATCATATAAAAACTCTGTATATTCCTTCCACCTTTTCTTGATCTTCTCAGCATCATTCAACATAGAACCTTGAACATCTTGTAACATTCCAATTCGAGGCTGGAAAGTTTTCTTTAACTCTCGTAGCTTTAGGAAAGCCGATCTTGTTCTTCCTCTAATAGTTTCTCCTTCTATTTCCTTGCAAGTGTCATTGTAGTACTTTTCCTTGTCCTGTCTTGCTGCACGTTGGAAATCTCTGTTGAGTTCTGTGATTGTCTTTCTTTCTCCTCTGGCTTTAGCTTCTCTGCATTTCTGGGCAATTGTCAGAGTTTCTTCCGTCATCCATTTCGGCCGTTTTTGCTTTTTCACCTTTTGTAGAGACTTCTCGCTTTCTTCCAACACAGCCTTCTTGTTGTCATTCCATAACTCTTCCGGAGCTCTGTCATTTGTATCTAAAGCAGCAAATCGATTTTGCAGGCAGTCTTTAAATTCCAGTGGTATATTCTTAAGGTCATATTTTGCTGCATTCATGAGTGGTTTGCTCTTTTTCAACTTTAACTTGAGTTTGCATACTAGTAGTTGATGATCTGTACCACAGTCAGCTCCAGGTTTTGTCTTTGTTGATGTTATAGAGCTTTTCCATCGTTGACTTCCACAGATGTAGTCAATTTGATTTTTATACAATCCATTGGGTGAAGTCCATGTGTACAGTCGCCGCTTGTGTTGCTGGAAGAAGGTGTTTGAGATGAATAGATCATTGGTCTTGCAGAATTCTATCAGTCTTTCTCCAGCTTCATTTCTGTTGCCAAGTCCATATTTTCCAGCTACTTTGCCTTCTTCTTTGTTGCCAACTTTTGCGTTCCAGCCACCCATGACTATCAGGATATCCTGTTTGCATGTTCTGTCAATTTCAGCTTGTACTTGTTCATAGAACTCTTCAATTTCATTCTCTTCTGCAGCTGTTGTTGGGGCATATACTTGAATTATAGTTGTGTTGATAGGCAATCCTCGTAGACGAATAGAGATTAAGCGTTCGCTGACTGCATTGTATTTCATTACAGTTCTTGCAAGTTTCTTCTTTATTATAAATGCAACACCATTTCTTCTTTGTCTTTCATTTCCAGGATAGCAGACCATGTGGTCATCTGATGCAAAGTGCCCGATGCCAGTCCATTTCAGTTCGCTGACACCCAACAGATCAAGTTGTACACGTTCCATTTCATTCTTGACCATCTCCAACTTCCCTTGGTTCATGCTTCGTACGTTCCATGTTCCAATGTGTAAGACATCTTTACAGCTTCTGATTCTCATTTCATGCGCAGCTACATCAGCAGTCAGACTTCCTGAGGGCTTTGATCCAACCACATCATAAATGCTGGCTTTACTCTGAAAAGTTTTCAGCTCTTTCCCAGTAGCTAGTTGAGTGCCTTCCGACCTGGGGCTCTCATCTTCCAGCACCATAGCAGAATTTGTTTTGTTGTAACTATCCATTGGGTTTTCATGGCAAGATACAGAAGTAGATTGCCGGGCCTTTCTTCCGTGCAGTTTAAGTTTGGTGTTGTTGCCGTTGTCACAAAAATGTGATCCTCCGCCGTCAACACTATCCCATTCTGCTGCTGCCCAGATGGGTGGTTTGTCTTGGTCTGGCACCTCAGCTGAGACCTGTCCATCTTGGGAGACCCTGCCAGTAGTTAAACTACCGATAGTTTAGCTCTCAGCATCACTGATGCACGCAAGCCCTCACAGCACGACAAGCTGCAAACCAAGCTGTTAGTGTAGCTGGGTTTAAAAAAGGTTTGGACAAGTTCCTGGAGGAAAGGTCCATAAACCATTATTAAAAGGGACCCAGGATATCACTCTTTGACCCAATACAAGCATTGAGGAACTTGTGTCTTTTGGGGAGACTGCTAGGTACTTATGACCTAGATTGGCCACTGTTGGAAACAGGATACTGGGCTTGATGGACTTTGGTCTGACCCAATATGGCATATCTTATGTTCTTAATAACAAAACAAAAAAATAAGAACAGGGTCATTTCTCAGGGTGTTGCATGCGTAAGAAGTGCTGTTTATACTGTGATGAAGCTGAAGCCATTGAAGCTATAGACTTAGAAAAAAAGCGTAGTTACTCACCTGTAACAGGTGTTCTCCAGGAGCAGCAGGAATCAGTCCTCACATATGGGTGACGTCGGCGCTGACGGAGCCCTCGCGGAGCAATTTTCCCCAGCTTTCAAAGAAAGCCTTTGGGAATTGCAGCGCGCATGCGCGGTCTCCTTCCCGCCCAAGGGTGCCATCTTAGCCAGTCAGATGACATAGCTAAAAGACAGCATAAAAATGTGCAAAAAAAACTTAAGCAGATGATTGCAACTCCAAGGGGAGGAGGGAGGGTTGTGAGGACTGATACCTGCTGCTCCTGGAGAACACCTGTTACAGGTGAGTAACTACGCTTTCTCCAGGACCAAGCAGGAAGTCAGTCCTCACATATGGGACTCCCAAGCTTAAGGCTACCGGAGACCCTAAGCACAAAAATGAGCTCCCTCTAGCTCAGCGTCACAGAAGGATGGAATCTTCACTGAATTATCACCCACCGGTAGCCCACATCCGGGATGGAGGGTAGGAGTTGCTCAAACCTCGAAGAGATTTCGGAGGACTGCCTGTCCGAAAGCACTGTCCCTGCGGGACTCCCTCTCGAGACAGTAATGGACCGCAAAAGTCTGGCTCGAAGACCAAGTAGCGGCCCGGCAGATGTCTGCCAGCGGAACAGAGCGGAGGTAAGCCACTGACGTAGCCTTCGCCCGAACACAATGAGCCGTGACTCGACTTTCTAACGAGAGTCCGGCTGCCCCATAAGCCCAAGCGATACAGTCAGCAACCCAGATGGACAGAGTACACTTGGAGACCGGGAGCCCCAATTTATTGGGGTCAAAAGACACAAAAAGTTGAGCAGCTTTACGGTGCTCCCGCGTACGGTCAAGGTAGAAGTTCAATGCTCTTCTACAGTCCAGGGTATGTAGGACCATTTCAGCTCGGCTGGAGTGTGGTCTGGGAAAGAAGGTCGGAAGTACCACCTCCTGATTGATGTGAAAGGGGAGACCACTTTTGGAAGAAATTTTGGGTGAGTCCGTAGGACTACCCTATTCTTGTAGAACCGAGTGTAAGGGGGATCAGACACGAGGGCCTGCAATTCACTTACGCGTCTAGCGGAAGTGAGGGCTATCAGGAACAATGTTTTCCAAGAAAGAAAACGGAGAGAACAGGTAGCCATAGGTTCAAAGGGCGGACAGGTGATCCGCTGTAAAACCACATTCAGATCCCAGTCAGGCACTGGCGGGCGCAGAGGTGGTTTAAGTAGAAGGAGACCTCGGAGAAACCTCGCTACGAGAGGGTCGCTGGAAAGAGGTCTGCCGTCCACCGGCACATGATGTGCTGAAAGAGCACTGAGGTGAACTTTGACGGAGTTGGACTTAAGTCCCAGATTAGAGAGGTAGAGCAAGTACTGCAAGATCACCGACACCGAGCAGGAGAAGGGATCCTGAGACTGTTGGGTACACCAAACGGAAAAGCGACGCCATTTAAGGGCGTAGCATTTGCGGGTAGAAGGTCGCCGAGAAGCTAGGACGACCTCTTCCACCTCTGCCGGCAGGAGAGAAGGGGAGCAAGGACTACCCTCTCAGCAGCCAGGCCATTAGATTGAGAGATCTGAGATTGGGGTGTAGCAGAGACCCCTGATCCTGAGTGAGGAGATCCGGTTGAAACCCCAGAGGGAATGGATCCTCTACCGCTAATTGCAGCAGGAGTGGGAACCACGGTTGTCTGGGCCAGCGAGGAGCGATCAGGATCATGGAAGCCTTGTCTCGGAGAACCTTGAAAAGAGTTCGAGAGACTAGCGGGGTGGGAGGAAAAGCATACAGCAGGCTCTCCGACCATGAGAGTAGAAAAGCATCCGCCGCAACTCGAAGGGGATGTGGCTGACGAGAACAGAAGCGAGGAAGTTGCCGGTTGAGAGGACTGGCAAAGAGATCCATCGTGGGGAGGCCCCACTTCAGAAAGAGCTTCTGAACTACCAAGGGATCCAGGCGCCACTCGTGCGGCTGGAGGATCCTGCTGAGTTTGTCCGCCAGGCAATTTTCTTGGCCTGGGAGATAAACTGCCTTGAGGAGGATGCCGTGACTGACGGCCCAAGAGCAGAGCTTCTGAGCCTCGCGGCAGAGAAGGAAGGAGCCCGTGCCCCCCTGTTTGTTCACGTAGAACATGGCCACTTGATTGTCCGTCTGGACAAGGACGGACTGGTGAGAAGTCAGGTGGGAGAAAACCCTGAGCGCCAGACGAATTGCTCTGAGCTCCAGGAAGTTGATCTGCTGAGCAGACTCCCACGCGGTCCAAAGGCCCTGAGTACATGCCCCTTGGCAATGTGCTCCCCAACCCAGGAGGGACGCATCTGTCGTCAGTACTTGAGCCGGCTGAGGCGACTGAAAAGGCATGCCGAGTACCAGGTTCGGCCGATGAAGCCACCACTGGAGAGAAGTGGCCAGCGGCTCGGAGATGTGCACTAAGTCGGCAAGACCGCCGGTGGCTTGCTGCCACTGCCTGCGAAGGCACCATTGAGCAGGTCGCATATTCAGGCGGGCATTGGGGGTCACATGGACGGTGGAAGCCATATGGCCAAGCAGTCTCAGGAAGTGCCTGGCGGAGACCAGGGACTGGCTGCGAAAACGGCCGGCTAGGTCCATGAGCCGTTGAGCCCTGTCGAGAGGCAGGAAAGCTCGCGCCTGAGGAGTGTGCAGTCTTGCGCCGATGAACTCGAGATCCTGTGAGGGGAGCAAAGTGGACTTTGCGAAGTTTATGACAAAGCCCAAGTACTGCAGAAGGGTCACCGTGCGGTGCGTGGCGTAGTGACCTCCGGAGCGGACGCTGCTCTGATGAGCCAGTCGTCGAGGTACGGGAAGACATAGAGGCCGTGAAGCCGGAGATGGGCCGCCACCACCGCTAGACATTTTGTGAAGACTCGCGGTGCGGAGGACAGGCCAAAGGGCAGTACTCTGTACTGGTAATGATTACCTGCCACCACAAACCGTAGGTATTGGCGGTGGCTTGGGTGGATGAGGATGTGCGTGTAGGCATCCTTTAGATCCAAGGAGCATAGCCAATCTCCCTGCTGGAGGTAGGGCAGAAGGATTCCAAGGGTAAGCATTTTGAACTTTTCTAGCACGAGGAACTTGTTGAGGTTGCGCAAGTCCAGGATGGGTCTGAGGCCTCCTGTTCTTTTTGGTATTAGAAAATACCTGGAATAAAAGCCTTGACCTCTCAGGTGGTGGGGCACCGGTTCCACAGCCTGTTCCTGTAGGAGACTTGCTAACTCCTGAAGGAGTAAGTCCCTGTGCAGAGGGAGTCGTGGAGGTTCTCCCGGAAAATAAGAGGGAGGAACCTGATGGAAGTGGAGAAGATAGCCTTCTCGTATGACCTGAAGCACCCAGGCATCGGAAGTGATGTTGGACCACCTGTGGGCGAAGTGAACCAGCCGGCCTCCGGTGCTGGGAGGAGCCAGCGGAGGGGGAGAGGCTATGCTGATGTAGTCAAAAACCCCCACCCTGCTGAGCAGGGGCTGGTGGTGCAGGCTTGGGGGTTTGCTGCCTACGGGACCCGTTACCCCGTCCCTTGGCCTGCTGGCCCTGTTGGGGAGCTGCGGGGGCCTGATATTGAGGGTAATGTTTATAGGCAGCCGCCTTTCTCGGGTAAAAGGACTTCTTTCCCGAGCCCTTCTTTTTCTGGGAAGGAGCGGAGGTCTTTCTAGAAAGCCTAGTCCTGGTGAGAGTCTCCGTCTCGATCTGTGCAGCCTTTTCCGCCATGGGCTTGCCAAAGAGGTTCTCACCTCGGCAGGGGACATCGACCAACTTGTCCTGCACCCAGGGTTCAAGGTCAGACGACTGAAGCCAAGCCTGTCGGCGGGCACCGATGCCGGCTGCGGCCACTCGAGCCGATGCTTCAAAGCCATCATAGGCTGCTCAGGACATGAATTTGGAGCATTCCCGAATACCAGTTGTCAAGACTAGGAACCTCCGCAAAGGTTCCTCGGACAAACCAGCGGAGAATCCGGCTAGCTCTTTAGCCAGGTCTCGGAGATACATGCCCATGTATAGCTGGTAGGTCTGGACACGACAAGCAAGCATAGAGCCCTGGAAACACTTCTTACCAAGGCCATCCAGGTTACGGGCCTCCCTGCCAGGAGGCACCGAGGAGTGCATCTTTTGGCTCTTAAGCCTATGCATGGCCGATTCCACTACCATGGAATGGTGTGGTAGCTGTGCTTTTTGGAAGCCAGGACTCTTGCGGACTCGATAGATGGAATCGACCCGCTTGCTTAATACCGGCGAAGAGGCCGGACTCTCCCACATGCGGAAGAGTAGTCGTTCCAGCATGGGAGGAACCGGTACAGTAAAGTGTTCCCTGGCGGGAGAGTCATACTGGAGGGCGTCGAGCTCTTCGGCTCGAGGCTCTTCCTCGGGATCCACAGGGAAGGCCAAAGCCTTGGCCATATTCCTGACGAAGTCCGAGAACCGGGCATCCTCCGGAGGGGACTGCTTCCGAGGTTCGGACTCAGGCGAGTCCGAGGGGACACACCGAGTCCGAAAGGAATCAGGTGACTCTTCCTCTTCCGATTCCCAGACCGACTCCGAGGAGGAATCGGTGGGGTCGGCTCGGGCGGGCGCCGACGTCGGCCGCCCCGACACCAAGGGAGTCGGCGTCGACGACATCGGTCCCGAACGGGAGGCCGAGGGTGACCTCGACCGAGGATCGACTCGAGTTCGCATGGACTCGAGGATCGGCTCGGTCTCCGGGGTCGACTTAGACGTCGACGTCCCAGCGGTCGGGGCAGCGGCGCCAGCGAGGCTAGCGATCAGTGCCCGCTGCTGGTCCATGAAGGCAGACAATCTGCTCTCCAAGGCCGTCAACCTGAGTCCGAGCTCAGGTGACCCAGCAGCCCCCGACTCGGGCCCCGACGGCGTCGGGCCCGACGTCGGCAGTCTCGGAGGCGAGTCCAGGAGGACTACAGGACTTACCCGAGCAGGCAACTCCGACTCCAGGCGAGGTCGCTTCGGGAGGTGCTCCTTCTCCAAGGACCCGGGACGGCTATCGGGGCTATGCGACCTGGCCCTTGCGGAACCAGGAGCGTCCACCGACGCCGCCCTCGCGGGTTTCGCCTTCCGTCGATGGTCCCCGGAGGGAGAACCCCTGTTGGAGGAGCTTCGGCGACGGTCAGAGCTGGAACCTCTGGACGCCGAAGCCTCCGACGAGGTCCGGGTACGGCTGGGGTCAGCGAAGATTCTATCCCGCTGGTGCCGCCGACTTCTCAACGCTTTGGAGGACATTTTGCCACAGGCCCCACAGATCATTTCTTCATGATCCGGGCCCAGGCAGCGGAGGCAATTATCGTGTGTGTCAGTGAGTGACATATTTCTGTCACACTGACCACACCGCTTGAAACCACTGGCAGCCATCGGGGGAAAAAGGGCCCCTGCAAGGTCAAAGGACTGGGCTGCCAGCAAAAAACCGAAAACGAAACTGAGTAAAATCAGAAAAACCGAAAAATAAGAGAAAGACTCGTGACGGCATCGCGAGTCCGGGCAGGAAAAAGACCGGCGTCGAACCGAAGGAAAAAAGAGAAATATATTATAAAAATCAACTTTTTTGCGGGCACACGACGGGTACGTCTGTAGGGCTCCGCGGAAAAAAGAAGACTGGCTAAGATGGCACCCTTGGGCGGGAAGGAGACCGCGCATGCGCGCTGCAATTCCCAAAGGCTTTCTTTGAAAGTTGGGGAAAATTGCTCCGCGAGGGCTCCGTCGGCGCCGACGTCACCCATATGTGAGGACTGACTTCCTGCTTGGTCCTGGAGAAACACTGTTTATTATAAAGCAACTGACTCACAGAAGGTGCAGTTACCTAAAAGTGCAGCTAGAGGGAGCAGGCATGAGGCTGCAGAAGCTAAGCTGACACACCCAGGTTTTGAGAATGCAGGAGCTAATCAGGTACACCTGAGTAGAGAGCCAGGAAGCTCAGTGGAGAAACGGCTTTATAAACAGTGCTCAGAAGGAAGAAAGCGGAGAGGACCTCGAGCTGAGAGAGGAACTGAGAGAGGATCTCGAGTTCAGAAAGGAATGGAGAGAGGACTACGAGCTGAGAGAGGAGCTGAGAGAGGACCTCAAGCTCAGAGAGGACCACAAGTTTGGAGAGGAACACAAGTTCAGAGAGGAACTGAGAGGGGACCTGAGAGAGGAACCTCACAAAATGAAAGGCAGAGAAGCGTGGAGTACTTACAAGGAAGAGCTAAGTTCCAGGGAGGACAAGCCCGTTCCAGAAAACTCCAGGAGCCAGTCTTCAGGGAAGATGCTGATAGAAGGAGACTGCCGGGTAGAGCAAATACCAGCAGAGCACATCTCAAAGATACAAGGTACAGTTATATTTCCTTTCCAAGATGTGAGCCAGCTCCTAGAAAAGCTTATAACCCAGAGAGCTGTACTGATAGGAAACAAAGCCGGGAAGGGCTTGTGAAACCTTTACAGAGAGGCATAGTAAAAAGCCAGAACAGTTATTGGCCAAACCAAGACCAGTGAGGCTGGGGAATATTGGAGAGATCTATTGAACTACAACCTGCCTTATCCAGGGAAAGCTCAGGACTAGCTGACAACACGGCTGAACAGGAACCTATGCAAATAGAGGTGATAGAACCAGAGCCATTGCAGTTAGAGCACCCGATGGACTGCTCACTCTGTGTTTCCAAGAGTCTAGAATCTCTCACAGAATTGTAACCGGCAGGACATGCTTTAACATATCTGTTTGCTTTTGCTAAGCTGAAAGAAGAAGTTTTGTATTTGTTTTTCCTCTTGGTGTTGAAAACCTGTTTGAACGCAAAGAACTGTGAAGTGCCTGTAACAGTTACTGACTTTGCAAATATTTTGCCATAAATCCTGAAGTAAGGTACATTCTGTTTTTTGTCTTCCTGGAGGACCTTTGCGCAACAAAGGGAATAAAAACCATTTAAGTTTAACCCTGCACAAGGCTCACAACTATTTCTTTATGAAGTGAGACTACAAAGACCATGATGCATCTGGTCTAGAAAAGTTTTTCCTTCTTCAACCAACAATAAGTGTCCGCCCTCTCCTTTCTGCACGTTGCCACTAGGAGGGGCTGTGACAATACCTGCAAGTGGAAAGTTTGCTACTTCTGTATGCAAGTGGCAGATTTGGTAAAATTGCATAACAAACTGAAGTCAATCAAGTAGCCCATCTCCAAAATTCAAACTTTTGGCATTTGAGGAGGTTTTGAACACCTGACAGGTTAGCACAGTTCCCTCCCTCCCTCGAGTTCTCCTCCAAAGCTTAGGTCCAAATGAGAATTCAGCTGACAGTAATGTGTGACTTGAAGCAGGAAACATTTTCTGGGGCTGCTGTTCTAAGACACAAATATTTTAAAGGACAATGCAAACCACACCCAAAACATGCTGTGACATGATGTATCCTTGAAGGATACTAGCAAAAGAGGGAAGTCAGGGCATTCCCACAGAAAGGTTCCAGTAAAAGTAAAAGTAACCCAGGTGCCTTAAACTAATAATCAGACAGAGACGAAACCTTCCAAATTAACCATGGACTGTTAATATTAGCAAAAAACAAAGTTTGAAATACCTGTATACAACTTCTAGAAGTCTGAAAGATAAGATGGTAGTGTTAGAATATATAGCAATGAATGAAACCCACCAATGCAACTTTTAACTGAGTGCTTCAATGAACTAACAACATGGCTAAAAGACCACAACCTTCATATCAACCACTCAAAAACAGACATATTATTTGTAACGAAAAATCAATCATACATTCCTCCATCATACATCACACTTCAAAATCATGATATTAAAATAAAAAATGAAGTGAAATATCTAGGCGTGATCCTTGATAAGTATCTCAGTATGAACTCTCACATCAGAAATACAACAAAAAAAATCTGCTACAAGCTTAAAATACTAAAACAACTACGTCC
This sequence comes from Ichthyophis bannanicus, assembly GCA_033557465.1. Classification (NCBI taxonomy): domain Eukaryota; kingdom Metazoa; phylum Chordata; class Amphibia; order Gymnophiona; family Ichthyophiidae; genus Ichthyophis; species Ichthyophis bannanicus. The sequence goes on along the minus strand of CM066036.1, from coordinate 27,920,324 downwards.
ACTTGTACATATACATGACTTTATTAGCATAATACAGCAATCATCACACCTCACTTTGACTTTGCTAACTTAGTTCTTCTAGGAACAACAAAACAGAACATTAAAAGACTTCAACTAGCACAAAATGCAGCGGCCAGAATCATAATGAAGGTTCATACATTCGATCACATAACACCTATATTAGCTAACTTACACTGTCTGGCTACCAATACAATGTAGGATAAATTACAAAATTCTAATAACTACTTTGAAGGCATTAAATAATATGGTACCACCGACTCTAGGCAAGCTCATAACTATGGATTCAACTAAAACTGCTCATAGGAGAGGTCATACAAATAAAATAATGGCTCCGAAAGATTTCACAAAAGCCAAAAAGACAACTAACAATAAGGCATTTTCCCACGCAGCTCCCATCCTCTGGAACTCCCTCCCTGAGGAAATCAGAACTGTAATTGAAATTAAGGAACTCCGAAAGAAACTAAAAACCCATCTTTTTATAACACACTATGGCCCAATGACAAACTCCTTCTCCCATAATGAAAATGGATAACAGAAGACAACCTAGATTTCAAACCAAGAATGACATATAAAAATATTTGCAATTAAAATTTCTCATGCTCCATTATTCTGGTATAGATACAATCGTACGAATATTCTGTATATAGTTACAATACATCATACAATGTTGGTTTGTATTTAGTTCTCAGTTCAATGAAATTATGTATGTTTTGTTTATTAAGGCACAAGCCTATTGTACATAGTTCGCTGATGTTTCATGTAAAAGAACAGATTTATTGCTCTGTCCCTTTAATTTGTTTTTTGTAAACGGCACCTGATCCTTGGGAACGTGCGGTATATAAGTGTTTGTTAAATAAATAAATAAAAATAAAGGTTAGATATAATTGGCATTTCAGAGACCTGGTGGAAGGAGGATAACCAATGGGACACTGTGATACCAGGCCACATACTATATCACAAAGATAGGGTAGATCCCATTGGTGGAGGGATGGCTCTATATGTTAAAGAGGGCAAAGCATCAAACAGGATAAAGGTTTTGCAGGAAACAAAATACACTGTAAAATCTCTATGGATAGAAATGTCATACAATAAGGGGAAAGGAATGGCAGGGGTGGGGGTTACTATGGTCTGCCTGGAGTCCAACCAAGAAGCAAACCACACACTCGCAAAGAAACAGCAACCAGTATAGAATGAGGTGTAAACCAAAAAATATTTATTAGGTGACCACAGAAGGAGCTAAGGGATCCAAACCGACAGGGCCAGGTTTCGGCACCACCTTCATCAGGGGTTTTGCCGGTGCAATCACGCTGCTCTGTTTATGAAGTGACTGTAAATTATAATTTCCACTATGTCTTGTACGGACAAAGTAACATCAAACCATCCACTATAGAAATTAGGGAAGCTAGCAAAGTTTACAACACAGTAATAATGGAAAATTTAAATTACCCTAGTAATGACTGGATCAATGTCACATCAGAATATGCTAGGGAGATAAAATTTTTGGATGAAGTAAATGACTGCTTCATGGAAAAGCTGGTTCAGGAACTGACATGTGGGGATACTATTTTAGACTTAGTCCTCAGTGGAATGTAGGATCTAGTGTGAGAGGTAACTGTTTTGGGGCCGCATGGCAATAGCGATCATAACATGATAACATTTGATTTAATAAATGGAGGGAGGATAGCAAGGAAATTGTCTGTGCTAGCATCTAACTTTTAAAAAGGAGACTATAATAAAATGAGGAAAATGGTTAAGAAAAATCTAAAAGGAGCAACTGCAAAAGTGTTATTTAAAAATACCATCTTGGAAGCCCAGACCAGGAAGGCCAAATGACAGCTAGCATGGCTTAAAGGTGAGGTCAAAGAGACTGTTAAAGCTAAGAGAGGATCTTTCAGAAAATGGAAAAAAGAGCCAAATGATGAAAACAGGAAACAACATAAAATTGACAAGTGAAATGCAAGATATTGATAAGGCAGACAAACAGAAAATTTGTAAAGAAGCTTGCTATGGAAGCAAAAGCACAAAATAAAACCTTTTTCAAGTATACTCATAGGAAAACACTTGTGAGCGAGTCAGTTGGACTATTAGATGATGGAGGGGTAAAAGGTGCACTGAGAGAGGACAAGGCTATCGCGGAGATATTGAATGAAATTTTTGTTTCAGTTTTTACTGAAAATGATGTAGGAAACATACCCAAGCCAGAAATTATTTGAAAGGTGATGTATCAGAGGAAAGAAATCTTGATAAATCGGGAAGATGTAATACAGCTAATTGATAAACTAAAGAGCAAAAAATCACCTGCACTGGATGGCATACATCCCAGGGTGCTGAAAGAACTGAAATATGAGACTGTAGAACTACTATTAGTGATCTGTGATCTATCATTAAAATCATCTGTAGTACCCGAAGATTGGAGAGTGGCCAATATAATGCCAATTTTTAAAAAGGGCTCCAGGAGTGATCCAGAAAACTACAGACCAGTGAGCCTGATATCAATACTGGGCAAAATTGTAGAAACCATTATAAAAAACAAAATTACTGAACATGTAGTCATGGTTTAATGGCAGAAAGCCAACATGGATTTAGCCAAGGGAAGTCTTGTCTCACCAATCTCATATTTTTTTGAAGCTGTGAATAAATAGGTAGATAAAGGTAAGCCGGTTAATATGGAGCGCAAATCACGGAGGGGCACGTCCAGACGGGCTCGAGCAAGATGTTTCCATGGTGCACAGAATCAGACTCATGGATGATCCGGGTGCCCCAGCCACCTGCGGGGACGGCATCCCCCCAGGCACCCCCGATGCCTGCAGCTTAGGTCCCCATCTTCCCTGCCGCCTGACCCATGGCTGCCTGACAGGACCTGGATTGGGTTGTGGGGACCCCCTGCACTTGGCCCCGGCCCCGGGGGGGGGGGGATCCCCGGGCCTGATCGCCGGTTGGTGCTGCTTATTCCACTTTTGAGGTGGAATAAGCAGCATGTCTCCTTTGACCCGGCAGGACGTACAGGGCCGTGACCTGAATTGGCTCTGTACATCCTGCAGTGCTGGCCCACCCCTGCTCCACCCAGATCCTGCCCCCCTCCCCCCCCCGCTGGCTATGCCCGTCCTGCTGCTCAGGACATATGGGGAGAGCCAGAGGGAGAACTGGGCCTGGACAGCTTGCGGGGCTGCACATCCATCAGGAATTGCAGTCCCGCAACCCGCATCTCGAGAATCGGGCCCATAGTGTATCTCGATTTTCAGAAAGCCTTTGACAAAGTCTGTCATGAGAGACTTGCAAAAATTAAAAAGCCATGGGATAGGAGGCAATGTACTATTGTATCTGAAAGAGAGAAATCAGAGAGTAGGGCTGTTAGTGTAACTGGGTTTAAAAAAGGTTTGGACAAGTTCCTGGAGGAAAGGTTCATAACCATTATTAAAGAGGACCCGGGAAATTCACTGCTTACCCTGGGATCAGCATTGTGGAATCTGTGTACCTTTTTGGGAACCTGCCAGGTGGCTTGGCCACTATTGAAAACAGGATTCTGGGCATGAATGACCTTGGGCCTGACCTAGTATGGATTTTCTTATGTTCTTATGGTCAATTTTCTCAATGGAGAAAGGTGAATAGTGGAGTACCAAAGGATCTGTGCTGGGCCCACTGCTTTTTAACATATTCATAAATGACCTGTCCATATTTTGCAATATATCAAATAAAGCTAACTATAACCATAACCTGGAAATAAGAATAATGATGGAGTCTTGTATTTTTAATAGCTTATGTGCATGGATGGGCCTTTACATCTGTACTTTAGCTGGTTCCTATTTTGTTAGTATGTGTGTCAGGCCCGTGGGGTGTACCTTTAGTGTGGGCAAGCAGAGGGGCGGAGCTTGAGCAGAGCACACATTTATGTATTTAAGTTATAAAATACTATAACGTATGTGCATTCTCCAGAAATCTAGGTGTGAGCCTTTGCACCAGCCCTACTGTATAGTGTAAGTGCTCACGCCTAGATTTCATGCTTGTTTTTGAATACTGACGCCCCTGTTTTCTAAAGAAAAGTAGGTGCCCACTTTCCTGTACAAAATGGGATTTAGCTAGGCATATTCTGGGCTCCTAAAACTAAGCACCTAGTTATAAAGTTACCCTGTTCATGAGTAAAACACTTGCCTGTGAAAATGGCTTAGAAAAGTCCTCTCCTTTGATTAAAATGATACCATAGATACATCTTGTTTTAGAGTGAAAAACTGACAGCGAGATATGACTGGTTAACGTGCATCTTGTTCTCCACATTCATACTTGGAAAAGAATTTAATAACTATTTGAAAATTAAAAAATAAAAACACAGCAGGAGACGGCTGTGTTCAGTATTTTATTAACGCTGCAGAGTTTTCAGAAGCGGGATAAAGCATCATGTGTTGAGCAATGAGAACGCAGGGCTGCCCCACCCAGCCTTATGAAAACTCAAACTAGGCACACTGACAGCACAACACACTCAGCCACAGCTGCTGTAAGCCAGATCGTCGGAAGTACTTACTCCCAGTAGGGATCAGATCTCTATCGGGAATGAAGAGTTTATATCCGTATTGCTTTTCCAGAACATGAGGCAATATTTCAAGTGCAAACTGTTCTTCTTCCTTGCTTTCACAGTCCAATGAATCCGGATCCACTTTGGTGTAGGAGAGAAAGGCATCATAATCCTTGTTGTCTTAAAAAAGAAAGAGATTGTTAATATCATCCACGGGTCTGTAAGCATCACAGAAGGAGAGACTAAAGAATCCAAGCCAGGGAGAGACGGAGCAATGCTTCTCTGTTTGAGAATGGTATTTCCAGCGTGCTCAGCGTTAACTAAGATGTACTGCAGCAGATGGTAAATACTATAAACTGCCGATACCATATGAGCATGAAAAGGAAGCTAATACTTCTCCTTATACAAGGGGAGTTCAAAGGATTTGATGCATACAAAAACACATCTGGAGTCTTATAAATGTAATGAACAGAAGACCCTAACTACTGCATTTTATAAACGAGTACAACTGAGAAAGAGAGGACAGCTAGCCGCTAGTGTCCTATAAAAGCCAGGGCTGATGGAAGAGCATGTTCTATGGAAACACTTGCAAGCACGTTTGGAAAACAGGATTAAATGAATCCATCCCTTCTTCATGCACATCTGCCTTCTGATGGAAGAGAAGAGAGATGTGCAAAAATTTGGAAACATTTCTTCCAGACTAGCTTCTGCTTTGTACCTTGTTTCTGTAAGGATTCCTCAGACATGTTCAACAATCACCAATTGTTAGGTGGGAAACAAAAATGAATTCCACATACATTTGCAGACCCTTTTGCTAAAGCACATTAAGCAGTTAGGTGGGGAGTAGCATGCGCAGTCAGTACACACCTGTGCTTTTAACACCGTAGCTTGATGGTTAGTGAGGGCTAATTCCTGAATTCACTGGCAAACGTGGAATGGGGTAGGGAAAGAGCAGTGATTGCACCCCAACCTCACTGTGTGTTAGAGTTCAGCGTGTTAACAGTTAATGCAGCAGAAAACATAGAGCAGTTAATGGCACCTCAGTAGACAGCATTAAGTGCATCTGTGTTATCTGTAAAACACGCATTATAAAATGACCCTCGGTAAGGGCAAAGGCTATGCAGTGTTGCGGGTGTGGTCAGCAAATGCCTGCAGTTAGTGTACAGGACACACATGTACTGCAAAGGCCTGCACTAAATGCATCTGCAGATAGAAAGGATGCATAGGCACCATATGCCCATGCATCCAACGCAGGCCCCAGCGCTAGCCAAGCCCATCTCACAAAGCAACCCAGTCTCCAAGAAGGCATCATGCACCCCATGATCTAAACCCCAAGTCCCTGAGGGCATCACCAAAATCCTGAAGGCAATCCCCATAGGCATCATCTAGCCTCAGCCCCGCAATCCAAGCCCCCACTTCCTGATCTAAGTCCCATCCCTAATCACATACCCCCTATTAGGATCAAAATCTGACCTGCATCCTCATTAGGCCGATTGACCCCTGATGATAGTACTGCAAGACTACTGCTAGGGGTCATAACAGCCATTTTATTTTTATTTATTTATTTATTGAACATTTCTTATATATTTGTCATCAGTGCAGTTTACATTGTAACAATAAAACACATTGGCCAGATAATTTGGCCTTCGTTTACAGATAACAGGGAATGAACATGGAGGTAACATTCTGAACCCAAGAAGCAACGGGGTAACATTTTGAACCCAAGAAGCAACAGGGTGGGAATAGAGGGAAATCACCCCTGCCCCATCTACTAGATCACCAGGGATACCCCCGGTAAGTCCCAGGGGATGGGGGGGGGGGGTGGAGGAAAGTTAGGTTTAGATCCTCATGGGGTGGTATGTGATTGGGGGATGGTGTCTGGATCAGATGATGGGATGGTGACCATGTGGGTGGGAGATGCCGGGGGGGGGGGGGGTAATAACTTCAGGAAGGGGTTGGGGTTTGTTTTCTTTCTTTTGGCTGCACTTAGGGCCCGATTCCATCCCGGACATAGATCCCCTCTGTACATCCAGTCCTGTGGGATCAGAATCGCGAACAGTCCTGCACATGCAGGCCAGGACTGTGATTCAGTCTGGCCTACATGTGCAGGACTTTCCCCGGCTAATGCAGTCAAGGTTCTTCAATGGAGCTGCGGCACCATGGCGTCATGTTGCCATGGCACTGCAGCTCCATTGAAGAGTTGCGATGCAGTTGCCGCAAAATAAAGAGTATTTCCCACAGCCCGACCCCCGATCTGGCCTCCTCTGGCCCTCCCTGCCTCATTCGCGCCCTAGCTGTCCCCCAAAAAAAACCATCCAGGAGGTGGAATAACTTCCCTGCACATGTCACCAGCCCTGGACATACAGAGTCAACATTAGAATCGGTCCTGTGCATCCAGGGCCAGCAGCCGCCCAGACTCCAACCCCGAGCTGCCCCTTCCCCGCCCCCGTCTAACTTCCCCGCACAACTGGCGGGGAAGTTAGTTGAGGCCAGAAGAAGGCACAAATAGCGGGGATGGATGTCCTATTGGGTCATCCATCCCTGCTATTCGTGGCAAAGAATAACACCCTTAGCGCGAACTCTTAAGGTGGTGACATACTGAGCGATATCTGTCTTCTGCCGTCCATGCCCATTCTCTAGCCAATTACCACCTCACAATGTGTTAAGCATTTAACACATGATTCTTAACGTATGGCTACTTTTAACATGCAGTAACCTTTCGTATGGGCTGTGCATTAAAACATGCATGATCTGCATCGTATACTTAAGTTAACATCCCCATAACTCATTGGACAGGCGTTGAAAAGTTCTAATGTGCACCAAAAGTATTTTATTGACATGAATGTTTGAAACAAAGCAAAAAAAGTCTGAAAATCTAGACAAAAAAGTCCAAATGTGACTGAAAACGAACCCAAATTTGTTTTCTTGCACATTCCAAATGAAAAGGGCTATTTTCCAAACCATTTACCTGGGTTTACTTGGGAATACTGGTCTGCATAAACACTGCCTTCCTTTGTCCAGATGAATGCACACACACTTTTAGCAGGGTTAGAAAGAGGTGATACCTGGCCGCAAACTATATTACAATGATAAGATAGATTACATTGGTAGAGAGGTGGCTCTAGATGTTAAAGAGGGAATCCAGTAAAACACAATAAAGGTTTTGCAGGAAAAAATATACAATGTAAATCTCTATGAATAGAAAAGAGTTTTTATATGATAAAGATCAAGTGGACGAACAGCCGTTTCAACCTGTACCTTATGATCGGGAACCACTGGTGATGAAAGAAGAAGTTGAAGCAGCATTGAAAGCCTTATCAAAGAACATCCATTGATAGCATTCCCATAGAAGTATTACAGCAATCTGATGCAGCTGTTACTGTACTTACAAGGCTCTGCCAAGAAATATGGAAGACAACATCATGGCCAACTGACTGGAAAAGATCTGTGTTTATACCAATACTAAAGTATGGTTATCCAACTGACTGTGGAAATTATCGCACAATCGCTCTGATCCCATTTGCCAGCAAGATTCTACTGAAGATTATTCAAAAGAGACTACAACCATACCTGGAACAAGAACTACCTGAACTGCAAGCAGGGTTCAGGAAAGGGCGAGGAACGAGAGACATCATTGCGGATGTGAGAAGGATCCTTGAAAAGACTAAAGAATACCAAAAGGATATCTATTTGTGCTTTATCGACTATAGCAAAGCTTTTGACTGTGAAAACCATGAGAAACTCTGGGCCACATTAAGAAAATTGGGTATACCAGAACACCTGATCGTTCTCTTGCGCAATCTGTACATTGATCAAGAAGCAACAGTTCGAACGGAACAAGGAGAAACAAAATGGTTTAAAATAAGCAAAGGTGTAAGACAAGGCTGCATATTTTCCCCCTACCTGTTTAATTTATATGCAGAACAATCATCAGAGAAACAGGATTGTATGAAGACAGCAGAGGTGTGAAGATTGGTGGAAGACTCATCAACAACCTTCGCTATGCTGATGATACCACATTACTGGCTCGAAGTGAAGATGATCTGAAACATTTGCTTCCCACAATCAAAGAACATAGTCTCAAAATGGGCCTGCACCTTAATGTAAAGAAGACAAAGATCATGACAACTGGCATAATCAACAGGTTCATCGTTGAAGGAGAAGAAATTGAAATTGTGAACAACTTTAACCTACTTGGATCAACTATCAATAAAGAAGCAACAAGCAGTCAAGAAATCAGGGTTGAAATACATTACCAAGTTTTCCCACTCAATCTATTCTGCTGATTGGGAAGAGTGGTTCGTTCCACCATTTTCACGTTGTTTGTTTGTTTCTTCATGGTAATGTATTTCAACCCCTGAAGAAGGCCTCTGGCCGAAACCGTTGAGTTGGGTCTGCTAATAAAGAGTTTTTTATACTACCCCTTTGTGTTTGGCCGTGGTCCTTAGCTTCCGCCCTCCTCCACTGTTTCTCCTGCGGAAGACTTTCTTCTCCTTCCTTTTACAGTGAAAAAGATAGACAGGAAGAAAATTGATGCCTTTGAATTATGGTGCTGGTGGCGAATACTGTGTATACCATGGACTGCCCGAAGAACAAATCAGTCGGTACTAGAGGAGATCAAACCTAAGCTTTCTTTAGAAGCTCAGATGACAAGACTTAGACTTTCATACTTTGGACACATCATGCGGAGAGAGAGATCATTAGAGAAAGACATCATGCTTGGCAAGATAGAAGATCAACGCAAAAGAGGAAGGCCAGCAATGAGATGGATCGATACAATAACAGCAGCTATGGGTACCAGTCTGTCAACAATGAGCCATCTGACTGAAGACCGAACACAATTTAGGATAGCTATCCAGAGGGTCGCCATGAGTCGACTCCGACCCGACGGCACTTAACAACAACATGAATAGAAAAAGGGGAAAGGAATGGCAGTGGGGGTGTTCTACCATCCACCTGGACAGAACAAACAGACAGATGATGTAATAATGGGAGAATTCAATTACCCCAGTATTGACTGGGTCTGTGTCACATCAGGACATGCTAGGGAGATAAAGTTTCTAGATGATTTTATGCTATATGGAGCAGTTGATTCAGAAACTGACATGAGGGGATGCTATTTTAGACCTAGTCCTCAGTGGAACGCAGGATCTAGAGCATTAAATCTCAGCAGCCAAATTCTAGGCTATTCTTCAAGCTGTAAAACTAGAGGGCATAACATGAAGCTGCAAGGGGGTAAATTGAAAGCAATGTCAGGAAATACCTTTTTACTGAAAGGGTGGTGGATGCTTGGCATGCCCTTTCAATGGAAGTGGTGGGGACAAATACAGTGACAGAATTCAAAATGGCATGGGACAGACACAGTGGATCCCTTTATAGCAACAGGATAAAATCAAAATAAACTTAACTATCTAATTTCTCAACAAATAGGGGTGTCCTACATGGAGCAGTGGGTTCACTCCTAAACAAAGACATGGGGAGGGGTGGCCGGCACAAAGCGGCAGGTGCACCTACTCTTGCCCTCTTACTGGGCAGACTGAATGGACCATACGGGTCTTTATCTGCCGTCATTTCCTATGTTACTATGTTACTAAGAGGAAACTGTTTTGGGGCCACTTGGCAGTAGCAATCATAACATGATCAGATTTGAATGTAATACTCCCCCTTTACTCTTTTATCACATTTCTTGTTTTCATACTATTTAATATTAAATACAGATCAGTTTGATCACAGGAAAAGTGGTCTATAAAACTATTAAATAAATGGAAATTGACTGCGCTAGCATTTAACTTTCAATAAGGAGAATATAATAAAATGAGGAAAATGGTTAAGAAAAAATTAAAAGGAGCAACTTCAAAGGTCTGGGTGTATTTAAGAATACTGTCTTGGAAACCCAGACCAAATGTCTTCTGTGTTTTACGAAAGGTGGAAGGAAGGTCAAATGACAGCCAGCATGGTTTAAAGGTGATATCAGAGAGGCTGATATAGCTAAGACAGAATCTTTTGAAAAATGGGAAAAAGCCAAATGACAAAAACAGGAAACAACAAATACTGGCAACTTAAATGCAAGGCATTGATAAGGCAGGCAAAGAGAAAATTTGAAAAGAAGCTTGCCATGGAAGCAAAAACACATAATAAAACCTTTTTCAAGTATATTCATAGCAAAACACCTGTGAGAGAGTCAGTTGGAGGGATAAATGTTGCACTGAGAGAAGACAGGGCCATAGCGTAGAGACTGAATGAATTTTTTGCTTCAGTCTTTACTGAAGATGTAGGAAACTTACCCATACCAGAAATGATATTTAAAGGAATTTAAACAAATCTCAATAAATCAGTGTACTTGGATTTTAGTAAAGCCTTTGACATTGTTCCACACACAAATGACTTATAAGTAAATTTAGCACCCTACAGATAGCCCTTAAAATGACTGACTGGGTTAAAAATTGGTTGAATGGGAGGTGACAAAATGTACAGGTAAATGGAGAAAGATGTTACCAGTGGTGAATCGCAGGGATTTGTCCTTGGTCCAATTTGTTTTAACAACTTTGTTATTGATACAGTGGAAGGGCTTTTGGGTAAGGTTTGCCTCTTTGTGGGTGATACCAAAATCTTCAATAAGTAGATACGCAGGAAGGAATAGATAATATGAGAAGAGATCTAGTTAAGCTTGAAGAATAGTCTAGAATTTGGCAGCTGAGATTTAATGCTAAAAAAATGCACAGTGATGCATTTGGGCTGCAAAAATCCAAGGGAGCTGTACAGTGTAGGGGGTGAAGTACTTCTATCCATGAAAGAATAGTGGGGCATGAGCGTGATTGTTTCTGATGATCTTAAAGTGACTAAATAGGTAGAAAAGGTGACAGCGAAAGCTAGAAGGATGTTTGGGTGCACAGGGAGAGGTACGTCCCGCAGAAAAATGGAGGCTACCTCTGTATAAGTCTCTGGTGCGACCTCATTTGGAGTACTGTGTGAAATTCTAGAGACCACACCTTCAAAAAGATATAACAGGATGTAGTCAGTGCAGAGGGTGGCTACTAAAATGGCCAGTGGTTTTCATTATAAACCATATGGTGACAGACTTAAAGATCTTAATATATATATGTTTGAGGAAAGATGGGATATAGGAGATATGACAGAGATATTTAAATACCTCCATGGAATAAATGCATAAGAGGAGAGCCTCTTTCAATTGAAAGTAAGTTCAGCAGTGAGGGGTCATAGGATGAGGGTGAAAGGGGATAGACTCAGGAGTAATGTAAGGAAATATTTATTTACGGAAATAGTGGTAGATGCATGGAATATTCTCCCAGTGGAGGTAATAGAGACGAGGACAGTTTCTGAATTCAAGAAAGCATGGGACAAAAACAGAAGATCTCTAAAGGAAAAAATGGACTATAGTATTTGATATGGAAGGGCAGACTAGATAGACCATATGGTCTTTTTCTGCTGACACGTGTCTATGTTTCTAATACAGCTAATTGATAAACTAAAGCGCAGCAAATCACCTGGACCAGATGGCATACATCTTTGAGTGCTGAAAGAACTGAAATATGAGATTGCAGACCTACTATTAGTAATCTGTGATCTATCATTAAAATCATCTGTAGTACCTGAAGACTGGAGAGTGGTCAGTGCAATGTCAATTCTTAAAAAGTGTACAAGGAAATTACAGACCAGTAAGCCTGATGTCAGTACTGGGCAAAATGATAGAAATCATTATAAAACACAAAATTACTGAACATGTAGATAGTCATGGTTTAATGGCAGAAAACCAACATGGATTTAGTAAAGGAAAGCCTTGTCTCACCAATCTCTTATATTTTTTTGAAGGTATGAATAAACAGGTAGATAAAGGTGAATCGGTTGATGTAGTGTATCTCAATTTTCAGAAAGCATTTGACAAAGTCCGTCATGAGAGACCCTTGGAGAAGTTAAAAAGTAGTGGGAAAGGAGGCAATGTAAAAAGTAGTGGGAAAGGAGGCATTGTGGATCAGGAACTGGTTGAAAGATAAAAAAACAGAGAGTAGGGCTAAATGGCCAATTTTCTCAGTGGAGAAAGATGAATTGTGGAGTACCCCAAGGATCTGTGCTGGGTCTGCTGCTTTTTAACATATTTGTAAATCACTGGAAAAGGGAATAACGAGTGAGGTAATCAAATTTGCAGATGACACAAAATTATTCAAAGCTGTTAAAACACAAGAGAATTGTAAAAAATTGCAAGAGGACCTTGATAAATTGGGAGACTGGGCATTGAAATGGCAGATGACATTTAATGTCGGCATGTGCAAAGCAAACTATTTGGGAAGATTCTCACAAATATGGTCTTTCTTGTTGGTTTGAAAAAATCAGTATGCTATTACTTTGCAGTCTTACATAGACAGGTGCATATGTGCATGCCCAGGACTTAAAAGAACATTCTGGATTAGGAGAAAGGTTTGCTTTCTCTGTGATTCTGCCTAAAGATCTTTCCTTTAACATCATCTTAAACATCTAACTTACCATCTGAAGATTCATCACCTCCAAAATTCTGTCTGTAGAAAAGCATTAGCTCTATGTTATAATATTTATAGATGGTCACCAGCAAACCGAAGAGAAGAAGGATTGCGCCAAGTCCTCCAGCCAGCTCTATCTTGTACATCAAATCTAGGAAAAATAAGGACAGACATTCGGGACAATTTGGGAGCTTCTTAACTAGCTTATCTTACGTGCAGTTCAAACATCCATGTTAGCTCTTTCGTTATATATATATGGGTGCCCATTTTGGAACATGAAATCTAGGGCATAAATGCAAATATTTAAACAAGACATTTCCATTTGCTTAGTGCTGCTGAATATAGGCGCCCGGGTGTGTTCAAAAGTGGGCTCATAGTCTAAACGTCTGGGTACCAAATATAGGCGTCTATACATTTAGACTATGCATTTGGCGAGGCACTCCTAGTTACACCTGGTTTTGCGGTGCCTAAACCAAATGCATAGTCTAAACATAGAGTATAGGTGCTGAAAATTAGCACCTATATGTCCTAAACTATGCATTCTAGCAACTCTGCCCCAGAATGCCCCAAACCCACCCTCTTTGCTGAACATATAATATGGAGCAGTAGATTTGAATCCCGCTCTTTGTATAGTACCACCGAATACCAGCAATTATGAACACCTAGGCATTTGGCACAGTGCCAAACATCTAGTTGCTCTTTAAAAATAGACCTCTTATCAGGCATCTATTATCTTTTATGGCTATACTGTATGTGATTTTGTGGAGTCCTATGCATAAGAGGCTTATAAATAAATGAGACTTGAAGACCAATGTATACTAAGAGATACCACATTTCAGGCAGCTTTGTGACCTGAAATACCGTGTGCAGTGAAAAATAACCAGTAGTGCTTATTACGTTGATTTCTGGGTGCTACTGTATGAATGCATACTGTAGAAGAGGTTGGGCTATCTGATGAAGCCCTCTAAGATGCTCTCATGGGTGGCTTCCCCACAAAACTCTACCATCCTGGGAATAATAATAATGGAGGGAGGAGTGGTCTAGTGGTTAGGACAAGGTACTTCAGGCCAGAGGGCCAGGGGTTCAAGTCCCACCTGGGGACAGCAATCTCAGGCCGGAGGGACTGGGATTTCTAGTCCTGTAGGCACTCCTTGTGGTCTTGGGCAAGCCACTTAACCCTCCATTGCCCATGTTCCCTGTAAGTATTAGCATATGTGTCTCTATACCCTCGTGTTAAATGTATCCCCCAATTGACCACTTTGACCCAGTGAAAAGTGGGATATAAATACAGCTAAAATAAAAATAATCCATCCTACTGAGGCACTTATGCCAGCAACTCTAATCAGAAATGTATTTGATGATTAGTGGGGGATGCAAATGGCACTCCTGGCTACTGGGTGGCACCAGTGGATGGTACAGCTGCCCCCAGTGTAACTGAACAGCTCATATAGTAAACCGCACCAGGCTACAAGTGATCTTCCTTCACTGGATAGTTCATACGACCCCCCTCGGTGATTATCAGGCACTCCCTCATCAAAAAATTGACTTCTTTGTGCAACAAACAGGTCCCTTAAGACTAATTCTCCAATTCCCTGGATCACACACCTCACTGGAACCACTCCCTAAGCAAGGAATCAGGATAGTTTTTTTGGGTAGTAACAATTTTAGCAATTTATTGAGAAGTGAAAACACAAAACATAGGACCTTACTGACTATCAAAAAACAACAGACTCTACAGTAGAAGTTCACAATAAGAGCAGCAAGAAAACAGACTCTCTCTCCACAGAATTCATCTTGTGGCTGCACCGTTACTCTGTCTAGATCATCACAGCAATGAAACACGCTTCTTCAGTTAGATGGAGATAAAGGGATGAGATAGCAGACAATCAGGATTTTTAAAATTATTTTATCCCCTATGCCTCTTAAAGGACAGGGCACTAACAGATAGTTGGGCTTAAGAGTTTTCACATCAAGATACAGCCACAAACTGTTGTCTTTATCTTTAGACCAGGAGATCTCAATCCAGTCCTCAGGACACACTTAGCCAGTCTAGTATTTAGAATATCTATAATGAATTTCTAAGAGATAGATTTGCAAGCAATGGAGACAATGCATGCAAATCTCTCTCATACATATTCATTGCAGATCTGCTGAAACCTGACTAGCTGGGTGTGTCCTGAGGACTGGCTTGAGAGCCCCTGTTCTAGATTCTTATATTTCTTTTGGGCACAATACCAATGATATAACAAGCTGGCTTCTTGTTTTCTAATGGCAGGAGCAGGTATATCGCAAAATACCATATTCACTGTGGGGGTCATTCTGTCCTGCGAATAGCGGGGATGGACATCCCATAGCTGCAAAAGGTTATCCAGTCAGGAAAAGTGCTTGAATTGTGAGTCAGGCGCTGACAAAACAGGCAATGAAAATGCAGTACACACCGAGCACAGCAGCAGGCACCCACCGCGGCAATGACAGATAAGCGCAAGGCGCATAACCCGGGCATGCTGCCGAACGCAGAGGTGATGCCCATTTATGTGGCCACAACAACAGTGGCTAGAGATGCACGACGGACCATGTTCAGCAACCCATGTATTGCTTAACAAGCATACCTGGATACTGGCCGTCCGGAGTACCCAAGCATAGATGACACCATCACGCAGGCCCTGCGGACTGCCTATGCAGGAACACCCTTTGGCTGGGGGGACAGACACCAGTGGCATAGTGGCAAGGAGAAGTGTGAATTTTTCCTCGGACGAGAGTGAATGCCTCATCCACTCTGTGCTGCAGCATGAGGGGGGTCCTCTACTCCGGGGGGTGGGGGGGGGGGGAAAGGCATTGCCAAAACCTGAGGCTGGCAACAGCCCTATGGAAGGGGATCCAACTCTGGCTGCACAGATAAGGAGGCTACAACAGGCTGGGGGGGGGGGAGCACCATGCTAGGCAGACACATCCTGAAGGGCACAGCTATGTGTCTACACAGGGAGATTGGGCATGATGCCAAGACAGATGCTGCTGGCTGCCCCATTGTGTGCCTATCAGGAGGTGGAGGTGGGGGATGGCACAGCATCGGTACAGGTGCCAGCCCCGAATGCCTGTAGTAGGGGACATACCCACACATAGCAGGTGGTGAGGGCGCTGCACCCCCCAGTGGTGATTGCTAGCAATGTCACAGGGCATAGAAAAGCCCAGAGCAGGGGGTGGCAGGGCCGGGCACTGCAGGAGATACAGGCAGCCAGTTTAGATGCCCTGAACACCTGCCCTCCCCCTAGCTCCGGTGCCCTGGGGTGCGAGGGTATGGGGGAACTGGAGGCAGAAACCACACATGTGGTGCCTGTACTTCCCTGCAAGCAGCTCTGTCACCATAGCCATGCACCCATGGCTGTGCCCTTGCCCCTAGGAAGGGCATGTCACCAGATCATTGCAGGATACAGGCATGTACAGCAGGCAAAATGGTAGTGGCCAACTGAGCACATGTCTCCCCCTTTTTCCCACAGGGAATATGGAGTATGCCAGACACTGGAGGCCCTGAAATGCCATTTCAGGACGCTGCGCCAGAGGCAACCCAACCAGCTCGTGGATCAGGGAGTGGTTGGTGGCTGAGGAAGGTCAGTGGGGTACACAGTGATGCCCAGCAGATGCAGGGAGCAGCAGACAGGGCTGCAAGACTGGTGCAGGCTACCTGGTGATGGACACTCTCAATATGCAATGATAGGACTGGGCTGGGGGCAGCTGTACCATCCCCTGGTGCCACCAGTCCACCTGTGCATCAGCCAGCACACACGACATGCAGGTGTGTGTGAACCTGGCTGGGATAGGACACATAAGGGCAGTACAGGGGAACACACCCTCAGCCAAGGTCTCAGGTGCACATAGTGCACCTGCACATGCTGCCATCCATGTGCGCCCAGTGACTCAGGGGGCCAGCAGGGTACAGCCCAGCATGTGAGGGTGGGAACAGAGCAGGTTGGAGGTGGGTGCAGTATGCAATGTGGTGGGGGCAGGCCTCTGTGGGCTGAAGGTGAGTGAGTGATGCATGTGTTGGCCTCCCCAGGGCCATGCCAGTGTGTACCAGTAATCCTCCTCCCCTCTTCCCACAGCTGGCTCCAGGGATGCCCAGGGGACATCATGCCAGCCACCCAGGAGTGGTGGGGCCACAGCAGGTGAGCAGAGCAGCAGCAGCAGTAGCACCAGTGACAGTGATGAGGAGGAGGAGAGGTCACCGTCATCAAGAACAAGTGGCACCGCATCTGAGGACACCACAATAGAGGAGGGGGCAGTGATGGGTCCATGGCACAGTGAGAGGAGGGGGTGTCAGAGGAGGAGGAGGGATCAGAGGACCAGGGGCAGGGTGGGGAGGCATGGGTGGAAGCAGAGGGGGTGGCAGGGGGGGCATAAGAACCACCCACCAAGCACCCCAGGTGTGATGAGATGGCACAGGGCACCACTGGCAGGCAACCAGCAGGGAGGCCAGAGGCGGAGCTACACCCCCCAGCAGAACCTCACAGCTCACAGACGCACCTACCAGCTGACCAACCAAGGGGCTATGTGCCCACCGCATGGTGCAGCACAGGCCAGGGGAGACCTGGAGTGGAGTTGAGGTCCATTCCCAGCAGCTGGGGTCCTCCACAGCCACCCCAGCACCCAGAGGTGCATCCTGGCTGTGTCACAGCCAGACCCACAGTGCTACCACTCCCTCATCAATGGAGTGACTGGGCCCTGGCTGCCCTGGTGGCCCTCACAGCAGCTGTGTCAGAGCAGAGGCAGGGATCCCCTGTACCATAGGGTGACCCCTTGTCCCATATGCCCTGGGCCTGGGCGGGTCACAAGGAGTCCAAAGTGCACCAATGACTGTCGCTGTTGGCAGGATTGTAAATATGTCGACACAGTCGTCAAATAAATGTTTCCATGTCTGTAAGCACTGTGTCGTCCAGTTCGTGGGGGCAGGGAAGCATGTGTGTGTGGGTGGTGTGGGGTCCAGGGGTCCATGGTCATGGTGAAAAAGGGACTACATTAGTTGGAGTGGAAGGTCAGACCTGACCAGCCATTTTGTGTGGGTATGGCAGACAGCCCCTATCTAGGCAGATGCCACAACACAATGGCACAGCACGTGCAGGACACCCCCTGACCCACGAAGGCACACCGTCAGGGTGGCGCGCACCATGGTCACCATGCCCGCCTATAGTGCTATGCGTCTTACCTGAGTGGTATCGCGGTCTGGAAGTCCCTGCATGCCTATCATGCCATCACTCAGTGCTATACAGGTATGGTGTCCTGCGGTAGTGAGCTGTAACGCAGATATTCATAGCGTCTGAGCCCAGGGGCCTACGCGTGTACCAGATATGCCTTTAAATGGAGCATGGCCCCACTGTGCGCTCTACCCGCATATGCATAAGAGGACTTACGCGGAAGAGGAAGAGTGTTCATAAGGGGGAAATAATGAATACTCTGACATAATGGATGGTAATGGGCACTTTATTGGGTCCTTCAGTGCAGGGCAGTCACCTCAGAAGCTTTCCCGTATCACCTGCGAATGCTGCTGGCTCCCTGACTTGGCCCCGTCACCATCTGCTGCCTCTGGGTCTGGCACTCCACGCATCTGTGCCAGATTGTAGAGTATGCAGCACATAGCAAATATCTGGCATACCTGCTCCAGACTGTAGAGGAGTTGGCCACCGCTCCTGTCAAGGCACCAGAAGCTGCTCTTCAGTACCCCGATTGCACGCTCCACAACTGCCCATGTCTGCTGGTAGGCACTGTTGTACTGCTCTTCCTGCTGACTTCTGGTGCACTGGGGCAGCAGCCAGGTTCTCAAGAGGTACCCACGGTCACCTTGGGGGCAATGTGAGCTGTGAGCATGTGCATCAGGACGTGTACTGGGTATGGTCTATGGGCTGTTGTGGATGGCGTGCAGTGGTGCTTATGTGGTGCGTGACATACAGTATACATTTATCATCTCCTGTTTTCAGTACCCATAGCATCAGACTGCAGCAGGCATCCATTCTAGGCCTGTCCTGGGGCCCACACATGTGCACACTCACCTAGCAGCCACACATCTCCAAGCTGACTACCGGATGCTGCCTGTCCCAGGCCAGACTGTGCAAGGATGAATGCATCATGGCAGGACCCTGGGTAATGGGCACACACATCTGTGAAGGCCATGTTGGCATCCACAACAACCTGCATGTTCATTGATGTGTACCCATGCCTATTCCGGTATGCCCCCTGCTCCAGTCGTGGTGCCCGCAGTGCAATGTGGGTGCAATCTATAGATCCAAGCACCGATGGGAAACCAGCAACACTGTAGAATGCCTGCATGGTTTCCTGATGCCTCTGTTGTGTCTGGGGGAGGGCTATGAGGTGGCACATCCTCCGGAGCAGGGCCCTGGTGAATGTTCCGATGCAATGGCTGGCAGTGGGCTGCGTGATTCCGACAGTCGCCCCTATCACATGCTGGAAACTGCCGATTGCAAGGAATCCCAGGACAGTGGTCACTATCATGCCCACTGGCAAGGCCTGGCTTCTGGATGTGTTGGACTCCAGGCCCTCGCTGAGTATGCTGCACAACTCGGTTATAGTTGCCCCACCCAGTCTGTATCTCTGGCAAACCTCCTCCTCTGTCAGGGCCTGTGTACACGTGGGGATCTTCCTCTGTGCCCGGGCAAAGCGTGCGCGTCTCCACCTTTGTATCACCATGTGCATGGCCCACATGGCGTCTCTGCTTGTCTGGCAGCTCTTTGTCTGCCTGGTTTGGATGCGGGCCTGCTCTTCCACCCCTCGCTCTAGTGTGCCCTGTTCTGCCGCTACACGGGTTCATGGCTCACTATCAGTGGTCGAATGCACCAGGTTCTGTCGCTTAAGGCTACGCTGTTAGTGACGTCCAATGTGGACACACACGGGTTTCATAAATACGCTTTACATGGGTTTCACTGTGACACGCCCCCGTTCCACCCCTGGGCTTCTGTGCCTGGCACTGTGTGGGTAGCTGGGCCTCAATGATTCAAGCCGCCTTGTTGAATATATGGTTTACACGGTTATGGCGGTTTTTCACGAGTAAGGCCGGCACTTACCCGTGTAGCATGCGCCTAGGCCTTTGAATATCGGGCCCTCAGTGAATAAAGAAGGAAAAAAGATAAACCCTGGTAGTGAGTATGGCCCTGTTCTATAAGAACAGGCCTGAAAAAAGGCTTGCACATGTATATCTATATATGTCTCTATATAATAAGTTTGACTAGTGGCATCAGTCTGAGGGTGAAGACCACTAGTAGGTATACTCTGATGTATTCCAGAATACAAAAGAGTATACCTTCTGAGGTGCAGTTAACTCTCTGGCCTTATGTGGCCCTTATTAACTTTGTCTAGCACATGTACCATTAACATTAAATGAGGCCATTAAAAAAAAAATATATAGCTATAGATGTAGATACCAAATTGATATCTATGTACATTACTATTACTGACAGGGAGTTGCTGACAATACTAAAAGTCAGGCAAGTAGCATGTGTTGATGCAATAAATAGATATCAGTGAATAAATTAGCCCTGAATATGAAAAAAATTGATGCTCTTAATATCTCATGCCACTATATCAGGAAATCCTATACATATCTTTGTTGCTGACTTTATATCATTAATGTTAGAGATGAAAAGTCTTGGAGTTGCCTTAGATGCTAGAATCTCAGTAGCTGCTCAGATTAAATCTGTTGCTAAAAATGGTTTTTATAAACTGAAGCTTGTTCTCTTGGGCATCCGTAGCTAGTATGAGAAACGTTGCAGTTTTCTGGCAATGCCATAGAAGCTCTACTGGCTACCTATCTTGTGTTGTGTTCAAGAAGCTTCTGTTAGCATTGGACATACTGTTTGGAATAGTC
Source organism: Ichthyophis bannanicus (assembly GCA_033557465.1). NCBI lineage: Eukaryota > Metazoa > Chordata > Amphibia > Gymnophiona > Ichthyophiidae > Ichthyophis > Ichthyophis bannanicus. The sequence continues at coordinate 27,899,437 of CM066036.1, read as the reverse complement.
TGTCTTTGGAGCTTTGATTCAGGGTTACCAAGCCATAATTGCACCCTGTGCGACCTGCATATCTGACGTGTCCCTCCATCAACCCATCTTACCCAAATCTCCATGTCCAGCTGGCTGCCTGCTCTTGCCCTGCCACCGCCACTTTTTGTGTTTTCTTCTTACCGTTAGTGGTGGCGGCAGCAGCATCGGACCAGACCTGACTTCAAATTAAAAAAAAAAACCATGTGGGTCTTTTGTCTCCATGCTTGTAGGTTCACGTCAGAGAGGGAAGGACCAGACCAGCCATTCAAATGTGGGTCTTTGCAACTCCACGCTTGAATGGCTGGCCTGGTCCCTCCCTCCTCTGACACAACCTTCATCAGAGGAGGGAGGAAGGGAGGGAGGGACCAGACCTGTATGTAAGTGCGGAGTCGGAAAGATCCATGTGGTTTTTTTTAAAAATTTGAGGTCAGGTCTTCTCCGCTGCTGCAGATGTGAAAACACAGAAAGTGGTTTTGGCAGGGCAACGGCAGGCAGCGTGGTCGGGGGTGGGGGGTGGGGAGCCGAGTCCGGAAACTCAAAATGCACCCCTAATCTTTTGCATCCTGTGCAGCTGCACCACTCGTACAGGGCTAGATATGGCGCTGCTTTGATGGACTGAGAATTATCTTATTTTTGAAAGGTATCTGAATTCAAGAAATCATGGGACAAACACAGAGGATCTCTAAAGTTAAAAAAGGGACTGTAGATCTTAATAGTTAGTATGGAAGAGAAGATTAGATAGGCCATATGATCTTTTTTTGTCATAGTGCTTCTATGTGTCTATAAAAAAGAACGAAAGCTCATTTTTTGCAGACATTTGAAAATTGATTGGCCAATGCTGGGCATCATACTTGAACATTTATTAATGTTTCATATGGTCACTAATGCTAATGCCATTTAGTACCTAGGACCAAACATGTAAGTGTCACAGTTCCCAAGAAGGTCTCTCTGTTAGATTGCAGGTTTGTAATGATCTCACTTGACATCAGAAGTTTCTTCTAAATCAAAGGCCAGTTCAAACTTCTAGTACTGACCTATGTGCCTTCATTTGGCTGCTCCTCGTTAACTTTCCTTCTCCTCTCTTCCTACTCGGGAACTCAACTTTTCTGGCAAATCCCTTCTATCTGTGCCCTTCTCTTCTGCCAACCCCAGACTTCGATCTTTCTACCTTGCTGCTCCTTATGCCTGGAAAAAACTACCTGCGTCGGTACATCAGGCTCCATCTGTGGCCCTGTTCAAATCCAGGCTAAAAACTCAATTCTTTGACACTGCTTTTGGATCCTGATCCCCCTAGTCGCCTGTTCACCTCCTATGTGTTTCCTTACCATTCCCCCGCATATATCCTAGTTCCCAGTTGTGTTGTCTGTTTTGACTAGACTGTAAGCTCTTAGGAGCAGGAACTGTCTCTTACATGTCTCTGTGTAGCGCTGCATATGCCTTGTAGCATTATATAAATGATAAGTAGTAGTGATAGTAATAGGTTTTTAAGGCTTTCTTGAATTTTTGGGGGGAGGTTTCTTCACAGATATAAAGGGGTAGTGCATTCCATAACTGTACGTCATGAATAAGGCTTCTAAAATCACCCACTTAACCTCCTATCATAATCTACTAACAACTTCTCAACCCTCTAACCTACCCTAACCCTAACCCCTTGATCCAAGTATCTTGAGATAGAGAAATAATTAAGGAATGAAGGAGAACTACAAATTAGCACATACCAGTAACTGGTCAATAGATTGAGTGAAGTTGGAATTGGGAGATCATTATACATTGTACAGTGGTGTGCAAAAGTCTGGAATCACTTGTAAATTTGACGTTTTTTCAACTTCGTGACCTTATATCTTAATTTGTTTCCTCCCAGTGGCCTTTTCTGTGTATCTCATGATAAGTGATAGATTTGGCTATTAGGGCCAACTTTGGTTTGGCCCTTATTTTCTGAGTTTGTTTCCCTTAGTTGTCCTGTTGATAGATTTTCTGTGAAACTCGCGTAATGTACATCATTGGCCAATGATATATTATTGTAAGTATGCTTTAAAATATTATGGATGCACACCAGGTTTCCTTCAAATTAATGTATGTGGCCTTGAAAAAGGCCATTTTTATGTGTCAGTGATGGCTCAGTATTTGATGGGCCACTCTTTGATCTTGATCACCTGACTGCACCTTGTTGGCATTGAATGAACCAATCTTACAAGGTGATCGTTGGTGACAACGCGGTTCCAAGCTGCAATGAGAGACTCCATCAGCTCACGCTTTGATGTCGGATGCCTCTTTGATATTTCCAAGGCCACCTTGTGCCACAGGTTCTCGATTGGATTCAGATCTGGAGACTGGGCAGGCCAGTCCATTGACTTGATGTTGTTCCGCTGCTTCCAGCTGATCACCAGTCTGGAGCGGTGGCAGGATGCATTGTCATCTTGGAACAGGAGCTGGCCAGGAAACAGCTGGTGTGCTGATGGCACCATGCACTTTTTCAGTATGGTGATGTACTTGGCCCCATTGACCATTCCATCGATGATGTGAAGACGTCCAACGCCACTGGCAGCCATGCAGCCCAGACCATGACCTTCAAAGGATGCTTCACAGTGAGGTTGAGACACTCAGGCTTGACTTCCTCTCCAGGAAATCTCCTCACATAGGTGTGGGTCTGGTTACCAAACAGGCAGAAGGTGCTTTCATCGCTGAATAGCATCTTTTCCCACATTTCAGTTGACCAGGTTGAGTGCTTTCTCACTCACACGATCCTGTTGCGCTTTTGTATGTCAGTCATCAGTGGCTTATTCCGTGCTTTTCAGCCCCGGAGACCAAACTGCAGGCACCGGTGACGAACTGTTGATGAGCTGACACTGACCTCACTCTTGTCTGACCACTCTAGAAGTAGTCGAGGAGAGGTCAACTTGCGATTAGTCAATGAAATGCATCATAGTGCGCGGTCCTGGCGTGATGTTGATGCACATGGATGACCTGAACGAGACTTGTCCACCACTGAACCCATTTCTTTCTTCTTCTGTACAATCTTAACAACAGCGCTCTGACTGCAGACAACTTTCCTGGCTCTCTGACGGCTTGAAAATCCTTCCTCGCTCATAAAGGACACACGAACACGCTCCTCCAATGTCAGGGTCCGAGTCATCTTCATGGTCGATCCAGAAACCGTATGAAATTCAAAAATTCCACGCATTTTTATAGCTGCACTGTTGGCTAGATATCTGCATTGTGATTGGTTAGTGAAACCAGCCTCCTGATTGGTCAGAAATAACAACATGTGCATATTGGATAATCTCGATCCAGTTTTGACGCAGGATCCACAAAAATCGCAGTAGCTGTCTCCCAGTGTCTGTAAAGTATTTAAATTGGAAGCAAGGAATGCAAAAAGGTAAACTCTAATAGCCAAATTATTCCCTTTTAATGTGGTAGAAAGATGAATATGCTGGGCTAACGCAAAATTTAAAAAAAAACATTAGAAAGTACGAAAAACGCAAAACTCACAAGTGATTCCAGACTTTTGCATACCACTGTATAGCGCAGAGTGGGAAAGAGGGTGGTAAACTACACACCATATATTATAAGAAGAAAGTATTCTAATGCTTAGAATATTAGAAGCAACCCACGACCCTGCATTATCTATAACACCAGTACCTTGGCCCGATCAAAGTCTTCTCAGATTCCAAATGCCCACCAAACAGCACAGCCAGAATACCAACAGAGCTACTGCCTATCTAAAAATGTCAGCGAGAAGATTTAGACCCTTTGTCAAAGAAGAAATACTTGGGAAAGTCCTTCCACTCCTTGATAACTCAGACCACGGATTGGACGAAATGATTGAGAATTGGGACAACAGTCTCAACTCCATCTCTCACCACCCAGCCACGGGCAAAAAGCCAAGGAAACGAGAGCACGCAGCTTGGTACTCCAAAGAGCTCCGCTCATCGCTCCTCCACCTACGCAAGCTCGAGAGACGATGGCGCCAATCACTCTCCCTTGAAGCGCACAGTGATTATAAACTATACCTGAAAAAACATCGTGATGAAATAGAAGAGAGATGGAAGCAGTTCCATACAGACCTCCTGAAGCGCTCAATAAACAAGCCACACGACCTATTCAACATTGTAAAGACGTTAGCAAAAGAACCAGCACCAGACCAGCCATACATGCCACATCCGCAAGCATACTCTGACTACCTACAATCAAAGAAGATCCTGACTGACAAGAGCACAAACCACATAAGTGATACCCCTCAGCACAAGCAACCACCGCCATCTACACTGTCCAAATTCAACACCATATCAGACAAAGAGATAGAAGACACCATTGCCTCCATCAACATCACTACGGCACCCAATGACCCCTGTCCAGCATCCTGGATAAGAGAAATGCATTGTGAACTAAGCCAGTTCATGGGCAAAATCCTAAATCAATCACTCTCAATGGGATCCTTTCCACAAAAATTAAAAAACACATCCATCAGACCACTATTGAAAAGCAACAAGATGGACCCATCAAAGGTTGAATCCTACAGACCGATATCAAGCATTCCACTGCTTGCCAAAATAATCAAAAAGGTAGTACAACACCAAATTCAACACCACATTGATACCGAAGCTCCACTGGACCCTTCCCAACACAGATTCAGGGAAGCACACGGCGTTGAAACCCTCCTTGCCACCCTCTTCAACACATTAATCTTGGGAATTGATAATGTTCGACAGGGCTTTGCCCTCATTTTCATGGATATTGCTGCGACTTTTGACTCTGTGAGCCATGAGATACTCATAGAACGTCTTAAGGAAAAAGGAATACAAGACACTGCCCTAAATTGGTGCAAATCCTACCTGTCCAACAGATGGCAACACAGGAGGACCAGTACCACAACCTCAGAACTTTTCCTACAAAAACAAGGTGTGCCCCAGGGATCATCTCTATCGGCATTAATATTTAATATTTATATGCAGCCCATCTGTGCTCTGATCTGTTCATTCAATGTCCACTGTCTAGCATACGCAGACGATATCCTTCTATTCATGCCATTTGCAACTGACCAACCAGATTTCTCTCTGCTAACAAGATGTTTCGATACAGTCATGGACTGGCTCCATACGCAAAACCTTCGTATCAACCACAACAAGACAGATGTCCTCTTCATCACGAGGAGCCAAGAATTCACCCCCCCATCCTCACTAAAAGTCAAGAATGCGGAGCTGATAACCAAACCCACAATTTGATACCTTGGTATCACACTGGACCAAAGGCTGGACATGAAAACACACATAAAAAAACACAGTAAAAACAATATACTACAAAATAAGGACACTTCGGCATCTGCGAGCACTACTAGACCCCAGCGACTTCCGAACAATCTACCAAGCTATGGTACTCCCGCATTTTGATTACGCAAATGTTATACTATATGGGCTCCCGCAGGCAATGCTACACCCGCTCCAACTTGCAATGAACACAGCCACAAGAGTTCTAGTCGGGGCATCAAGAATGGATCACATCACACCAATTTTGAAGAATCTCCACTGGCTACCCGTTCAGGCCAGACTTCTCTACAAGATCTTAGTCCTGACCTTCAAAGCCCTAAACAATCAACCCCCCACATCCATCAACGAGATGACCCACGTTATACACCCAAACAGAACCAGAAGATCCACAACGGTGAGCACCCTGACGATCCTAAAAGAAATGACTACGTGCTCAAAGGCAACATCCAACAGGGCCTTCATGATCTACGCACCCAGAGCCTGGAATGCCCTTCCAACAGACATGCGAGTCACTACTAGCCTGACTCAATTCAGGAAGGCACTGAAGCATCATCTGTTCATAAGGCACTATCCAGAAACTAGCTATAGAAACCAACCAACGAGCACTCACATCAAACATCCAGAGCCCCCTAATAACATTCCCAACAAGTTAAAGAATAGCCAACTCAAGCTAGACAGTCCCAAATAGACGATACCCCGAAAACACAGGCATCAATTTAAATAAACTGTAGAAATGTTACCCCAGTTAAATCCAAGTTTCAATCCCTGTTCAATGTAAATACTATGTGGCCCGTCTGTATGGTATATTGTTTTGTTTAATGTACACCGCACTGATATGTAATAGCGTGGTATATAAGAGAAGTTAAATAAATAAAATAAAATAATGTATTATAGTTATATTCCCATTTTATAAGATGGGAAGCTGAAGTTTATCAGTGACCCTAATTTTGAATAAACTCTTGGTTCAGAATGTAAACTTATTGAGAAGACTGAATGCGGGTCAAGTGCCAAAATCCATGGCAAATAAATACCAGATTGTATCCAGCCTCCTCACCAGTCTGAACCCCGATATTTAAAATCCAGGAGCTCAGAGAAATTCTGAGCAACAGCTCTTCTGATCTGTCTTCTCCCTTGTCCACTTAGCAATCTCACAGCAACCGCTTGAACCAGACATGCAAACTACTATCCTAACTGCATTCTGCAACCCCAAAAACTACATGCAACCTCCCCCAAGAGAGTATACCTAATCCCGTGTGAAAACAATGACACTAAATTCATTACCAGGGTCGGCGCTTGCTAAGGTGTTATCGTCATATCCTGTGCAGGAGACTTATAACAGCACTGGTGACTAATGGGATGTGCATGGCCAAAATAAAAGTTTGGTTTATAATTGTTTTAAAAACTTTTTCCGATTTTTTTTTTTGTTTTTTTGTTTCACTTATTTGTTCTTTGCATGTGCATTGAATGCAAGCTGGAAATTTTTTCGCGTGCAAATTGATTGCATACACATTAAATCATTTGTCTATACATATATAAGCGATTTGCACATGCATTACATTTTTAGGAACCCAAAAAGTTCATGAATGCTCACTCCTAGTGACTAAGGGGCTTGTTTACAAAGCCGCAGTAGCGGCTTATCGGGCGGAAGCCGCTACCACGGCTTTGTAAACAAGCCCCTAAGATTCTGATAACTGGTTCTAAATAGTTCTAATCATGTTTGCTCTGGACACCTCTAGATGACCACTTTTGTGAGAGTTCACAAGCTAGTGAACTCTTGAAACCAAAAATTCCTGCTTCAGCATTACAATCCACATCTGAAGAGGAGACCAGTGAGGTCTCGAAAGTTCATACAGTATCCTCAAGGCCTTTTTGATGCTAGCTCTTTAGGGTGTGATGCAATCTACAAGGACTCCTGTTTTTCTCCAGGATCAGTTATGGCAGCTCAAATGCCAAGCTGCCATTTATATCAATACTATTTTTTAAGGAAGGAAGATAATTATATCTTTCTATTTTGATGGGGATCTAACTGCCTCTTCAGCTTTAGTTACATTGCAGTTGCCAGGTGCCTGCATAGAAATAAACTTTCCTCTTTTTTTGGCTTTTTCTGATAATTGCACTCTCAATCAAGACCGAGAGTATTATTACATCTCATCTGACGATCATTTGTAAAGGCTTTTTTGGTACTGACGGCTGCTTTGTTTTGGAGCAGTTTTGATGTTTTTTAAGCTGGGTGCTTGGGCTTCCTTTGCTTACGTGATGTACATTAATGCTGTAGAGCTCTGACATGCACATTTCTGGCAGAGATCTTATTTTCTTGCCTGGTGTAGCATCAAGTAAAAGTGCTACCAAATGGGGGCTTTCAGGTATAAAACGGATTTAAGGAAGTACAAAATGGGACAGCAGTTTTCATGAAAAAGACACAAAGCAATGGAGCAATGCCTATTGTTAGTCAATCTCAGGAATGGTTCACTGGTTAGCTTTTGGAGAATATTTCGGATTGATCTGAAGACTCCATTTTTCAAGACAGGTTAATTTACTCCTGGTTTTAACCTACTACAAACATGGACTTGTAGTTCTGAGGTCCTTTAAAAAAAAGCAGGACTACAAACCCATGCATACAATAAGGGGGAAAAATGGGGCTGGATCAGTCTGCTCAGAAAAATGGAAGCCAGCTGCTTGCTCTATTAAGGCTACAGTTATTGCCATCGGGCATGTTAGTTCTCGGATTCAGAAATGTTGCCATACATTCGGAGAACTTTTTGATGTGGTTCTGGAAGCCGAATTCTCATGTAGGGTGGATTCTGAACATGCAAAGCATGTGAAGCAGCTTGTAACTTCTGTATGGGTTTTGACAAAGGTTCTCCTAGGATGGGGGCATCCAAATATTTTCAGAAGTGGGTCAAAAATCCATATGTACACAGATTGCAGGAGCTCTTTTTTTATAGAGGATCACATAATCATACCTGTGCAGCCTACATGAGTCTGACACAGCATGATTTATCCTCATTAAAACGCATGAATCACTTCCGAAATTGTGACTTTGTAATAGGTTACCGATGCTTCAAAATCATGTGTGCTAGTTAATGAAGTAAAAAATATTTTTGCTAAAAATCTCAGGTGGGCCGCATCTGAAGGTCTGCAGTGTGCCTCTTTTGACACCCTGGTCTACACTGATACAGTTATACCATGCCCCATAGTACTGACCTAGTACCTGAAATGTATTTGCGGTATGGGCCATGTTCTTTACTTAATCGCATACAGTGGAAGGAAGATTGCCAGGCTCAATAAAGCTCATTTTATAATGCAGCTTGATCAGTGCAAAAAAAATCCCTTAAACAATATATAAAACTGGGCCGGCTCAGGTAGAGGGACCTGGGTTTGATTCCTCAGCTAGAACTCTGTTCACTGGACGTCAGTGCTGGGGATATCATCAAGTCAGCATCCTCAGCTCCCAGGCATATGAAAGTTCCAGCCGTAGGTCAATGGTGGCGTCTAGGGACCTATGCACTAAACCTTGTATTAAAACATTTTTTTGCATGTTTAGTTATTTTAAAATATTTATATTCCACCAATCATAAATGGTTCAAGGTATGTGTGAGATAAAAATTCAGTGTGTAATTTAAATACTATTTAACAGTCAATGGCCAAAAGGTTTAACTTGTAACTGCAAAAAAACTGGACTCGGAACAATGACATATTATTAACATGCAAGTAATGGATTGTGAAATCCCTCTAGTTAACTGGTTCAAGCTCAAGGGCTGGTTAGTATGGGGGTTCTTTCTCGGCACACTCTGATTCATGAAGAAGCCCCCTGTTGAGCCTGTCTGTATAATTTCTTTATAATATTCCATTGGGTTGTAAAGAAAAATGAAACCAAATGTAATAGTTTATCTAGCCATTAGATGCCACGGTTAACAGATTCTGTGGTTGTTACAATTGCCTCTCTCATAGAAATGCATTGGGCTATATTTTTTGGGACTTTAATTTATGTAGAGCCCCTCATCCAATCTAGCCCACTTTCAGATTTTTATCCTGATTCTATTCCCCATGTCAAATTAGCGAGCATACCTTTAGCCCTTTCATGTACTTTTAGCCGAATTGATGGAGAGCAATTTTCAAACAATCAAATCTACCCAGGAAAATCATTAGTTACCTACATAACCAGCTTTGAAACTTGCCCTTCTTTGAGTTACTTATGCAATTGATAATATGGTTATTTTGAAAATATTCACTACAGTTCAGTATGCAATATTGAGTTATTCTTTTAAGATATAAAGCACATCTCATCACCCCTTAAAAATAACAAACCCAATATTCAAAAAAAGCTGAGCTCTTTAGTGTAGGCTCCTAAGTTTCTGTCCTATTTTCAACCAAACTTAGCAGAAAATTCATCTTATTTTTGGAGCTTAAAAGTTATGCTTATAAATTTTGGTCTGCCATTCATTTGCTTAGATTTATGAGCCTACAGTACTTTATGAGCCTAGTCTGAAAATCCATGCTAAGCAGCTAACCTTTTCCCCTCCCTAAATCTGTGCCTGTTGCTACCTACTTTTTATGCGCCTAAACTTAGGAGTTTAGTGAAATTTTGGGCACAATATTTAAAACAATTTGTGCAGTTTTCATTTGCATTTGTATTTGCATATGCATTTTCAAACTGCATAAATATCTGTGATCCCGATATTCGTGGCACTAACGATTTAGTCTTACTGAATATCCCCACAAACCATCCCAAAACAACCAGTCATTTTCAGGGGGGGGGGTTTCTGTGGGCAGAGCTGGGGCAGTCTCAGCAGCTAATTAATCCGAGGCAATATTCAGCTGATAACTGGATAGCTAAACCGTAAAAAGTTAGGACAGGCCAATGGCGGTCATAACTTTATGCGATTTTGCTATCCAACTAGTGGCGGAATATGGGCACTGACTGGATAGAAATTCAGGGCTGGACGCCGGATAGGTTCCAGCACTGAAAATCCGGTTTTAGTTTCAGTGGCAGCCAAGCACTACAAAAATACTGATCACTGCTGCTAAATATTGACCTCTGAGAAAAAATGTAGCCGCTCTGCTCTAGCAAATTATCAAAGAGGACAATTTAGGTGCATAACTCTCAAAGTCTGCAGCAGACATCCTTTGAGTATCAGACCAATGTAGTAAAGTCTGCTAGTATTAATGCAGGAACTGATACGCTAACGCCTGCTCTTTAGACGGTTAGTCTGCATTAGTCCGTTATGATTTAATGCAGTCTATTGCAAGGAGTATTTCAATGAGACAATGAGGTGCAAAGGTGAGCAATCAGCTCCCTTAAAATTGTAGTGGGTTAGTGTAAGTTGCATTATCTGAGGTCTCTTGTGGTAAAACTTCCATTGACAAAACTGTTAACTGCACCTCCCAGAGATGAAGGCAAGTTTCCCTTTAACAGCAGCATTAAGACAGACCTGTTACTTAATGCAAGCTCCTGCTCCCTTTTTAATACTGGATGCACCCAAAGCTTTACGTTTGTTTAGCAATGTGTGCATTAACTGCAATGCTAACATATGCCTTAAAATTGATGTATTAACTTGCATGGATGGCTGGCTGTATTACACTTTCGTACACTAGCCCCTAAATTACATCAACTGAGAGCATACATATAAGTGCAGAGGGTAAGCCAGTCTCTAAGAGTATGTGGTAGGAATGCAAATACCTTTTTTACGCAGGATTACACTGGCATGTTTATGCCCATTCCTGTTTTCCACGTGGCAGGTATAGTTACCCAGATCTGCCTCTGTGACAGCATCAAATATCAACATCAATTCCACTTCTTTTTCTCCAAGATCCTCTTTGAGAAGCCTGAGACAAACAAAAATATGCAACTCCATGTCAGTATCCTAGAAGATCACCGTCTCTAGTGAACACTGCATTAAAGTGTCATGAATTCCCCTTCCATTAGAGTCTTCCTCGGAAAGAACTAAACCAGATAAGAACCATCTGCCCAAACTTGCATCCTTGGTAGAACTAGGTGGCTCCTTATAACATTTCCCCTCTTACGGGCCCTTTTTTAAAGTGTGCTAAGCAGTTAACATGTGTCTTATTTATTTATTTATTGCTTTTATATACCGCGCTTTTTAAAATCAGTGCGGTTTACAGATAACATATTTGTACAGAGCAGAAGGATTGTTATGTACTTACAATTGAACGGGTTAGACAACTTGGGATTTAAACTGGGGTAACTATCTACAGTATCAAATAACTATCTACAGTGTCTATCTACAATATAAACATGAGTTGTCTGTTATTTACAGTTGGCTAGCTGGGTATCTGGAGGGTGGGGTTGAGTTATCGGGCTGTGAGTAGTGTAGGAGGAAGAGGTGGTGCTTTAGTGCTTTTCTGAATTGAGCAAGGTCAGTGATCGCGTGGACAGCAGTTGGGAGTGCATTCCAGCAGCTAGGAGCATAGAACTTAAAGGTTCGGTTCTTTGTTGCCTGGGTGCATTTTGTTATTTCATGGGGAGTCTGTAGCGTGTTGGTGGCGAATGTCCTCCTTGTTCTGTTCGCTGGGGTGGGGTAGAGAAGGTCCGTCAGGGAGGTGGAGGATATTTTGTTGATGGCCTTGAAGGTCATCAGGATTACTTTATAGGTGAGTTGGCAGTAGATTGGTAGCCAGTGCAAGTCCTTCAGGATTGGGGTAATATGGTCTCTTCTAGCAGCCCCGTGTAGGAAGCATGCAGCCGCGTTCATTGCTAGTTGTAATGGGTTTAGTGTATTCTTGGGGAGTCCGTGCAGGATCACATTGGCGTAGTCAAAGTGGGGGGTCACCAGTGCCTGAAACACTGTTCTGAAGTCATCTGGTTGGAGCAGGAGTCAGAGGTGTCGCATTGTTCGTATTTTGTGGTAAATTTGTTTGATGGTGTTGCTGATATGTGCTCTGAATTCGAGATGCTGGTCTAGCATAACTCTTAGGTAGCGTATGGTGGGTCTACTTGGGAGTTCAGCGTCTCTTGTCTTTAATGTTTCTGGTGGGGAGAAGGATTGATTTCTTGTAATGAACAGTATGTCCATCTTGCTGAAGTTTATCTTGAGGCTCTGTGAGAGGAGCCAGTCAGTTACGGCCTCAAAGCATTTTACTAGTGGGGAGAAGTCCAGATGGTCGATCGTGAATGGAGTGAAGAGTAGGACGTTGTCTGCATAGATCAGGCATGAGATGTTATAGGAGTGGATTATTTCGCATATGGGTTGCATGTATATATTGAATAAGAGAGCGGAGAGTGAGGATCCCTGGGGTACACCATGTTTTTGTTGGAAAGGCTCAGAGGTCATAGAGCCTGTATGTACCTGCTGCCATCTGTCCGTTAGATAGGATTTGCACCATCTCCATGCTGAGCCGTTGATTCCCTTTTCCTGAAGCCATATCAGAAGTTGCTAATGGTTTACGGAGTCAAACGCAGCAGCAATGTCCAGGAAAATTAGAGCATATCCTTGTTTGATGTTATCAGTTCCCGTGATTAATGTGTTGATGAGTGTGGCGAGGAGAGTTTCAACGCCATGTGATTCCCTAAAGCCGTGTTGGCATGGGTCGAGGGGAGCCGTAGAGTCTAAGTGGTTCTGTATTTGACGTTGGACGACCTTCTCAATTATCTTTGCTAGCAGTGGGATGCTTGATATAGGTCGGTATGATTCCAACTTCTGGGGATTCAGTTTGGTGTTCTTTAGAAGGGGCCGGATTGATGTCTGTTTGAGGCATGATGAGAACAGTCCTGTGGAGAAGGACAGGTCCAACACACTGCAAAAGCCAGGCGCGGTAAAGGTTGGCCTAACGTCTGCCACGGAAGCTAACTGGGCAGCCGCTGAATATCGCTGCTGCCTGGTTAGCTTCCCGGTTCTCCAGTCCACCTGGATATTCAGTGCCGGGGCTCAGATATGGCCCCAGCATTGAATATACAAGGTTTAGAGTTCAGCAGGTGCGTTAGATTGGCTAGACATTGCTGCTGCATATACCCCATGTATGTATAGAGCAAGATCAATGTTCCTTTCAATTGTTTCGTTTCTGGAAAAAAAGTCCTTTGTATGTCTACGCTGCCACCTTGGCACATCTCGTGGTTTTTGTACATAGCATATTCAAATATTCTAACTAATGTGAGGATGATTAACACATGCACTGTGTTTTTGCCTTAAAATAATTCCATGGTCTTTGTTTAGGTTATCTTGAGAAGGAAACAGAAAATTTATTTGTGATAACTCCATTGCTCGTGTTGGCTCATAAAAAGCTGATGAGGAGAATGTAAGAGCACTCCAGCTGTTTGGAAGACTTGGGGGTATGTTTATGAAGCGGCGATAGCGGCTACAGTGCAGAATGTGTGCCGTTGTCCCTCTGAATAAAACAGAGCCGCGACACACATTTTGCAGAGTAGCCACTATCACCGCCTGGTAAGCATACCCCTTGGAGTTTATAAGAGCAAATAGATGCAAAGGCAGATTTTAGATATGATGTGGAGAAGGGAACTTAGATGCACGGCTCAGGATTTGGAAAATTTCCACTGTGTTTAACAAGAGGCTCTACTGAATGCAAAGCCTTTTGTAAAATAGGTGCAGCACTGCAGGTGAACGTCTCTCCACATCCAGACAGAGCAGCAATTTAAAGAAGTTGCATGTGGACAAAGAAAGTGTTTCTATAGCCCACATGTGCATGGAAGCAGCTTTTTAAAATCGCCACCCTGTATCTGCATGCATACCCTGGCCCTGCAGCACCAGTCACCCCGCCTTGACAGTGATTCTCCACAATCACCCCTGAGATTTGATTGACGCCTCTCCAAAGCATCCAATCCCCCTGGCTCTGCCCTAAGAAGCCTTGTTGGCAATATTCAGGCTGATATATAAACATCGTGGTTGGCATTTTTTTTTCAAATTCCAGCCATGGGTGTTTAAATATAACCTGAATATTCAGTAGCAGTATCTAGATTGTGGCTGGCACTGAATATCTGGGTAGAGGAAATATTGAAACCATTACCATACCTGAATGTAAGTCACCTTGAACTACTACTGAAAGGTGTGAAATAAACACAAATAACCTATTTTATAAAAGCACACAGGTGCGTATGTTGCCTTTGTAAAATAGGCGCCACTTTGAACTTCTCATATTGGCATCTGCTTATAAACGTAAGCTCGTGGAGGGTAATTTTATAAAATCACACTCAGTTAAGGCACATTTTCATGTGCATCTATTACTGTATGTCTATTTTATAAAGTCAAGTAAACACATACTGAACGTTATGAAGTGGCAGAGATTAAGCTTCAGTCATTTGCTCCAGTACTAGATGTGGTGTTAATGACAAACCTATTTATGCAAGTATGTCCATAAATCAAAGTATTCTGTAATATACTTGCGTGTACCATCCATGCTCTGCCCAGACTCGACCCATGCGTATTTCGGGATCATTTCCATGCACCAATAACTAAAATACCAGCAGTTACACCCATTCTTACCGCCTAAAACCAGGTGGCTCCTTATAACATTTCCCTCTTACGAGCCCTTTTATTAAAGTGTACTAAGCAGTTAATGTGTGCTTTCGCATGTACAGGCTTACGGTAACTGTTACTGTGTGGGCATGACTGTCACTGTGCGTTATTCCTGCAATAACTGCAAATTTCATGATGGGGGTGGGGAGTGAGCGGGTTAGGGCTGAGAGTGGGCAAAGCGAACACATTGCAGTTAGCACGCGGGAATATATCACGTGCTGTCAATGTTACAATGAGCGCGGGTGCATTAAGAGCATCTCAGTGGGTGGCATGAAATATACCCACGTTAATCGTGAATGCAGCTCTTGCATTTTAGTTGATGTGTCTGTCTGCTTACTGCCAGGAAAATGCCGACCACACCCCCAACAATTACCGTGTTGGCTTTGCACGTACCATGCATTCATTAAGGGCAAAAGTCTTGCTTTAGTTAAAGGGCCCATTGGTGTCTTAAAACTTCTAATTACACATCCAACAATGCATTTTTGCTGTCTTTTTATGCTTTCTCTTTTACCACCAAATAGTCCACACTGGGCAGCTATTTCTGGTTTTTCTTTGCATGTGTTATCAAGTTGAAGGCTGAATATGGAGAGAGAAAACTTGCAGATTTGATGCAATGGCTCTAGACTGTAGCAAGCTTTGCACCCCCCCCCCCCATACAAATACGAAGAGTACCAGAAGAAATTTCTATTTGAGTCTCTGATTTCTGTATAATATAGCTTCGTCCCAATATGTATATTCTATTACAGCAAAATGAGGGATTTGTGTATTTATGATTTGCTTTGCATGATGGGGCTGATTAATACAGTTAGCACACCTGGTAACCACATTGATCATGACAACCGGATATCCAGCGGGTGCGCAGCAGAGGCAGCACCCAGGGATAAATGTCTAGCGGCAAAATTCAGGCGCTCGCCGTGTATCTCATGGCAATGAAAGTTATGCACTGTAAAGGCTGACCTAACGTTTGCTGCTGTAGCTAACTGGGCAGTGTCTGATATCGGCACTGCTGGTTAACCGTGGAGCTATCTGGCCAACCCGAATATTCAATGCTGGTAGCTGGATATGGCCCTGACATTGAATATCTGGGTTTAAAGTTCGGTGGCCAGCCTCTTTACAAGGTCTAGCCATCACTGCTGAATATTCCCCTCTCGATATTTTTCCAAATAATTAGTGAAGGAGTGGCCTGAAAGTTATAGCAGTAGGCTACAAACAAGGGAAGTTGGGTTCAAATTGTGATAATGCTCCTTGGGTAAGTTCCTTTATTTTCAATTGTCTCAGGACTAGATTTACTAACTCAAATTACTGCAGTTTTACATGTGTTATTTAACTGGACTCCGATATTATCAATGGGTCCTGTTTAGTAATAACTTACATTAATTATAATAAGGCATATTTTAGAGAGGCTGTTTAGGTGCCTCCGGGACATCCAAGTCAAAATGAAATTCGGGGGGGAGGGGCACCAGCAAAGAAGGTGAACACGTGTAAATGCTTTCTAAAATCGGTCTATCACAGTCCCAAAAGATAAACATTTCTGTAAACATATAAAGAGAATGGGGATATACAGAATAAGGGTCCAGAAACGTGCATCGGGATTGACAATATAGACGTGTCCTTGACTGCGTTACAGAAGGCGCATGTGTATAGGTTGCAATGTATATGTCCCAAACTGCCAGTCTAGAACTAGAGACATACCGCACCATGGCACTGATTTCCACCTTCTATGAGAGGCTCCCTGATATCGTTATAGTTCAAAGATGGCTGAAACAAGCATTGTGCAACTTCCTATTCCTACCAAGGGGCAGACATACCCATGGACATGCCCAATGGCAGTTTTAGATATGTGACGCCATTCTGGAATTGGGGATGCGTGTGGATTTTTTTATGGCTGCCCATGCGACATGGGTGCGATCACGCCAAAAACTACGTTTATAAAATAGTTTTTGGGGCATGGGTGTGACTGACAAAATATGCATTAATGTATAATAGTAAACCTAGCCCTTTGATTGTAAGCCTCTGAGGACAGGGAAATATCTACTGTGGCTGAATGTATCTTGCCTTGAGCTACAAAGGAAACGGTATGAGTTAAGTCCAAATAAACATTTTAGTATCCGAACAATGGGAACTTATTGCCAACTGCTAAATTTGGAATTAACCAGGTCAGTAATACCTTCTAGTGATAGCATCAGAAGGCACAGCAGTGCAACCAACAAATGTGCTTTAGCATTTGACCAAACTGCCCAAAATATTTATTTATTTATTTATTTATTTATTTATAGCTTTTCTATACCGCGCTATTTGTTATCAGTGCGGTTTACATACAACAACTTGACTACAGGGCAGGGGTAGTTCTGCCCGGTATTTACATAAAACAGGGATAGTAACATGGAAACGTAACTGGGAGAACTATATACAATTAAAATAGTCATTCAAAAACCATTCACTGTACTATTTTTGAATAGCGTTGTGTAATAGTGATATAAACCTATACCCTGAGCTTGTTGGAAATGCTGCTAAAAACTCATTTACCTGTCTTGTGCAGCAGCACAGTGATAATTGGAAAGGAAAATTGTTAGGTTTTCTTTAAAAGGAGTACTTATTAACATTGACTATGTCAAGAAATGTTCACTCGGCAGTCTATAAATATTTGCATTCTTTAATTGGCTTTTCAAAGATCAGAGAACATTAAGTGATAATAAGATCGTAAGACAATATACAAACACACAGGGGGTAAATTTCTAAAGATTTAATTGTCTTTTATGTGATCAGTCTTAAGGAGTCAATATTCAGCAGTCCAGTGAAAGCAAAAAAATACCGATAATGTATCTGTACATTTTGTATGCGTACTTCGAGCTAAGCTATCCATATAAGTGTGATTGCTGCAAATGCAGACATTAATTTATACAGATAACTTAGCCTTTAGACCTGCTATTTTTGTGGTTGCACTTAAATGGATACATTATCCGGAGGGTGGCTGAATATCAAAGCCATGGATTGCCACAATCCCACCCCAGTTTAAATGTATAACTTTTGGCCACATAGAAGGTACTGCTATAAGGGTCGCTTGGTTCAATACACACTGTCATGTGTGTTATTTGGCATGCGTACTTTATAGAATAGGGGCGTGAGGGGTGAGATATATGTGCCAAATCTAGGCACAACCACTTACACCAGCCTTAGACTTGGGGCAAATGCCTGCAACTAGATTTGTAGGAAACACATGTAAGTTACAATAGGCTATAATGTCTGTGTGTAAATTCCTACTCTCCGAAACATCACCCCTGTGGTTGTCCACTTCAAAGCTATGCGCCATCACCCTGATACGCAATATTACACACTAGCAACCACTTGCACTCTGTGCATGTGCCCAAGTTATTCAAAATAGGTGACTTACACGTGTTGTTGGCGTGCAAATGTACAGTACACAGCTCGTCATAGAATTATCTTTATAGTAACTTATGCAGCCAAAAGCTAGGCAATGTCCATATTGGAAATTTCAAACAAAACCATTTAGGTGGCCAGCATCAGGGGTAGGTGGCATGACTAGCTTTTAGTCTTGACCCAAAAGCTCACCCCAAAAGTCAGAAATGGATCAGTAAATGAATTTTTATCAGCATCGAGACGAGGCATCCCAGGGTGTGGGCTTTCTGGAAGAATGTTTGGAAATTGCATATATCCATTGAATAGCCAGTGGTGCTGAGACTGTAATATTATCACTACTAACTGCTTCTATAGCTCTACAAGACGTCTGCAGCACTGGTGATTTTAGTATATTTTCATAGGCCATTTTCTAAGAGAAGTGACCTAGGCTGTTGTTTAAAAGTTTGTTAATATTTTTGATTACCTCACTTTAAGCATTTGAAGGAAAGGCGTGCAATCAATTGAATTAGTCATGTTAAGCGGCATTTTAGAAAGGACATCTAGGAAAAATCGGAGATTTCCAGAGCAGTACATCCAAAAACCACTGGGGGAAGGGGAGTAGGGGGGGGGGGGGGAAGTGGCAGCCGTGCCTTCTGAAATCACTCTGTGTCCACCCTGAAAAATAAACGTCCCAGAAATTGGTTCTGGAAGCAGGCCCCATGCAGATAGCAAGGCTGGGTATGTGCACAGGTGTAAGCCATTTTGCAAATGTGGACATCTCCAAGATGCACGCCCACAGACTGGGTACTTGGACGCCCTGGTAAGTCAGAAGGGGGGCATGTATGTTACAAGACTGGCACATCCTGCCATGCCATTTCAGATAATCAAATGTGTGGTGGAGAGCCAATAATGATATTTGGAGTATACATTTATTGGCAGGTTTCTTTGGCCAGGAAATATTAACCGCTACAATATAAGCACATTTGCTCTTCCCCCGAGATACTGCAGCATTAAATGAGCACTTTTTTACACATTATTCATGATCAGGAGCAGGTATAGGATGGATGCCTCAACAAACAGGACCTGACGGGCTTGCGCCATTTGAAATCATACTGCAATGTGCAATTCCCTTCCTTGGCCCAAGGCACGCCTCTACCATGCCCCCATTTTACCTGGATATTCTCATGCTAGGGATATCGATATACCCAGCTTTCAAAAATTGCTCTGGGGACATCATATGTCCAACTCATGAACAGAACTTCTAAAATGACTTCCAGTATGTCACAAGTGCTAAAAGCTCCCATTTGCACCTGGTAATTGTGTTAGCTGCTAAATGGGGGTGAAGTAGCCCTTGTATATTTGAAAACCAAAATATGTGGACTGTTTTATTCTTGTGACCTAAGCACCTTTCCAGGAATGCCTCTTTTTATTGTGGATAAAAGCAGACATATTTTGAAACCTGGGGCCTATTTTTAGTTAGATTGTGGAGGACGGTTTTCAGTTACAGTAGGTCTGTTTACTTGACTATATCTTTTATTTGTCATGGTAAATGACTTTGCAAACTGTCCTCTTACTTTCTGAAAAAGTGTATGGATTGTAAGCTTGTCAAGGTGGCTGACATATAGCATCATTTCATGCCACAGCCTGATACTAGAACATTATGCAAGCAGCTTTGTTGTTGAAAATCAACTTGACCATTTTGAAAATGTACCCCCATAATATGCGTCATATGTAATGTGGGAGCAATTTCCAAACAGCCCATGTAGTTGCAAACTGCACAGATGGTTTTAATGCATGTGCTGTTTACCCAGTTTCAAAGCCAAAGTACCTGTATCACTTCTCTTTGAAAATGAACAAGTGCCAGGTAGATGCCTTCAAAGCATCTGTATATACTGCATCTGCTCTGAGGGGGAAGGAGATGGTACATTGCTTATCTGCGTGTTATTTTCTTTTCTGTCCTAAACATGCTCACGTGATAGGATGTGGGTTTGTTAGCATGCCTTAATTTCGGTGCCTGGTAATAAATAAGTTTAAAGCATGTTAACCTATGAAATAGCGGCATGGAATTGATTGCGTTAGTGTGTGTTAAAATGTTCCAGTGTGCCTTTAATTTTTTTTGTTAAAACGTGTGAAATAAACTGAAAAAAAGGGCTGAAAAATTGGAAATTTTTTGCCCTGTTCACATCTCTACCACAGGAATGTCTGTATTCCCTGTTTTAGGACAACTATCCAGAGGGTCGCCGTCGACACCAACTCGACGGCATTTAACAACAACAGAACAGGGTTTCTCTACCCAGTGCGTGGAACACACCTAACCAGTCATGTTTTTCAGGGTGACCACTATGTGTATCCATTATGGCTATCCTGAAAACCTGACTGGATAAGTGTGTCCTGAGGACTCGGTTGAGAATTTCTGGTCAGAAAGTATGTGCATTATGAAATTTGTATATACTTCTCGCTTCTCTTGAAGAGATCATTTCTTAGGTTCTTCTTCCTGAGTTACGACTTATTCATGGGGGCAAATAGATTTGAATATGGCCCCCAAGCTCTCTCTCATCTCCCATAATTCGTTAGCCCCGTGACCTCTGAAAGCATTGTTTTCCTTTTCAAAGGTCTAGAAATATTCTTCATGCGAAGGACACAGCATCTCCCAGATCATTAAAGCAAACATTTTGAAGCTAACATTTTCATGAGCGTATGCAAACACTTTTTGTGTATCCATCCTCTGACCTTTTTTGCATGCTAATTTTGAAAAAATGACATTTTTCTTTCAAACAAGTAATAGGAAGTGACACCTGGCCTTTTCTTCCTTCGTAGAGGCATCAAGCATCAGAAGGCATTTTAAGCTAATTGAGCATATTACTCAGATTGAGTTCAACAAGTCTTTCGTGTTTGTCACTTGCCGTATCTTTTATGTACCAATGACTTACTTTACTCGTCAGTGTACTGATTCAGTCATTATTGTCTGTTAAGTTTTATAGCACTTTTTATTTCAAAATCCAATCAATATTTGGGAAATGCTTTATAATTAAGAGCTACAAGGAGAAGGTTTTTCAATAGCTACTGAGATCTCCTTATTGTGTGATTTTAGAAAGTCTGTCTGTATGAGGATGATTAGGATTTATTCTACCGAGACTACAAGTGCCTCACAACCCTTAACCCTTAACAAGCATTATCCAAATAACACACACACACATGAATACCTTCTCTGTAAATAAATAAAGACTGTAAATAAAGTAACATCAAACAATTCTTGCAAGGAACTTGGCTGACTCCCAATATTTTTGACTTAGAGATGCACCACCTAGAACTGAAAACAAGGAACTAAATTGGATGTCACAGCCTCACCAAGTTCTGTGATTTTTCTTTGCAGCCAAGACCATAGACTTTGTACTTTATTTGTGAGACTGGAGAAGGAGTATACAATTTGCCTTATCTTTGCCATCTGAGAAAACTTATCCTTTGTTTCTGTACTTCTATTGCTTATAGATGCTTAAAGTGGATGTTTTACTCTGGTTTCAAAACAAAACTCAAAAATGTTCTGTAGCATGATTAGCATGATTAGAGTTGGATTTCCTTGGATTATGTGAAACCATTGCTTCTTATAAGCATGGGGTGTGTGTGTGTGGGGGGGGGGGGTAGGGTTATGCTGTAAATAGATTGCATTCTGTGGAGGTAAAAGAAATATAGGACTAGGAGTGGTGCAATTATGAAGGTGAAGGTGTGGACTAGGAGTCAGTGCAACACTTGATATTCCTCAGTAGATTCCCAAATCCATAATTCCTCAGTCCGTTCTGTGTCTTCTATGCAGAGAGCTGGTGAACTTAGGGTTTTTTATCTTTTCTTGCATTGTGGCTCCCACACTTGACGGCCAGTATCTAGATTGATATGGGAGAGCTGCTACATAGGACTATGTAGAATCAACAATGATGAAGTAATAGGTGAGGTCGCAGCTATTAAACATAATATGGATTTGGATTTACTTACTGTCCTTTCCAAACCTATGCAAAAAGGCATTTTACCTAGAAATCCCAAAGTGCGTCAATTGACGCATTATCACGACGACTGCGTTGAGCATGAAATGCAGATGTGAATTAATTTGAAGTTACTTATTTGTTTACTACGTGCAGTATGTGACATTATTACATAACTGACATAGTTCTAGCAGTGGCGCTTGTATAAACCTTTGAAGATGCATTTGCATCAATTGATGCATTTTGGGGCTTCTAGTGTTAAGGCAAGTCACATTTCAGGTACAGTAAATAGGTCTCTGACCCCAAATGTTTTAGAATCTAAGTTGCCACCTGGAACAATGGAGGGTACAGTAACTTGCCCAAGGTCACATGCCATTTCAGTGGGAAAATAGAATTAAAACCCTGACCTCCATGGTTCTCTGCCCATTGCTCTAACCACTGAGATGCTCCTTCAACCCAAAGTCAAATAATATATAGCAGGAAATTATCAGGAATATGACGGGCAGTGAGGTGAGGTGTGTAGAAGAACTAAATCAGGGACTTGGAGTGGTTAAATTTGTAATTATGTAAAGTAAACTACAACTCCCCAGAGATCAGATGGGTCAGTGGATCAGGATCATTCTGCCTGAAAGGCCACAGAAACCTAGGAGGCCAGATATTTGGGCATTATATTATAAAAAATATATGGCTAGATATGAGAAATGCGGGGTGCTGGGACTGAACTAAATAAATGATCATGTACAGTAAGCTCATCTACCCAATAGGATAGATGATAAAAGCTGTGCTGGAGAAGGGATGGTGTCTGTGATGCAGCGGACCCTCTTGCAGAAGGAAAAAAAGTTTTAAATTTAGAAAAAAACAGGTTTCAGATGCAATATCCTGAAGGTCCACATAGAGGGAGCAGGAGAGCCAGCATAGATTCAGAAGAACCACGCCTCTATGGGCAGGACTTAGACCCAGTCAGTTCCGATTTAAGGAGAGGCAGGCCTGAATCAGGGAGAGCAGTTGAAGTGGGAGCAGTCAAGGAAGGACAAGCCCAGAGAGCAGTTGAAGTGGGAGCAGTCAAGGAAAGACATGCGAGGAATGACGTGGAGGAAAGGCCTCCAGTGAAAAGATATCCAGGAGAAAGATATCCAGCTGGAAAA
This sequence comes from Ichthyophis bannanicus, assembly GCA_033557465.1. Taxonomy (NCBI): domain Eukaryota; kingdom Metazoa; phylum Chordata; class Amphibia; order Gymnophiona; family Ichthyophiidae; genus Ichthyophis; species Ichthyophis bannanicus. Next base: position 27,876,188 of record CM066036.1, on the reverse strand, counting down.
GATATCCAAAGAGAGAAAGGTACTCAGAGGGATATCTATAGAAGTAACTGGAGAGAAAAGTGGAGAACTCAGAGGCCTGGTGAACAGGGAGAAGCTGAAAGGGCGTGGCCACCAGACAACAGCCACAGGAGTGGAAGCAAAGGCCGATGGCAACAGCTACAGCCTTGCCTCAGAGGGGTTTCTCCACACACTAAGGAAAGAGAGACACTGTGGGAATACTTGGGCCAGCAAGAGTTGGAGGATAACCAGACTAGGCCTCAAGCCTTCCCTGGAAAAGACAGAAGAAAGCTCAAAGGTAAAGCAGCCATTTCTTGTGATTGTTTGCTTAGGCCTAGCACAGAAGAGAGCCAGAGGAAAGAAGTTTATCTGTATAACAATGATACTTATAAGCAGAGATTAACAGATAAATTCCCTAAGAAGAAAACTGCCAGTATTAAATGTTGTGACAAGAGTGCTTTTAAAACTATAGCGGATGAACAGCCATTGTTCTATCCTGTAGCCAGAAGCCGACACCCTAAGCTAACAAACAAACACTGGAAAACTGTATGGCATGTTTTTAAAAAGCCAGAACTCAGCCCTACCGAAGCTTCAGACTCAGAGCTATCTGAGATGGAATGGATGCCAGTGGAATCTGGGGGTGAGGAGGCTGAGGAACCAATGGAATGTACATATTGTACAGCAGTGAAGCTATAGCCTGTTTGGGAGTTCAATGAATGCATAAAGTGAATGCAGGATTCATCTTACTTTAAGTTACTGTGAAGTTAACAGTTGTTACTTTGACCGTTTTTGTATGCGTTGAACCTGATGTAAGGACTGATACAATCCTGTTGCTTTCCAAAGCCGTATGTTTTGAACCATTTTTGCGTAAAGGAGAAATAAAGCCTTTTTCTTTTTCCCTCCACTTTGGTGTGAAGTTACTCTTTTGGGAAGTTGGTAACGAGGTCGGCACAAAGGACCGCTACCTTTGACCCTCGCACCTGGCCAACCCCAATACCCCTAATCTTGTGCGCTCCCCAGCTCTTCAGTGGAAACACTACGCCGCCACCAGAGGGGGCTGCGGGGGACATAAGTGGCGTAGTTTTGAGGATATTACGGTACCCGTAAGCCTACAGGACTGTATTTACAACTGTACAAAAGAAAGTACAAGCTTTCTCCTTTTTTTTGAAAAAAAAAAAAAACTCTCAAAGTAAAACCCGAACCGTCCTGCAACAAAAACTGGACTGAAAGGAAAACCAGGAGCAGAGTGGATACAAAAGGCCGGATTGGAGTTGAAAACGAGGAGTGGAGTCCTGAAATCCGGACCGGAGCTGAAAAAAAAATCCTGAAGGTTGGAGATCCTGTGGCGATTCCAGCAGCGGTGGAGCGACCCGCGGATGACTGCATATATTCCCCAAAGCTGACGCAACACTAGAACAAGGTAATGCGTATTTAAGCCTATCTAGTGTTGGATATCAGGGGAAGTCAAAAAAAAAAAAAGGTGTGGAAAAAATATTGTAAGGAGCCACACTTGGGTTTGTCTCTGTTTGTTTTCCAACAGGTACCATGGAGCCCAAAGAACTGTGTGCCTGGATGTCACACCAGTTCAGCAAGCAGGCAGAGCTGGCACAACAAAGCCAAGAGCAAGCGCTGAAGGCAGTACAAGCACAGCAACTGCCAGTCCTAGAGACTATGAACACATGGCTCGCGCAGCAGCGGGAGGAACTGGCCAAGAGCAAGGCAGAGAAGACATCACTCGCCGGACTGGTAAACTCTGACCACGGACACTGGTCTTGTTCAGATTTGGTGATTGGCAAACTCAGTCCGAGTGATGACATAGATGACTTTTTAGACACATTTGCTAGAATTGCACATTCAGCTAAATGGCCAGAGGAGCAGTGGGCAATACGGCTAGCAGCATCACTCACGGGTGAGGCGCTGGCTGCCTACAGGTTGATGCCCCCAGAGTTAGCAAATTCGTATACAGATGTGGTAATAGCGATCAGGGATCGTATGGGTCTTACGTCAGTAGCGTATAACAAAATGTTTAGGGCTACCTTTCTTAAGGCTAATGAGACACCTAAGGCACTAGGCCACAGATTACGTAGCCTAGCCCATAAATGGTTACAGCCTGAAAGGAAGAGCACAGGTACCCTGATGGACACTATAATTCTGGAGCAGTACATGATTGCCCTACCCAGTAGAGTGCAAAACCTCTTAATGCTACAGAATTGTTGCACTACCACAGAGGCAATAGCACTCACAGAGAGGTATTTAGAGGCCGAAAAAGTGACCCAACCTAGGGCAGGCCCAAGAATAGCCATGGGGTTGGAGGCACAAAGAAGGGAGAGTCCCTCACGTCCTCCAGTTGGCTGGTGGAAAAGTAATAAGCCTCTAGAGAAAGAGAGTTCAAGAAAATGTTTCGCTTGTGGGAAGAAGGGACATTTACAATATGAGTGTCAGGTACGAACTGCCTTGGTGGGAGAATCACCAAGACTAATACGTGATGGTTTCCTAATTAATGTAAAAATACAAGGTATATGGGTGCAAGCGTTATTGGATTCTGGAGCCGACCAGACCATGGTTTCTAAGAAATTATGGTCGACGATCCAGGCTCATGGACTCTCGGTTCCAGAATCTACACAGGGCTATGTAAAAATAAAGTGCGTGCATGGAGCAGCCACACGCTACCCTATTTTTAAATTGTGGGTAAAAGGTATGGGCATTGTAAAAGAAATGCCGATTGCAGTAGTGCCAAAGTTACCACAGGAATTGGTCCTGGGCCGGGATTGGCCACAATTTAGAAAAACGTTAAAGGAAGGTTTGTTGCCTCAGGTAAAGCCAGATTCCACTTGCATGCAACCTAACCTTATCGAAAAGTCTAGAGTACAGCGAAGCGGCCTTGCTGCCGCTACGGATACTATGATCCCTAGCCCACTGTGGGAGAAACCCCCGAAGGCTGTCATGAAGGATCGGTCACAGCCACTCAAAAAGTTTGTGCTGCGATACTGCAAAACATCCGCGAGAGCGCGGACTCCTCAAAGAGCATCAGGACAAGCTGCAGGCTATGACCTCCATAGCGCCGTGGATATCATCATCCCAAAGCAGGGGAGAACATTAGTGACCACAGACCTACAAATCGAGCTGCCCCCGGGATGTTACGGAAGAATAGCCCCAAGGTCCGGACTGGCCGCCAAATACAACATTGACGTGGCTGCAGGAGTCGTGGACCCTGATTACAGGGGCATCTTAAAGGTCCTCTTATGTAACTTTTCAGAGGAGGACTACAAAGTCCAAGCCGGAGACAGAGTAGCACAGCTCATTTGTGAGCGGGTGGGATTCCCTGATCTAGAGGAAGTCGCTATGCTAAATCCCACAAGCCGAGGAATGGGAGGTTTCGGCTCAACGGGGAGAGCGGAAATGGAAGGTTTAATGGCCATAGGGAGTGATCCACCCAAGGAGGACCTAGGACCTCGTGTGGAAGATTGCAAAGAAGACTCTACCCCGCAGCTGGGAGAGGAACTCTCAGTGAGACAAAAGGAAGATTTGACTCGATTATTGAACAGGTATAAGGACGTCTTAACTCCAATGCCTGGAGAAACCTCGTTGGTGGCTCATGAAATTCATACTCCTCCAGGTAAAATCATCCGACAGCGTCCATATCGGCTGCCGGAGGAGAAAAAGCAAGAGGTCATCAACCAGGTGTGAGAAATGCTGCAAATAAAAATAATAGAGGAGTCGCATAGTCCCTGGTGCAGCCCAGTGGTTCTGGTGCCAAAACCAGACGGGTCTATGCGTTTCTGCATAGACTTTCGTCAAGTCAATGCGATATCCACCTTCGACGCTTACCCGATGCTGAGAATCGAGGAATTATTAGACCGGCTCGGGCAAGCAAAGTTCCTGACAACGTTGGACATGACCAAAGGGTATTGGCAGGTCCCTTTGACGCGGGATGCCAAGCCGAAAACTGCTTTTAGTACACCGTTGGGGCTTTACCAGTTTCGGAGAATGCCCTTTGGCCTGCATGGGGCAGCCGCTACGTGCCAACGTTTAATGGATGTTATTCTATGGCCATACCAGGATTTTGCTACTGCCTACATGGATGATGTGGTGATCCACAGCACCACGTGGACGGAACATCTCCATCAAATAGGCGTCGTATTAGAAGCTATGAGGAGTGCGGGCCTCACGCTTAACCCTAAGAAGTGTACCTTTGCCGCTGAAGAAGTCAAGTACCTGGGTCATTTGGTAGGCCGTGGAACCGTGAGGCCATTATTGGATAAAGTAGATAGCGTCAGAAAATTTCCAGTTCCACAAAACAAGAAGCAGTTGAGAAGCTTCCTTGGCCTCATCGGATATTATCGCCGTTTTATACCGCATTTTGCGGAAGAAAGCAACGTCTTTACGGAGATGCTCAGGAAAAATGCTCCGAACATAGTACAGTGGACCCCCGAAGCAGAGACCGCTTTTCAAAATTTAAAAGGGAAGTTATGCCAAGCCCCCGTATTACGCGGGGTAGATTTTAAGCAAACATTCCTCTTACAAACGGATGCCTCGGAGACAGGTCTGGGAGCCGTCCTGTCCCAGGTACAAGAAGGAGCAGAACATCCTATTCTGTTTCTTAGCAGAAAACTCTCGCTAGCGGAAAGGAAATATGCCACAATTGAACGCGAATGTCTCGCTATTAAATGGGCCATTGAGGCATTAAAATTCTACCTCACCGGGAGGAAATTTGTCCTCATTACGGATCATGCTCCCCTGAAATGGCTGCATACCATGAGGAACAAAAATGCCAGACTAACCCGGTGGTATATGGCTTTGCAGCCCTATGACTTCCGTGTGGAGCATCGAGCTGGGAAACTACATTGTAACGCTGACACCATGTCTCGTATTACGTGCTGCGGAGAAGAGTTTCCCCCAGCCCGTAATATTTTGAGAAGGGGGATGTGTGATGCAGCGGACCCTCTTGCAGAAGGAAAAAAAGTTTTAAATTTAGAAAAAAACAGGTTTCAGATGCAATATCCTGAAGGTCCACATAGAGGGAGCAGGAGAGCCAGCATAGATTCAGAAGAACCACGCCTCTATGGGCAGGACTTAGGCCCAGTCAGTTCCGATTTAAGGAGAGGCAGGCCTGAATCAGGGAGAGCAGTTGAAGTGGGAGCAGTCAAGGAAGGACAAGCCCAGAGAGCAGTTGAAGTGGGAGCAGTCAAGGAAAGACATGCGAGGAATGACGTGGAGGAAAGGCCTCCAGTGAAAAGATATCCAGGAGAAAGATATCCAGCTGGAAAAGATATCCAAAGAGAGAAAGGTACTCAGAGGGATATCTATAGAAGTAACTGGAGAGAAAAGTGGAGAACTCAGAGACCTGGTGAACAGGGAGAAGCTGAAAGGGCGCGGCCACCAGACAACAGTCACAGGAGTGGAAGCAAAGGCCGATGGCAACAGCTACAGCCTTGCCTCAGAGGGGTTTCTCCACACACTAAGGAAAGAGAGACACTGTGGGAATACTTGGGCCAGCAAGAGTTGGAGGATAACCAGACTAGGCCTCAAGCCTTCCCTGGAAAAGACAGAAGAAAGCTCAAAGGTAAAGCAGCCATTTCTTGTGATTGTTTGCTTAGGCCTAGCACAGAAGAGAGCCAGAGGAAAGAAGTTTATCTGTATAACAATGATACATATAAGCAGAGATTAACAGATAAATTCCCTAAGAAGAAAACTGCCAGTATTAAATGTTGTGACAAGAGTGCTTTTAAAACTATAGCGGATGAACAGCCATTGTTCTATCCTGTAGCCAGAAGCCGACACTCTAAGCTAACAAACAAACACTGGAAAACTGTATGGCATGTTTTTAAAAAGCCAGAACTCAGCCCTACCGAAGCTTCAGACTCAGAGCTATCTGAGATGGAATGGATGCCAGTGGAATCTGGGGGTGAGGAGGCTGAGGAACCAATGGAATGTACATATTGTACAGCAGTGAAGCTATAGCCTGTTTGGGAGTTCAATGAATGCATAAAGTGAATGCAGGATTCATCTTACTTTAAGTTACTGTGAAGTTAACAGTTGTTACTTTGACCGTTTTTGTATGCGTTGAACCTGATGTAAGGACTGATACAATCCTGTTGCTTTCCAAAGCCGTATGTTTTGAACCATTTTTGCGTAAAGGAGAAATAAAGCCTTTTTCTTTTTCCCTCCACTTTGGTGTGAAGTTACTCTTTTGGGAAGTTGGTAACGAGGTCGGCACAAAGGACCGCTACCTTTGACCCTCGCACCTGGCCAACCCCAATACCCCTAATCTTGTGCGCTCCCCAGCTCTTCGGTGGAAACACTACGCCGCCACCAGAGGGGGCTGCGGGGGACATGTCTCACAAGAGGTCACACTATGACTAGGAAATATCCTTACATGATGAATGGAATAACTGGGCAGACTGGATGAGTCAATTGTTTTGTTTCTGTTATCATCGCCTACATTAATATGTTACTAAGGATTTTGTGTCACCGAAGAAGCTGTAGCGAAGAATCAGCCTGCGTAGAGCTGGGCAGCTGACCAGAAAAAGAAATGAAGGGGAGAGTCCACAATATACCTGCTAAGGGGGATATTTTAAAAGCCCTATTAGTGCCTTGAATGTCTGAAAATGTGCACAGAGATGTCCAAAGCACAGATATGTCCCTGTAGCCATTTTAGAAGCTGGGTCTGTGGACATACCCAGCATGAGGACGTCCAAGTCGGAATGGGGGCAAGGTGGAAGCATGGCTGTAAGCATTCCCAAGAACTTGAACGTCCCCGACCGATATCAGAAACATCTTGGATGTCCCAAACCATGTCAAAAGTTATACTTGCTCCAGGTGCAAACAGGCATCTGAAAAGTGCTTGTTTTGTCAGGCAAACATCTAGAGGGTGTGGAGAAGGAGGTACACTCATAGCCCCTTTATTGTACAATTTGTCAACAAACACTGAAGGGGGATGTGGTCTCATGTTTTTATTTTGCTATGCCGCTGGACACCCCATATACAGCATTGCTTGAGATGTACATCCCTGCCCCACAGTTTCATAGTGGAGATGTCTATATGGACGCCAGCATGAGCATCCGTGCCTGGAAAGTCTATGCTTCTAAAATCAGGCCAAAAGATAGAAGACCCTGCCGTTTTTCTGCACTAATCCAATCAATTTCTCTCCCCCTGCCATCCCAGAATGCACTTGAATGCTCTTTCTAAAATGCTACTGCATGCCTCCATTTGTATTCCTCACTCTTTCGCCAGTAGCAAATCATTGGTCACATCATCAGCTGCCAAATCATTTGTGGGCAGGAAGACCAGAGGTATGCTGCTAAGTTTAAGTTCTGTGACTGCTGTCACTACTACTCTGAACAAGCTGAATCACCTTAGCTGATCAGCAATTTTCCTTATATCATCTGCATCATCACAGGGAAGACCATTGAAGCTGAAGCTTCAATATACTGTTCGTCTTGGCCAAATAAACGTTTGACATCCTGCAAGATGTATGATCGCTCAGACCATGTCATACAGAGCTTGTTGCTGGTTTGGCCATTTCCTTTGATTCGAATGAGTCCATTGTGCATCTTGAAAATTTTGCATACCCCTCTGTCATGTGATTTGAAACATTCTTTTATTTGGTTTCACTACAAAATTTCCAGGTGCGAGCTCTCATTGGATTTCTGGTGCTACACTCTCAAATCCTTTCATACCTGATAGTTAAAAGCTCCTCCTAACAGCATATATCACCATAGATTGTGAGCCATGGCAACAAGATGACAAATGCTTCCAATAAACAGGTAGAAAAGGCGACGGCAAAAGCTCGAAGGATGCTTGGGTGCATACGGAGAGGAATGGCTAGCAGAAAAAAGGAGGTGATAATGCCTCTGTATAAGTCTTTGGTGCGACCTCATTTGGAGTATTGTGTGCAATTCTGGAGACCGCACCTTCAAAAGCATGTGAACATGATGGAGCCGGTGCAGAGGGTGGCTACTAAAATGGTTAGTGGTCTTCATTATAAAGCATATGAGGACAAACTTAAGGATCTTAATATGTACACCTTAGAAGAAAGGCGGGATAGAGGTGATATGATTGAGATGTTTAAATACCTCCGTGGCATAAATGTTCAGGGAGAGAGCCTCTTTCAATTGAAACAAGTTCTGCTTCGAGGGGACATGGGATGAGGGTGAAGGGAGATAGATTCAGGAGTGATATGCGGAAATATTTCTTTACGGAGAGAGTGATGGATCCATGGAATAGTCTCCCAGTGGAGGTGGTAGAGATAAGGACAGTAACTGAATTCAAAAAAGCATGGGGCAAACACAGAGGATCTCTAAAGGTAAAAAGGGGACTGTTGTAGTTGTTGATATGGAAGGACAGACTAGATAGGCCATGTGGTCTTTTTCTGTCGTCATGTTTCTATGTTTCTAATATCCAGTTACCATCCCTTGTAGCCCATTAGAATTCCACAAGGATCTCTACCATTCTGATGTAGGTTGTCCCTGTGCATCTCTGAACTTTTTTTTACCTAACGGGCCTGACATTCAAAGGCATCAGAGCTGTAGACCATATAAATGCTCCTAAGCAGGATATTCAGCGGCACTAACACAGTTAGTGCCACTGAATATCCCCAAGTAATGCCGTTATATGCTCCGATGCTAACTGCTTAGCATCGGGCATGTCGAGGTGTTCCGGGGGCAGTATCCGAGGATAACCATGCAGCAGTAATATTCAGCCACTGCTCAATTATCCCTCAGCAGCGAACGTTAGGTGCAGCAAAAACTGTCCCAACTTTCACTGCCAGAGCTAACCGGATAGTGATTGAATATCGCCCTGTATGGTTATCTTCTGCGCCATGTGCGGTGACTCCAGATATTCAATACCGTTGGCCAGATATGACCCCAGATTGAATATCTGGGGTTAAAGTTCAGCTGCGATGGCTATGCACATTAGAGGCGCATAGCCGTCACAAATGACTATCAGGCCCAAGATCTATACTAGCCTATTAGCTGTGCTGCAAAGGTTCTCTCTATTGGATTGACCTTTACACTTGAAAGCACTTGCCAAATTTTGGGGCCTATTTACTAATTTATGCTATGATTTTGTGACTAGCATGTGATCACAGCCTAAATTAAGGCCCAATAGAGGTAATTCTATAAAGAGTATGCCCAAGAAACACGCCATCCACACGTGTAAGTCATGGCATTCTAGTGACTTGGGCACTAATGTGCGTACATCGGCCAGTCAATATTCTGTAAGTACATGCCATCACGCATACCGCAGGGTGAGTGTGCGCAGGGGTGGGACGGAGCACAGGAAAACACGCATAGGTTACAGAATCGAGGTGCAGGCATATCCACCCGCCGTAGGGTAGGGTGCAAGTGCTCAAACCTAGTGTATGCATGCTGGGAGCCAATTACGCCCTGCTCTATAACGTGAAGCACACATGTGCTCTATTGATAGAATTGGCACTCCCTCGCGCGCCATTATAGAATTACCCTCATTAAGTGCAAAACCTCTGTGACATTAGTTGGGGATGCGCTCAGCACTTTGGGGATATTCTCTGTCATGACATTAACCCAGAGCAATGGTCACTGCCACATGTTAACAGTAAAGTCAATAAGGCAGCATGTAGTTAGCTGTGGTTCTGGAGGTGAAGATAACGGCACTGTTAGCATTTAGAGGGATAATTTTATAAAGGACTTTCTGCATGTAAAAGAGCTTTTATGTCATCAGCCCATGGTATGTGAATAAAAAATATGCCTATTGACAAGAAGGAATGTACTTAGAGGTGACTTGCGCATAGCTATGTTTAATGGACCATAGGCAGAGACATTTTTTTTTTAAGTCTTTATTTATAAACACCATTAAACAATAAGAACATACAAATCAGTAAACAGACTCCGAGTGGGGTTGTCTCTGATCCCCTGCCCGGAGACCAACCATGGTTACAGGTGCATTTTTCAGATTATATCCTCCCCCTCCTTGTCCCCCAACCTCCTCCCCCCTCTCCCCACCCCATAGTCACCATCCAATCCAAAACAGGAATAAGCCCCAGGGATCGCCACTGCATTATCTACTATGACAACTCCATATATCTATACACTCTTCTAGATATCCATTTGCAACACTTCATTACGACTACCAGGGCTCAGGTTTTGAATATAGGGGTCCCAGAGCATCTGAAAGGCTGGCCACCTCTGAACAGTACCCCGAGCACACCTACACTCCATGATCATCAATTGATTGAAGCTGTTCCGCCACTCCCAGAAGGAGGGCGGATGCCGCTCCCTCCGACTATGCAGAAGTGGCCCCTTACCCACCAGACATGCCTTACACACCAGCAAACGTTCCCATTTCCCTTTAGGCTGTGTGGGGCGGAGATTATCCAGCACAATTAATGAGACGTCCCAACACACCTGCTGCCCCAGTATCCCAGTCATAAAAGAACAGATTTTTGCCCAGTAAGGACGTATGAGTCAACACCCCCACCACATATGCAGTAAGGTCGCTAGTGGTTCAGAACACCGTGTGCACCGCCCATCCGAAGTGATATGGCAACGGAGGGCCCGTCGAGGGGAAAAATATACCCTGGTTATGCATTTAAATTGCATTTCTCTCCAACGGACTCCCACAGCCAGATCCACTATCTGCCGTAAGGCTCTAAGAACAGTACCGGGGGGGACCTCTCGACCCATCTCTACAGCCCAGGCCAGCTCCACACTACGGTAATCAGGTGAAGGCCTATACTGAGCTACCCGAGTTTTCAACACCCTTATAGACGGCGGGTCTTCTCCCCCCAGATCAAAAAATTCTAAGATCTGCGCCGAACATTCCGCCCGGAGTTCTACCTCCGGCAATGAAGCTACATAATGAGATATCTGCAGGTATGCAAAGAAGTGACCAGGCCTCAAATCATACTCCCCACATAGTGGCAAAAACTGCTTACATTTCCCCGAGGGTTCCACCACATGACCTATATTGCAAATTCCTCTCTGGACCCACTCACGAAACATCACCGTGTCTGTGCCTGGGGTAAACTGCGCATTGCCTTGAATGGGTAGCCAGCTCGAAACCATCCAGTTTCTTTTCCAATACACGTTCAGTTGCCTCCAGGTCCGCCGAACCGAACCAAGCAACACACTATCACCTAAATTGCCCAAGATCATGGGTTCTCCTGATGCAAAAGGGCCAGCAAAGTATTTGGCGCTACATAAGCCTCTTTGAAGGCCCTAGGAGTATACGCTTCAGTCCCTCCTAATCAATCCCCCAAATGCCGAGCCTGACAGGCCAAAGCATAGGCTCCTAGATCCGGAAGCCCCAACCCCCCTTGCCTCCATTTTCCCACCAAGCGGCAATAAGGGATACGGGCTCTCGCCCCTTTCCACAAAAAGCCCCGAATTATTCCCTCGAAGCGCCGAAGGTCTCGCCTCAACAACCAGACAGGAAGGGTCTGCATCCAGTAAAGTATCCGCGGCAGTACGACCATCTTAATCGCCGCTACTCTCCCCGACAAAGACAAAGGGAGGGATCTCCACGCCTGCAACTGAACCTGTAGCCCGGTTAGGATCCGGTTCAAGTTACACCCATAAAGCCGGGAAGGCTGACTAGTCAGCATAATCCCCAAATACATAAAATGGTTCTCTGCCCATTTAAGAGGGAAGTCCCCTTGCCAGCCGCCCCGTAGTTGTCCCGATACGTCTAAGGCCTCTGATTTTTCCTTATTGATACATAGACCGGCAAACTGCCCAAAGGTATGAAATTCCCGCAGCAACAAAGGTAAGGATTCGCGGGGGGATGACAAATGCACAAGAAGGTCGTCTGCGAAGGCGGACAATTTAAACTCATGCAGGCCAATACGGATCCCGCGTATCGCACGAGACAACTCCACCCTACGTATAAAAGGGTCAAGAAATAAGACAAAAAGAAGGGGGGAAAGAGGACACTCCTGCCGAGTCCCACGTCATAAGAAAAAAGCCTCTGACAACACCCCATTACAGTAAATCGCCGCAGACGGTTCTACATAAAGGCTGCCAACCATATTACAGAAGGAGGTCCCGAGTCCTTAGCATGGGAGCAGGTATTGCAGATATTGCCAGTCTACCCTATCAAAGGCTTTTTCCGCGTCAAAGCTTACTAACAAGGATTGTAGTTGTCTACTCTGCACCCATTCTAACGATGTCAGTATTTTACGCAGGTTACGTACAGCATGCCGTTTTTTCACGAACCCAACTTGCGATTCCTGGACCAACTGGCCCAAAACTCCCGCCAAACGATCCGCAAGAATTTTCGCCAATAACTTAAGATCAAAGTTAAGAAGTGAGATGGGTCGATAGGAAGCCGCCCGCAGGGGATCCTTCCCCGGTTTTGGGATAAGAGTAATATGGGCATGGTTACTTCCCCATTGAAAGAAACCCTGCTTGGATCTCTTGGTGTGGAGTGCAACTAAGGTCGGGGAGATAAGTTCGCTAAGAGACTTGTAGAATTCAGCGCCCAGCCCATCGGGTCCCGGTGTTTTATAACAACTCGCCTTAGAGATAACAGTTTGTACCTCTTGTATAGTTAGCGGTTGATCTAACAATACTCTTTCTGCCTCACTTAGCTGAGGTAATTCTATGTCCTTCAGATAACCTATCATCTGTGTGGGAGAACCCGTCTCCGCTGTGTAGTCTCTGGAAAAAAGAGCAAAAGACTCGGGCTATTTGCGGGCTTTCCTTATGAAGTATCCCCTGATCATCTATGAGCGCTGCAACCAATTTCGAGCTCCTAGGGCCACGCAAACATCGAGCCAACAACTTTCCCGGTTTATCACCATGACAATACAATTGATAGCGGTAATACATAACGGACTTCTTCGCCCGCTGGTGCAGGAGTTCATTCAATGCTATTTGTGTCTCCCAGAGCTTTTTCTTAATAGCAGCACTCGGATTGCATGCATATATCCGTCTCAACTTCGTAACTAACCTCTCAAGGCGGATAATACGTTCCGCCAACAGTCTCCGTTTCCTCGCCATAAATCCTATAATATCCCCGCGTAGGACCACTTTTGCTGTCTCTCACACCAACTCGGGATCATCATGGTGCCCCCTATGATCTGATTCGAACTCCTGCCAGCGTCGTGTAATAAATTGACGGAACTGGGTATCTTTATATAGTTCTAATGGAAAACGCCAGATCCGCGCCCTAGGGCTGTCGCTGCTCCAGCGCAACTCAAGCCAAATTAGAGCATGATCCGAGATCTCTACAGGGCCTATCTGTGCTTCACCTACGGTTACAAACAAGCCTTTTGAAATCAACAGATAATCAATACGTGCACTAGAACCATGCGCTCGAGATTGGTGTGTGTAATCTTTTTCATCCGGGTGCAATAGCCTCCAGGGGTCCACCAGCCCCAATTGAGTACACAATCGGAGCAACGCACAGGCCGTCTGAAGTCTTTCCCTAGGCCCTATACCCTTCAACGTATCTAATTCCACGTCCATAACCCCGTTAAAGTCACCTCCCAGAATCAGTGGAAGCTCCGGCAACAGCTCTATTTTAGAAGCTAGGTGATTATACAATTCAGGGTCCAGCACATTAAGGGCAATAAAGGTTCCCTAAAATGACAGGCTTCCCATCCAGCATACCGTGCAACAATATAAATCACCCAGTGGGATCAACAATGTCCTTTTTAACGTCAAAACGAATATTTTTGTGGATCAAGACAGCCACACCGCCCTTCTTTCCCGTGGCCGGGGCCCCCTATACCTGTCCCACCCACTCCCTACGAAGTTTACTATGCTCCTCAGCAGTCTGGTGGGTTTCTTGAAGCAAAGCTATGTCCGCTTTTTGCCTGGCCAAGGCCTGTAATATTTTAGATCTCTTAATTGGGCTCCCCAAGCCGCAGACATTCCAGGAAATTATCTTCAGATTGACTGGGTAGTGTATTGGTCTCCCAACAACATAGTTACCAATTTCCCAGAGGGAGTTCCCCCAGCCTGGAGCTCCCTCCAACATGCACTAAAGTGGCTCTCCCAGTGCGAATAATTTCTGTCATGGATGTGACTATGCCCCCCACCCCCGCTCCCCCCCTTCCCCATCCCCCCCTACCTCCCTTCTCTCTCTGTCTCTTTATCTTCCACTAACCCTTCGAAAGGCTAGGAGAAGATCACCTCCCGGAGATCAGTTAAATGCGAACGGTCTCCTCCGCCCCCAGTAACATCGTCTCTGGCCCCCACTACAACAGTTTGAAAACATTTCCCCCCAGAGTTCAACATGCCAAGGACAACATACTTTAACAGATAAGAAAGACAAATCAACTTCAAGTACAATATGTATAAGGTTGTGGAAAGTCGCCCCAGAGGTCCCCCCCTCTACCAGAGCGGGTCCTCAGGGGCCGCCAGCTGGTTGGCAATGCCCGCCGAGGTCGCGCTCCAGGACCCAGAGCAAGAATTAGGGTAGCCCAACTCCCACACCCCCCTCCCCCTGGGATCCCTTAGCCCACACAGGCACGAACATTGTATAGATTCCTACCATAGACCGATGGGCAACGAAATACCTGCAGGAAGTTATGGCCAGAGCCCCCAATACCCCCCCGGCGCCGTAGGATGTAGCAACGCCATCCCTGCAGATATCTGACACTACTAAACTTAACAGTAGGCCTGGTCCCGCACCCAGAGGGAACATGAAAGCGGAATCAGCTCGACACTAGCTGTCTACCCCAGCTCCATCCCACATTCAAGGGGAATCTACCCCAACCCTCCCGAAAGAGCTGAGTTACAGGGATAGTAAAACAACAAGATATGATGAAAAAACAGCTCAAGGTCCATACGATTAGGTAGAGCCGGAGAATATCCTCCCCAAGGACTGCTCGTCCCCACCAGCCCCATGTACTACAACCATAATCAGTTGGATTAGTGTCCAATCTTTGGGCTGAGGGCCCGAACACAAAGAGCTCACTCCATCATGGACCCTCACAGTTCCCTCTTCGCACTACCAGTCACTATCCCAAAAGCCACCCGGAGGAGGGAGCCACAGGGTCAACAAAGAACTCCCACGAGTTCGGAAAGGCACATAAGTCCGCCATTATCTCCTCCAGCCAAATGTACTCCTCCAGGAAAAAAAAAATCACAGCAGTACAGGTTGCATGACTGCTCATGGACTAGCCGGAGACAGTCGCTCTCCTCTCCCCAGCGCCTCGATGTATGGGCCTGCATCCTCAGCTGAATCGAAGGACCGATGGTTTCCGGCATGAAACACGTGCAGCTTAGCCGGGTACTGCACCGAAAATTTGATGTTAGAGTTAATCAGTTTTTGGCAAAGGGGAGCATAGGCTCTTCGTTTCTGACTTAAAGCCGCAGAATAGCCTTGAGCAATTCTAATTCTCATATTATCATGCATTAGCTCTCCCTTCTGCCTTGCGGCTCTTATTATAGCTTCTTTTTGAGGGAAGTGTAAAAATTTTGCTAGAACCACTCTCGGCCGCTGATCCCGAGGTTGTTTGCCTCCCACATGGTGTGCTCTTTCAATAAGCAATTTGCCGCCATCTTCGATACCCTCGAAGAGCTGGGGAAGCAGGGTTTCCAAATAATGCTTTAAATCCTTATCCGCAATCGAATTTGGAATACCCATCACCCTCAGATTGTTGCGCCTTGAACGATTCTCCAAATCATTCATTTTCATTTCGTGCGCCTGTAGTTGGGATTTCAGAGTAGTCAGATCCTGAGTTATTGTCTCCAGGCAGTCCTCTGCCTGCCCTATACGATCTTCCGCTTCTTGGAGTCGACTCCCTAAGGCACCCACCGAGGCTTGTAAAGTGTCCATTTTTTCGTGCAAAGCCGTAAATTGTGTGGACAGAGCCTCTGCCACTGCTGCAGAAACCTCCTCCAGGAAGGCCTGGGAGGTCGGCGATTTTGGCATAGCTACGGTGTCGGCCATTTTAGGTGCCGGGGTTCCACGCTCCTTCTCTCTCCGAGCGGTTTTTGCAGTTGCTGCCATCTCTCCAAGTAACTCCCGAAAGCAGCTCCAGCCAGAAATTACTGATGTGGTCAGGTAGAAAGTATTTTTAGCTTGAATTCGGCTCTCAAAACGGCATTAAAATCACGGTTTGGGCTGAAGGAGACCGGAGCGCAAGCAGTGTCTGTCTGCTGCCCTCACCGCATCACGTGATCTCCAGGCAGAGACATTTTATAAAATATGCATATATTTGTGTACTTAAATGCCCACAGCTTCAATCTATATGTAATTTCCATGTTTGCTCCTAGCGTTTTGTAAAGACACATGGGCACCTATCTGTCTATATAAAATAGGTGCTTACTTATGCTTCACACATAAGCAGCCTTTTATAACATTACCCTTTCAATGCGCAGTATTGATCATGTTAACTGCAAGGT
The DNA here is from genome assembly GCA_033557465.1 of Ichthyophis bannanicus. Taxonomy (NCBI): domain Eukaryota; kingdom Metazoa; phylum Chordata; class Amphibia; order Gymnophiona; family Ichthyophiidae; genus Ichthyophis; species Ichthyophis bannanicus. The sequence goes on along the minus strand of CM066036.1, from coordinate 27,859,854 downwards.
ATAATTCCCACCCATACTATTCCCCAGATAGGAATTTTTGTGTTAGGTGTTTAACATGGCAGTTGGCATGGGTTAAAAGTTGTGTTAAACACTTAGGAAGTTATTCCATAACATGAATAAGCTGTTTGGACCTGCACTGTAGATGTTTTTCTAGCAAAAATGTCTAAGACTATTCTGAAATCCCCCAGCCCTGCACGTCTATGGCACGGGAATCTCACAGTAGGGCAGAACGGAGGCATGGTCAGCCATGGAGATATATAAGCGTATTCAGGAAAGGTCCGTGTACATTTTGATTCCTTCCCATAGACGTCCTCCTTATTCCTGCAGAAACATGGAATAAGGCCAGAACTTAGAAAATATTTTGCTTTGCTCTTCAATGCATCCTATATTGAAGAATGGTTGTGATAATTCTGTTTTGAACTGGTGTGTCTGCAGTCTGGAAAAATACAAAAAGCAGTTTAAAGAATATAAAGCAGTGGTGAATTATGGTGCTGGCGATGAATACTGTGTATATCATGGACTGCCCGAAGAACAAATCAGTCAGTACTAGAGGAGATCAAATCTAAACTTTCCTTAGAACCTCAGATGACACCAAGACTTCGATTTTCATACTTTGGACATATCATGCGAAGAGAGAGATCATTGGAGAAAGACATCATGCTTGGCAAGATAGAAGGTCACCATAAAAGAGGAAGACCAGCAATAAGATGGATTGATACAATAACAGCAGCTATGGATACCAGCCTATCAACAATGAGCCACTTGGCTTAAGACCGAACAAAGTTTAGGTCAACTATCCAGAGGGTCGCCAGGAATTGACACCGACTCGACGGCACTTAACAATAATAACAAAGCAGTGATGAAGGAAGGCTGTAAGTTAAGAAACGTTAATAAACACCCCTATAGAAATTTTAAGTAGAGCAATAATGTTTATTCTAGCTATGCTGACATTTGCTGTTTGTGCTAAAGGAGCTAATCTAGGATCCCCTAACAATTCCTATGTTCTGCAAAACGGGACTGTTGATGTAAGGATAGTATGTAAGTGAGTATGGAAAAGATTCTTGTTTGAGTGAGAAATGCATATCAGCTGTTCTTGATAGGTGCAGGGCATTTTTTTTTGCAGAAGAATGTTTTTGTTGACTGCAAGTGAGAGTGTGTGTGTGTATGTGTGAATGGTTTATCTTATGTTCTTATGAGTTGCAAGAGCTGTCTTTTGCTTTTTTTCCTCTCGGATTTGAGGCAGCAGTGGGTGGGGATGATACTGCCAGGAGAAGCGGAGATGGCAGCAACAGCAGCTAGTCCATTCAAGTTTTTGCTTCTTGTACAATAGAAGGCAGAGTGAGGCAGCGGCCACTTGGCTGTATTGTGGGCATATTTTGCTGCCCCCAAAACTTTGCCACCTGAGGCAGTTGCCTCACTCCACCTCATTATAGAACCACCCCTGACTCTGTACTATTAGGTGCAGAGACATATGATTCTGTCCAGAGTTCATCCAAACCAGCATTTTCCATGTACTGCCCAATTGCTTTCAAGATGAAACAACCATGAAATACTCCCAGATGCAAAGATGATATTCTAAGCTCTGCTTTTCTCCACACTAGTTTCTTACCTTTGCTGCTATAATGACTGTAAATTTCTGTCCAAGATGTTTTGAGATATTCATAAAGTGTTAGATAACTATTTCTTCAAGATTATTAAACCACCCATCCACATCAGTACTACTGTCAGTATGTGGTGGTGGTGGTGGAATTGGCCTTTGATCAGATAGTAAGTATGCTCCTGAGTCACTTGAATTGCATCTAGTCAGATTTCACAGTCTATCATCTTGCTGTCTCCAGACTGTGCATCATTGCCATCATCTTGATCCACTGACTTGCCATATTTGAGTTCATGATCTACTTTAGGAGTAGCAGAACCTCTTTACCAAATCACCTCCTGAGTGCAGTGAAACACATTTTTTCCATATAGTTTTGATTCAAGAACATATATACCGTATTGTCAAATGAACAGAAACCATTTGATTTTCTAAAATATTCTTTGAATATACTAATGGAGAGTTCATTCACTTTTCTCTGAGGTTCTTTGGGCTATGGGCAGGTTTAGTACTATGCACTGTCGGTTCTGATGGTATGGTTAGCGGCATGGAACAGCTGGACAAGAGCTTCAGATTGGCTTGCTTGTTGTAGGGCAAGGCCTAGATCAACATATTTGACTTCAGATTTCAAACACTGGATAGGTACTACATAAACAATGGTCTCATCAGTACTGCTTATCTTATGGGTCACATCATTATCTTTCTCCCATTCTTTGTCTATGGAATCTGGAGAAGAAGACTATAAGGTATATCCTGGACAGCATGCTCTTGATCAGTACCATGCCATAAATTAGAACACTCTGGAGTGTCCTGAAGATCTCGTTAGACTCTGAGGGTAGGATTCAAATAGACATATTGAGTACCTGGGTGGCTGTATAGTTGGACACCAGATTTTCAGGGTTCGGTTCAGTCAAATAGGCTCCTGACCCCTTAGGCTATGGTAGACATGGAAAGAGAAAATTTTTCAAGGCACTGCCTCTGTAGAAAGTGGTTTTCTCCCCGGTGCTACACCCATTTCTCTCTTTTTGACATTCACAATCAGTCCAATATCCAGATCTGTCTCTTGAATAAAACAATTTATTGATGTGATATCTTCAAAGTTAGAAGGTCAACACACATGAGCAGAACCCAACACAAAATGTTCTGCATCTTCTCCTCTATGTATACTGACTTCAAATACTAGCCATCACCTCTTTCTATCTTCTTCAAGCCTCAAAATATATTCACACTACTTCTCTGTTAATGGATCATCACTGGATTCCTCTTCACTACCAAATTCAATATAAAGCCTTAATTCTGGCAGATAGAGCACTATATTCCAGTCTCCCTCCCTATCTTTCTTCGCTTACCCTCCTTCATACTCCTCATAGGGATCTCTGGTCACTTCATGCCAATTGCCTATCTTCCACTGCTTAAGCGAGATATGAATCTACCAGACACTGTTTCTTCTTCCTTGCTCCTAAACTAAATCTATACCAGATTCAAAGCTTCCCTCAAAGACCATTTATTCCGGAAAGCCTTCTACCCACCTTTGGACAATGTAATGGCCTGATAGTGTTTACTTCCTCTATTTCCTACTGTACTGTCCTCTCCTGCCTATTCTCTTGCCTTGTTGCAAATGGTCTTGCAAGTTTTGTTGTAATAGAGTTCCTTTCTTAATTCCTCCTTTTGTATTTTATTGTAAACCACTTTGCTGGTACGACTTAGTGGTATATTAAGTTTTAAAGAAACTAAACTAAATTTTGGCTGCCTCAGGTATTCCTTCTCCTGGTTCCTCAGGTATTATTCCTTTTTGCTTCTGTGGGAACACAGAGAGAATCCTCCCTCAAGCATTCTCCTTCCTTATCCAGTGGATCCGAGATGGAAGTACATGGTTGTTGGATCCCTTCTCACCAGCGATAGCTATAGAAAGGCAATATTCTCTCTTTCACTGTAGATCCAGGCACTCCTCCCTGAGTCCTGGCTGCCCTCCCAGCAGAGACGTCTGATGAAGCTGGGTGCAGATTTCTTGGGTGTCTTCTCCCTGTAGCTAAAAAGTGATATCACAGCAGAGGAGCAGGCAGAGGACTCATGCGCAGTTTTGCTGGTACGCTACTTGGGTGGACTCCTGCATCCCATTGTTAGCCATGCAATGATTGACCAGGACTCAAGAAGGGTACTTGGACCTTATGATTAGGGGGTGTCATTCTCCCAGCAGAGTTGGATCTGGGGTGCCACCAATGGCATTTGTACTCCTTCACTCATACTTTTATGGCATATCCCCTTGGGATGTGTCAGAAAATACTCTTTCCATCATTCTTGAGCCCTTTGGATCCAACTGACACTTAATGTTTATGTTTATGTTTAATTAAATTTGATATACCGCCCTTTGTTACATGTTAATCACATGCCCATCCCCTTTTTGGTACACAGGCTACCATCCTTCACCTAGGAACATGAGATAGAAAGTACAGAGAACACTACTAAGGGAGGGGGGTGGTGGAAAGTACCTTACACAGAATTTGGTAAATGTGACTTTCAGGAACTGTAGAACTAAAAATACCTTCATTAGCATTATCAGATTGAGTACAAGACATAAATGATTGAGATGACCTTGACAAACCTTCTTCAGTGATGGCATCCTTTTGATTGTTGGGGTAAATTAAAGGGCATCTTCAGGGCAGAGACTAGACATCGTGGCATGTTTTCCATGTTTTTCTTAATCTCAGAATAACTCATACCTTTCTCAGAAGTTCAAGGTGAGTTATTCATTTACAATGGGTAGTCTTCCAGCCCCAAGATGGCTTACAATCTAAGTTTTCACCTGAGTTGGAAGCACGTTGGCACAGGGCTTTATACTTCTGCTATATATTAGCCATGCCATATCCATGACCAGTAGATAATCCTTTGGGCAACCCCTCACACAGAGTACCGTACATATATCCATTTCATTTTGTAGATCACAAAAGCAACTTTTTGCCTGTATCCTCTTTCAAATGCAACCCAATGGGGAAGATAATAGCATGCTGCAGGTGCTATGAGATCTGAGACATCAGCCAGTCTAGCACTCCTTATTGGGTCAGTTCTGGTATAACATATGACTTTCTCAGTGAGACTGAGTATATAGCTATATGGTGCAATTTTTTCACTGTTACCATTTGACAAAATATATAGGAGGCAAACCTATTCAGAATGGAGCTGATGCATGTTGGTAAATGCTGTCAGTGTAATCAGTTTATGAATCAAATTGTTTTTTTAGACTTTGTAAGAGTATCTCTGATGTGAAAGTTCTATACCATGGCATGCCAATTCACCATTACTGAATCCATGTCTACTCGATCGAAGACATGTAAATTGGTATCACATAATTTGTGATATGACATTATTCTGATTACTGACTTTTTAAGGCACAAATCTTCTCCTCGATGGATACTATCCTAATTGGTGGTACAGCAGTTTGGAAAATACAATATAGGTATAAATCCATAGTCCCAGGATTGATTTTTCTCTTGATAGTGGTAACAGAATCCATTTTGGAAGTATTCTCATTACAGTCCCTATTATGTGGACTCAGGAAGCGGCAATGTTTGTCACACCAAAGCTTTACATGTTAAGAGAACTTTTAATCATCCTTATGTGAGAAACACAGCACTCTCTCCAGTCAGAAATGGCCATTGCATTCCATACAAGAATTGCAATCTAATATTGGAGGCTGTCTTTCATAAAACCTAAAAACACAGGGAAGGGTGAAAGAAGAACAGACACACAAGGAGGGAGGGACAAGCCATACACAGAAGGTAGAAGATCACAAAGATGCAATAAAATACCCTTCTTCATTTCACAAAATCTCCAGTAGGGAAATACAATAGAGTTGTGTTACTGCTTTGCTCAAGGTAAAAAATATGGGAGGAGGCAGGTATCATGGAACAGGAGAGTCTGTTTGAGGCAGAAAAAGAGAGAACCTGAAATAGAGAGCAGTTAAAAGAGTTCCATTACAACTGGAAAGAAGATATGTTCAAGAAGACAAGATGGTGAAGGAGTCTGATCAGGGCTGGCTCCAGAGAACATGTTGGCGCCCTAGGCAGACCTTAAGCTATACAACCCCAGCTGTCAAAATCTATTGTTTAGCTTTGAATGCCCTGCTTTATGCCACCCCCTAGAACAGGGGTCTCAAACTCAAATTGCTTTGAGGGCCAAATGAGGACTTGTAGAGTAACCCGGGGGCCGCACAAGACGCAGGCCTCATTTGCATAAGGGCATCATTTGCATAAGGGCATCATTTGCATAAATATTTGCATAATGTTACCATACACTAACTTTTAGTAAACATGCCTCTTAATGAGTGTATGGATAAAGAAAGACTAAAAGATTTCTACATTACTATAAACCAGTGCCAACCGCCAGGCACATTAGGAACTACTAGAAACACTGCCCATTTAGAACCCATAGCAAACCTGCCGTGTCCTAACAGCACTACCAGGACTCACAAAGCACCATACCCTAACTATCAAAAGGCAACACTGCAAATATTAAATCAACACATTTCAGAGAATAACAATACATGACCTACTCGGGAAAGAGAACAAGTGGCAATGTCAAATAGGAATTACATAAACAGAATACCTCAGCTCAGTTACACATGCAGAACATACACCATCACCAAACAAGGAATCACAATTTAGAAACAGGAAGACAATTAAACTGGGAACCCCAAAAGCCAAACTTAGAATGTACAACACTGTAGAAATAAAACTATACATTGATTTCCTCTTGTATTAAATAAAGTGCAGACGTTAAAGATGCACATTTCCAAGAGCTGACATATTTCAGTTAATAAATTCAAAATAAAGAGATATTTTTCTACCTTTTGTGCATTTTTTTTTCAGTTGCAATTGTTCCAGTCACTTTCTTCTGGTTTCTTTGTGTCTTCTGCTAACTCTCCATCGTCTGCTGTCCATTTCTCCTTTCTTCTTTCCTAGTTTTTTTCCATTCTCTCTACATCTGCTTTAACATACTAATCATTCTCCTTTTGCTCTTTCCTCATTCCTATTTCATCCACTCAAATTTTACCCCTCCATCCTCAATCCCCACTTACTCTCCCAATACCCGGCCAATTGTAGATTTTTCTTCCCTCCCACACAAAATATATTTCCCCTCTCCATTTCACTCTCCCAGCCCCATCCCATTCTAATCGTCCCCCAACATCAACTCCCTTCTAGCTCCTGCCCAACCCAGCATCCGCTCCCTTCTAGTCCCCGCATCATCAGCCCATTTCCAGTCCTAGCTCCCTCCCCTCACAGCCCATTTCCTTTCCAAGCCCCCCTCCCCATCAGCCCATTTCCATTCCAAGCCCCCTTCCACTCAGCCCATTACCATTCCAAGACCCTGTCCCCATCAGCTATTTGCAGTTCAAGCTCCCCCTTCTACTCGGCCCATTTCCAGTCATAGCACCCCCCCCCCAGTCCATTACCAGTTCAAGCCCCCCCCCCTAGCCCATTATCGGTCCTAAGCCCCCCAACAGCCCACTTCCAGGCCTAACCCTTCCATCGCCCCATCTTCATTCTTAGCCCCCCCATAACCCCATTTTCAGTCTTAGGCCCCCAGTCAGACCACCTCCAGTCCTAACCCCCATCTGTCCATTACCAGTCCTAACCCCCATCACCCCATTTTCAGTACTACCCCCCCCAGCCCACATCAAGTCCTGCTCCCCCCCTACATCAAGTCCTGCTCCCCCCCATCAAGTCCTGCTCCCCCCCTACATCAAGTCCTGCTCCCCCCCCCACATCAAGTCCTGCTCCCCCCCCAGCCACACATCCAGTCCTGCTCCCCCCCCCATCAAGTCCTGCTCCCCCCCCCCATCAAGTCCTGCTCCCTCCCCCCCCCCGGGAAAATTAAACTTAAAAAAAACCCCGGCTTCTGCTGCTGCTGCCGCCGCTGCCGTGGCCGGCAATAGCAGCAATATCGCAAGTCCCGCGGGCTCCCCCCCACCCGGCAGATCCCTTCCTGCTTGCCTGCCAGTTCTCCGCTTCGGCTTTCAGAGCCGCGAAGGGAGAGCTTCTCCCTCGTGACTCTGTTAAGCCCGCTGGGGCAGATGGGAAATTTCCCATCTGCCCCGGCGAGCTTAACAGAGTCGCGAGGGAGAAGTTCTCCCTTCGCGGCTCTGAAAGCCGAAGCGGAGAACTGGCAGCATTGGCAGGCAAGCAGGAAGGGATCTGCCGGGTGGGGGGGAGCCCGCGGGACTTGCAATATTGCTGCTATTGCCGGCCACGGCAGCGGCGGCAGCAGCAGCAGAAGCCGGTTTTTTTTTTCCCCCCAATGCTTCGCGGGCCGCACAAGGGTCTCTCGCGGGCCGCATGTTTGAGACCCCTGCCCTAGAAGGTGCTGCCCCAGACATTCACCTAGTTTGCCTGATGGTTGGGCCAGCCCTGGGTCTGATGAGGCTCTGTGGTGGATTCAGGCCTTGAGAGGGAGAGATAGGTCAGTTGTGGACCAAGGCTTTGGTAGGAAGGGAAGATGATGTGTGTCAAGCTTTTGCAAGGTGCAAGGGATTTCCCTTGTTAGGTTTGTATAACCTGAGCACTGTATGGAAGCTGATCTCTGACTGTCACCTCTCTTGTCTATACTGCAGTCAGGGATCCTCTGTGCTTATGCCAGATTCTGTCACTGTTTTTGTCTCCATCACTTCCACGGGGAGGCTGTTCATTGTATCTACTATTCTTTCTGTGACAAATCTTTTTTTGATGCTGCTCCTAGTCTATCTCTTGGAGCTTCTTTCTGTGACTTCTTGTTCTAGTGCATTCTCTCTTTTGGAAAATGATTGTTTTCTGTGCTTGATTTATACCTTCCAAGTATTTCATAGTCTCATTGTCCAGAGTTGGCCCAAGAATATCTGGCACCCTAAGCAAACCTTCAGCCCCTCTCCTAATCTAGCATCTCCCTTTCCTTTTCCTATGCCCCTCCTAGAGGTCCAGATTTTAACTGTCTCTTCTCTATCTTCCCCTGTAGTCCAGCATCTTCCCTTCTCTTTCGTATACTCTGTGTCCAGCTTCTCCCCTTCCCTTCCCTCTGCTCCATGTCCAGCATTTCCTCTTCCCTTCTGTACCCCCATTAGTTCAGCATCTCCCTTTCTATTCCCTCTTGTCCAGCATCTCCCCATTTCTTGCCTGCCCCACCTGGTGAGCATCTATTGAAACTTTCCTTCCCTTTTCCTTGCTCCCTTCCCTCTTCCACTTCTCCACTACCTCTACCTCTGCCACCTCACCTCTGCTTGGGATACCCTGAAACACTGTAAAGTGACATGCATGGCATGGCCTCTGAGGACAGGTGTGCATTCAAGCTTTACTGGGTCCAACCCCCCTCCAATGCAAACTTCCTGTGGGAGGGGATGGGACCCAGCAGACCTTGAGCATGTGCCTGTTCTCTGAGACCTCACACATTCATGCTGCTTGGCTCAAGTTGGCTTGGAAATGGGTAAGTAACAATGGAGGAAGGGAGGGAGCAAGTCCAGTCACGCCATGCTGTCACCCTTCAACAGTTGCCCTAGGCAGATATCTAGTGCACCTAGTAGTGGGGCTGGCTCTGTCCTTGTCTTCTTTTTCCTTTAGGTTAGTAGTTCTTATCCTAGTTCTCAGGACTGCCTGGCCAATCTGGTTTCTAGGATGGTTCACAGTGAATGTGCATGAGATATATTTGCATATCATGGAGGCAATGTACACAAATAGATTGTGGATATGCTAAAAACCACATTGACCAGATGGGCCATTTTCATACCATCTCTTCCTCCAATTAAGGGCTACAAAATGGTTTACAATCATAAAATGAGCTTCTTGTTATTGTGAAGTATCATTGGATCGGTCAACTCATGGTGACCCTATAGATAGCTGTCCTAAACTGTGTATGGTCTTCAGTCAGGCAGCTAATTTTTCGAGTGACATTCATAGCTACTGTTATTGTATCGATTCTTCGCATTGTTGGTCTTCCTCTTTTGTGTTGACCTTCAACCTTGCAAAGCATGATGTCTTTCTCTAATGATATTTCTCTTCACATGACTCATCCAAAGTTATTTGGGCTTCTAAGGAAAATTTAGATTTCCTCTCCTCTAGCACCAATTGGTTTGTTCTTCAGGCAGTCCATGGTATACATAGTATTCTTCATCAGCACTATAATTCGAAGACATCAATTTTCATCCTGTCTTTCTTTTTCACTGTCCAACCTTTGCATCCATTTGATGTTATTGAAAATACCATGGCTTGTGATTCTCAGCATACAACTACAGAGTGCAGCCACTGTGGGTGAGATGGCTGAGAAAGTGCCTGTACAGGTGGCAGTCAGGGAATGGAGAAGAGGTAATATGGAAATTGGCCAGTTTTAAGGAGAAATTTCTCCATTTGGAAGATCCCCTTGCCGCCACTGATATAAAAGTACATGGTGATCTAGTTGAAACCCAATGTATACTTCTAGGTAATGCAGGGAAGCTTGTTCTGGTACTGAAGGAATTTCAGCCTATGGTAAGAGGACTGGACATTTTACCTCAGATCAATTGGTCCAATTTGTTGACTTTGGATTCTATTTGGGAAGTGATAACAACCATGATAAGCAATTTAAACAAAGGATGAGATGAGTTGCTTGGCTTTACTAAGGAATTCTGCAATAAATATATAGTTTATGATGCTACACTGGGGGGACACTCTTTTATAATAGAAAGCATAGAGAAAGTGGTGTCTGAGGCAGCTGAAGTTACTCAATGTTTTCTGAAAGAAAAAGTAAATTTGGAGGACGTTTTAGTAAAGTATGTCAAGTTTTTGCACTTAATGCACATTTAGCATGAAAAATAATATGCATTAATTGCACATCCTCCACGGTAACTATTGGGGGCATGACTAGTGTGTTCTTGATAGCTAACATGCTGAGTACCCTAAAATATGGGGTTATTACCACGGGTGCGCGTACTAACATCTAACGCGGTGGTGTTAGGTGAACCTGTGCTAATGGCAATATTGGCAGTGTGTGAGATATACCCCCATGCTGACTGCAATGTACTCATCGCATCCACTCTCCATCCCTAACCCGCCCATTTGCACCCTAACATGTGATTGGCAGTTGGTTTGAAAATTAGCATACTGTAACTACCATGCCCCCGCAGTAACTGTTACTATGGGCCAGAGCATGCCTCATCTTTAGATGCTGATAGAGTTGCTTCCACTGTTTTGCTGTCATTTGCCTTGGCTGTGGAGAGAGATTATATATCCTTAGAATTTTCTTTTGTAAACGAGAGCTACTGTTTTTGGTATTGAAACCTTTCTTTTTTCCTGATGTTGCAAAAGCCACTCAGTTAAAACGAGATGCTTTTTTTGGCTCTCTGGCCTCTGACCCTCCATAGAGGAGCCCAATTTTTCTTGCCATTTCCATGCAACTGTTTGCTTAAACATCATGGACAGAGATATATATATTGACCCTGATCATTTAAAACAATTTTGGTCAAAGTTTCTGAATATTGTTCTAGATCTCTCTTTATTGATGCCTGGCTTTTTTTTTGGCTGCATTTATATTAAATTCTCTCTCACTTTAGGTTATATTTTATGAAAGGTACTGTATATTCTTTCATTTTTTAGTTTCTCACTTCACCCTATGTTAGTGGGCTTTTCATTAAGTGTTAGAATACGTAAATTTCCTTGTAAATTTTCTTTTTCCTTTGGAAAGCTATTTCTGGCATTGTTTAATTGTTGATGTATAAATTTTATATTTCAATAAATATAAAAAAACAAAGAAAATACAAACAACTTGGACAAGTCAAATCTTTGTATGCAGAGATAGATCGCTGCAATTGAAAATCTTGTCTAAGTCCTTCATAGCTGTTCTGCCAAGAACAGTGCGACATTGGATTTCTTGACTGCTTGTCGTTTCATTATTAATTATTGATTCAAGCAGGTTAAAGGTGTCTACTAGTTCTATTTCTTCTCCATCAAGGATGAAATGATTGATTTTGCCAGTCATCGGGATCTTTTTCTTCTTCAGATTAAGGTGTATATAATAAACATCCATATAGACAGCAGCAACTCAATAAAATTCTCAAGTAAAATCTGTATTATATAACAAGGCCTTACACTTCTTACAACAATTTGAATGACCTTCAACTCTTCTGGCAAGCAAAATCCAGCTTGCAGGACCCTTATATGACAAGGCACGATTCATAGTTTCTGTCAACTTAATTCCATAGGGTATCTATAGTAAACTGCTTTGAGAAGATCAATGGTAATACCCAATATAGGCTGCTACACATGTGTGGATATATATTGTGAAACCGACTCATACAGTGTCTTAAATATCAGCATTATGATCTTAAAATCAATTCTCTGAAGCGTTATGGGCACAGGTTGAATATAATCCCATATTCTTATTTACCAACCTAACTGCAGAATTCTGCATCACTGGCAATTTCCTCCGTTGCCTCTTGGCGAATACCAATCTGATAATGAATTACAGTCTACACACGCCAGTACAAGCGCTTGAACAATAATTGCCAATTTTTCTTTCCCTGACTAGTAGTGAATAAAACAAATGTTCAGAAGTCGAAAAGGCACTTGGAAATGCCTCCCTACCCCTGAAGCAGTGGAACAAAACATGGATCTGTATTGGGTTTGCCAGTGGTAGCAAGGATCTGGAAGGAAGTTACTACTATTTCTTGGACTGTGCGATTGTTGGGTGGCTGTAAAGCCATGTAGAGCCCAATATTTAAAGGCATTTACATGGGCTGCGAACCTGAAAACCGTGTAAATGCTGCTCAGGGGGAATCAGTGGCACTAACAAGGCTAGTGTCGCTGAATATCTGTGGGTGCCATTGCTGCATGTCCTAGTGCTAATCGGTTAGCATCAGGTTATGCCGGGAGCATTCCAGGGTGGCACTTACCGATAACCGGGAAGTAGTGACATTGAGCTGCTGCCCAGTTACTGACACACGGCTTAAGTCAGGCGCAGCAAAGGCTGGCCCAACATTTGCTATAGAAGCTAATTGGGCAGCGGTTGAATATCGCCGCTGCCCGGTTAGCTGCCCAACAATCTGGGCAACCCAGATATTCAATGCTAGGGTCTGGATATGGTCCCAGTAATGAATCTCCACATGTAGAGTTCAGCGGCAGCAGCTATCTGCCACCGCTGAGTATCCCCCATAGTATTTACAGATTCAAGGACCTATATGGTGACTGATAATGAATGCCCTATACGACTGAATGAGAGATACGCGATTAAACATTTTTAATGTTTAGACGCTGGGATTTTATAGATTGCACAAATCAAGTTTTGAAAACACAAGCATAAGAATCCCTTTGGGACCTTCACCGTTATAACATGCTTTGTGTGCAGGACCATTCCATTTTAACTTTAGCCCTTATATAACTCCTAGCAGTGGCGAAAGTTCTAGTGTTGGCCCCCAAGCAAACGTTTGCTGAGGACACCCCTATTGTTCCTCCCGCCTGCTCCGGCAACGGCACAAGTCACCCCACTGTAGACCCCTCACTCCGGTGGCAACAGAAACAGAGGCAGCGGTGGCCCCATGCGGCAAACTTACTTTTATTTATTTGCTGCACTGCCTCCATTGGTTCCTCCTGGGCCGAAGTCTCACGATATGCCTGTTATCTTGAGACTTTGGCTTGGGAGTTAACAGCCTGGGGCCTGGAGTGGAGGCAGCACAGCAAAGATATAAAAGTAAGTTTGCTGTGCTGCCGCGTGGGCCCCCTTCCTGCCCGGAACCCCCCCCCCCCCACATTGCGGGACCTGCTTTGGCAGAATTTATGCCGCTGACTCCTAGGCTCAGTGTGTGAGGTGTGGCTCTGTGTGGTAATTCGTCTGTAGATTTGAGTGTTGTATGTACAGTTCATGTACTTATCTAACAGAGAACTGTAACCAGATACTGTTTGAGTTGGACATTTTACTCAGTAAAGAGAACTGGAGCATGCACTTCAGTGACAAGATGTTCTTTTGACTTATGGCCTAAGTCCCTGAAGGGATTTGCCGTCCCCCATTGAGATTCTATTCCCTGTGCTGCCTGAGTGGAGTGGGAGAGAACCCAGCAAAAAATATTGCTGTGACTGAGTCCTTGGGGCATGACTTGCCCTGCAACAAGTGGGACCAGAGCTACACAAGGCCGAGAAAATAAAGGAAGTGATCATTTTGCGAGCCGATGAGTGGTATGATGCAGTGCAGCTGAAAGTTTGTTAACTGCTTATATTCTAAGGCTCTATGTACAGTCACATCATGCATTCAATAAGCATATTCAGAAATCAAACAAACAATCTAGACTTTTTGGTTTAGTTTACACTGTTTGGTGGACTTTCTTATTATAATTGACCACAAATAATACCATAATATTTTAGCAAGAGTTTTAATATGATTTTCCATTGTTAAATGTGAATCCAAGATCACATTCATAAGTTTAATTTCCTTTTTCTTTGTTATTAACTCACCCATAAGCATGATCTGTGGACATGCTTTTTGAGCTGGATTGTAGCATGATTTAGTATCAGCACATTTTCTCTTAGCCAAACATGAATTCAGTCTATAAGCATTCACATCATGTTTAGGGGTGTGCAGGCCAAAACATTCGTTTCGTTTTTGATTTTCACTTTTCTTCATCGCATCTATTCCTCTTGAGAAACAGATGGGAATCAGGAAATGATGACAACTTCATCATTTTCTGTTTTTCAAGATTGTGGTTTTCATTTCAAACGAAAGCACATTCCTAATCATGATTACTCTCTATACTACAAAATATCTGGGCATCGTATGCAAACATATAAGACAGCTCTGAGTCTTCAACTGCCCACGCCAATAACAGCAGGTATATGTTAAATAAAGTAGACTTATGAGGACAATTTTCAAAGCCACTTATGCATGTAAAGGTGCTATTTTACTTACCAGTCAATATCCCTTCCTTGAGTCCTGTTAGACCAGTCCAGACAAGTGGGTTGTGTTCTGCTACCAGCAGATTAGTGGAGACAAAGAACCAACGAAAAGCCCAGGTTTCAATGACATCACTCTCATGTCTTTATTTGCCCAGCCACCAGAGGTTCATAAGATCATAAGATATGCCATACTGGGTCAGACCAAGGTCCATCAAGCCCAGTATCCTGTTTCCAACAGTGGCCAATCTAGGTCATACATACCTAGCAGTTTCCCCAAAAGACACAGGTTCCACAATGCTTGTACTGGGTCAAGCATTGATATCCTTGGTCCCTTCTTAATAATGGTTTATGGACCTTTCCTCCAGGAACTTGTCCAAACCTTTTTTAAACCCAGCTACACTAACAGCCTTTACTAAATCTTCTGGTAACAAATTCCAGAGTTTGATTAAACGTTGAGTGAAAAAATATTTTCTTTCATTAGTCTTAAATAGTTTACCCTGTAGCTTCATTGCATGTCCCCTAGTCTTTCTATATTCTGATAATGTAAACAATCAATCTACGTTTCCTCGTTCCACTCAGTTCATTAATTTATAGACTTCTATCATATCTCCCCTCAGCCCTCTCTTTTCCAGGTTAAAGAGCCCTAACCTTTTTAGCCTTTCTTCATAGGACTATCCTTCCATCCCCTTTACCATTTTGGTGGCTCTTCTCTGAACCTTTTCTAATAACGCTATATCCTTTTTAAGATACAGCGACCAGAATTGCACACAATATTCAAGGTGCGGTCTCACCATGGAACGATATAGAGGCATTATAATATCTTTTGTTTTATTTTCCATTCCTTTCCTTATGATACCTAGCATTCTATTTGCTCTCTTGGCTGCCGCTGCACACTGGGCCGAGGGTTTTAACATGTTATCCACAATGACGCCTAAATCTTTTTCCTGGGTGATGGTTCCTAATGTGGAGTCTTGCATCGTGTAACCATAGTTTGGGTTGTTCTTCCCTAGGTGCATAACGTGGCACTTGTCCACATTAAATTTCATCTGCCATTATGATGCCCAGTCTTCCAATTTATCAAGATCCTCTTTCAATTTTCCACAATCCTCTTGGGTTTTGACAACTTTAAATAGTTTGGTGTCATCTGCAAATTTGATAACCTCACTCGTTATTCCCCTTCCAAGGTCATTTATGAATATGTCAAAAATCAGCGGACCCAGCACAGATCCCTGGGGTATACCACTATTCACCTTTCTCCATTGGGAAGATTGGCCATTTAGCCCTACCCTCTGCTTTCTATCTTTTAACCAGTTCCTGATCCACAATAGTACACTGCCTCCTATCCCATGACTCTTTAGTTTTGTCAAAAGTCTCTGATGAGGGACCTTGTCAAAGGCTTTCTGAAAGTCCAGATACACTATATCAACCGACTCACCTTTGTCCACCTGTTTATTCACACCTTCAAAAAAACATAGCAGATTATTAAGACAAGATCTTCCTTGTCTAAAGCCATGTTGGCTGTCTCCCATTAGGCCATGACTATCTACATGCTGAGTAATTTTATTCTTTATGATGGTTTCTACCATTTTTCCCAGTACTGACGTCAGGCTCACCGGTCTGTAGTTTCCCGGATCACCCCTGGAACCCTTTTTAAAAATCGGCGTTACATTGGCAATCCTCCAATCTTCTGGTATTACAGATGATTAATGAAAATTCAGATTACTAATAGCAGGTCTGCAATCTCATATTTCAGTTCTTTCAACACCCTTGGATGTATACCATCCGGCCCAGGTAATTTGCTACTCTTCAGTTTATCTAATAGTTGTAATACATCTTCCCGATGTATCCATATTTCCTTCAATTCTTCTGCACCTTTAAATACCACTTCAGTCATGGGTAACATCCATACATCTTCCTCAGTAAAGACTGAAGCAAAGAATTCATTCAGTCTCTCTGCTATCGTCTTGTCACCTCTTAGTGCCCCTTTAACCCCTCTATCATCTAATGGACCAACTGACTCTCTCACAGGTTTTTTGCTTCAGTATTAGTCCCAAAGCATATGGGAGAAACATGGCAAGCCTCACACATCCTCAACTGTGGGCAACAATGAGTGATCAACAGTAGAGAGTTATGTACAGGAAAGAATAAACATAAGGCTGCCAGTAGATGATGAATCTACAGAGTCAAGTATAAAAATCATAGCAGACACAAGGGTACCACAGCAGAACAACAGAGCAATACAGTTCCAGGGGTGGACTAGTCTAGCAGGACTCAAGGAAAGGACATTAACTGGTAAGAAAAATATCACCTTTCATATCGTCCTGCTAGACCAGTCCAGACAAGTGGGATGCACCAAAGCTACGACTCCACTGGGCGGGAATAAGACACAGCAGCTTGCAAAACCCTTGAGTCAAAGGCCATGTCCGCTTTTGTGTGGACATCCAAGTAGTAATGCTTGACAAAAGTGGAAAGTGATGCTCATGTTGCTGCCCGATAAATGTCTGCAGGTGCTACTTAACTTTGTTCTGCCCAGGAGGACTCCTGCGCTTGGGTAGAATGGGCACACAAACCCTCTGGAACCAGCCGGTTCTGTAACAGATATGCTGAGGCAAAGGCATCCTTAATCCACAGCCCCAAAGTTGACTTAAGCACTGCATCACTCTTGCATGGGCCAGCAAACAGCACAAAGCAATGGTCAAACATACAAAAGGAATTCGTAACCTCCAAGTTCCGGATAAGCACTCTCCAGACATCCACAAGGCGAATATCCTAATTCTTTCCCCGAGACTGCTCTTTAATGAAAGAGGATAGGTAGACCACCTGGGTCATGTGAAAATGAAAAAGCACCTTAGGCAAGAAGGAAGGCACAGGCTGACTGGAAACAGCCTCCTTTGAAAAGGACAGATAAGGATCTTGACAAGACAGAGCCTGCAGCTCAGAAATCTGCCTTGCAGAACAAATCGAGAGCAAGAAGACTGTGTTGAGCATCAAATCCTTAAAAGTAGTGTGCTTCAACAGCTCAAAGTACCACCATCAGGACACTGAGCACTAGACACAGACCACAGGAAGGGATCATAGACTGGAGGGGAGGACGCAGATGCTGAACTCCCTGGAGAAAGTACGAGATGTCTGGATGCAAGGCTAGAGACTCAACAATCACCAGGCCTCAGAAACAGGCCAAAGTTGCCACCTGAAACATCAAGGAGCTAAGGGAAAGACCTTTCTCCAGTCCACCCTAAAGAAAGGCCAACAGAGCAGGCACCTTGGATGCCTCAGAAGCCAACTGCCGAGCACTACACCATTGCTCAAAGAGCACCAGATCTGCACATATGCTTGATCAGTAGACCTCCTCCAGACTCCGAGCACAATGGGGACCACTGCTGGAGAGTAGCCCTTATGTTCTAGTCATCTCCTTTTGAGTGAGAAAGGAACCAGGTCCTCCAGGACAATTGGTCCCTGCAAAAATAAGCCCCGAGATGGAGGCAACTGAAATGGAGGCACCTGCATGGGCCTTATCAGATCTTCAAACCATGTTATCCTCTGCTAATCTGGCACCACCAGAACAATCCTGCCTGGGTGGCGTTCTATATGCCAAATCACATGCTACACCAGGGGCCACAGAGGAAACATGCACAGCAGGTGCTGACTTGGTGAAGATTGGGTCAGGGCATTGACACCTTCAGACCCTGTTTCCATGGGTAACTGAAGAAGTGGCAAACTTTGGCACTGGAACAGGTTGCCATCAGATCCATTTTGGGATGACCTCAGTGGCACAGAATCAACTGAAATGCCTCCTGACTCAACTCCCACTCTCCAGGATCTAGAGAGTGCCGGCTAAGAAAATCCATTTCCACATTGTCCACCCGGACAATTTGCTGGTCCGACAAGACTAGGAGGTTCTTCTCTACCCAGAGAAACAGGAGAGCTATTTATAGGGCTAATCTGGCATGCCTCATGCTGCCTTGCTGATTGACATAAGCCACCACTGTATCATTGTCCAAAAGCACTTGAACCACCCGGCCCTTGACCAGGGGTCAGAAACACAGAAGAGCCAACCTGATGGCCCTTGCCTTGAGGCGGTTGATGGACCATACCATGGTTTCAACAGCTCTGGGCCATACAGTCTTGGCAATAGGTCCCCCAGCCTGAGAGGCTGGCATCCATCATCAGCATGATCCAGGAGAAATTGTCCAGTGGCAGGCCGTTCCTCAGATGACAGGGCTGTTGCCATCACCGCAGGCTGGTCTTCACCATCAACGGGTGTGGGGGCCTGTGCTAGAACAGCTGAGAACTCGGGGACCATGGAGTCAGCAAGGACCGCTGGAGAGGCCATGTGTGAGCATGAGCCCATGGTACCATCTCTATGGTCACTGCCATCAATCTGAGGAGCTGAAGATAATCACAGACTTTGGGAGCCTGCTGTGCACAGAACAGCACCAGGCAATTCAACAGTATTTTGACTATCTCCTCTGGCAGGAAAAACTCTGCCCACTTGAGTGTCGGAATGTGCTCCCTGGAACTCCAGGGACTGGGAAGGCAGCATCTGGCTCTTTCCCCGATTGATCACCCAGCTGAGGCATTCCAAAAAGGACACTACTTGGGACGCTACCCGAGATGACTCTGAAAGGAAATTGGCCCAGTGGAGCTAGTCATCCAGTTATGGATGGACACAGATCCTTGGCACCAGAATACCACAGCCACCACTACCATGATCTTGAAGAATGCCCTTGGAGCAGTTGATAGCCTGAAAGGGAAGGCAGCAAACTGATAGGGAAAGTCAAGCATGGCAAGGTGCAGAAACCTTTGCTGATCTGCCCAAATTGGGGTATGAAAATATTCCTCGGCCAGATCCAAAAAGCCAAGAATTCCCCTCAGCACCCTACTTGAATCATGGAACACAAGGTTTCCATCCAGAAGCATAGGATGTGCAAGTGCTCATTGACCCCCCTTGAGGACCAGGTACAAGGTCGTACATGGCAATAGAAAGGAAGGCCGTAGCCGACTCCAAAAGAGGGTAGAATCATCTGGCAGAAGAGACAGAATCCATTGGGGCAGGGCCTGAATCATCAGGTCCACACATACCACCAACTGAAGAATAGCAGCCCCCACAGTGAACTGGTTCTTTAACACAAATCCACCTTTCAGTCCAGAGTATCTTTCAAAAACAATCAGCCTTCCAGGAATGGTGGTCCGTCTGGTAACCACCATGACCTGCGCATGCACCTTGGGAATATCAAACCATACAATTCATCCCTCTCCAGGAGAGTGCATCTTCTCCTACATCCTTATCCCCTTAGACGGGGAATTCAGGGAATCCCACTCCAACTGGTACAGGACCTTGAGCACCTCTGGGAATGGGAGACAATAGTCTATTTCTGCACCCCTTGCAGGAGTGGATGCCTCTTTGGTTTCTGCTCCGTGTCTTGAGCATCCACCAAGCTGAAGGTGTATAAGACCCTGGGATCAATGCTTCCAGTTCCTACTCCCAGAACAGGTGGATAACATCGTCCTCACAAACCTCTGAATGCTAGAGTACTTCTTCATCCATATAAACCTCTCAATCCAAGCAACAGTCCAAATCTCAGACAGATACAAGCTGATCCCCATCTCTGGGGGTCACCCTTTGTTGGGGACTTTAGCTATCAATCAGACAGGGCTTCCACTCTCAGCCTACCCCTCATGAGACTGTACACGGAGTAAACCAGAGGCTGTAGGATCTGAATTTCCACGCCAGAATGACCAGGCCTGCTGTAAATGGAAAAGAATCCTAGGGAGGACAATCCAGAAGCTCTCCTAATGGAAATGACCCCCCCACACCTGGGGGCATAGTCACCATTGATCTCCTAGAGGATGGGGAGAGGCCCATAGCATGGTCGCCGGAGCTGCCGGCCGGCTGAATATCCTTACCCATAATGCCATCCATCACTTCCTGCCCTGAGGCAGGCAAGGCCAGACTAATTGCATCCCCTGGCTGAAAGACAGGGAGTAGGCCTTCTAGGGATGACTCAGAAGCAGCTATGCAAAAAGGGCAGAGTCCCAGTGCCAGAGATGTGGTGCCTCACTTGCCACAGGTCAAACGACGTTTCCTGGATGAAGACATAGAGGTTAAGGCATGTATCACACCAGCGGGCACTAAGGACACAGCAGTCCAAAAGGTGTGCATTAACTGCACTTTTATTGCAACACATGGATAGCAAAGTGCATTGGAGCCGCTCAGGCGTGTGCAAGGATCGTGCAACCACCAGGCAAACAATATTAAAAATGCTAATAGCACATGCAGAAATGGTAGGAAACCCCCACACAGTGCCAATGGTCACCAGCATTCCACTCCGGATTGTATCCCACATGGATGGAATGAGGAGCCCCCAACAAGGATAATGACAAAGTCAATCCTTGGTACTCACCCCTTGAGAGCTCCAGGCAGAGGATCCATGCTGGGCTCAGCTCTACTCCCCTGAAACTATTTCTCTGGCTTGACAGCACTGCATTTAAGATGGCTGGCAGGTAGATTCCTCCAAGAGCCTTCTGCAATCTTTGGGAGACAGCAGGGGGTACCGAGGAGGAGGGTGGGGTAATTGAGGTTGTGGGAGGTTGCTGAATTCTTTCATCCTTCCAAATCCTCCCAATTTTCTGGCTGCTCAACAGGCTCTTATCCAGGGTAAAAGCATGTGGAGCTGAACCAAATTTCCTTCCTTCTATGGCTACTGAAAAGACCACAGGATAATGGAGCCTCCCACATCGCACTCTAGTGAAAAAGCCACCCTCAAAGTGGTCTTTCTCAAGTGTTTTTTTATCAATCTTTTTCTCTCAATTCTTAGATTTTCTTCAGAGAGGAGAAAATCCATCCACTATCTGCTGGAGACAAAGAAATACTGAAGGGACCTCTGGTGGCTGAGGCAAATAGAGGCATGGGAGTAATGTCATTGAAACCTGGCCTTTTCATTGGTTCTTTGTCTCCAATCTGCTGGTAGGGGAACACAATCCACTTGCCTGGACTGGTCTAGCAGGATGATATGGAATTACACTTTGTAAATATACAGAGGGTAATTTTATAACAGTTCACCTGGAGTAATCGGGCAAGAAGGTGCCTATGTGTCTTTATTAAATACTAGCACAAACCTTGCAGAAATTGCGCCTAAATTGAAAGGTGAGGAAATTTATGCCTGATTGGGAGCACACGTAAATGTTAGTGTGTAAAGTATGCGCCTCTTTTGTGAAATACGCATGCCAATTGTGACATTACCCATGTTCTGCCCAGTCTTCTCTCCTGAGCATTCCTATTCTACAAGTATGACCCTACTTGTTCCCCTAATTGTATAGGAGGCCCTTTAAGCATGAAATTCACTGTTTTGTGCCCATAAAAATATTTATGCAATTACCTCCAATTGTATGAATATTGCCTTGCTTCAAGGAGAGTAATTTTATAATAGGACCTTTATGAGGACAGGCCGAAGAGGAGCCTTTTTCAGGCACCTATGTGTCCTTACAAAACATTAGCACAAATCCAAGAGGTTAGAAGAGGTCCTTCGTGCGTACCACAGCCTATTGGTAAGAGGTGTTCACCCAGTTGGTGAATATTTTTCATGGGATGTTTCTTGTTTTCTTTCATGCTGCTTTCTATGTAGCTGAATGGGTGTTTTTGACCTATTTTGGATGCTGGTGTAACAAATATTATTTAGTAAGGTTATTTCTGTATTTGTCGCAATCTGTTCTCATTCTGTTCGCATCCAGTGTTTGCATCCCTGCTCTTTCACTGCATGCTTGTTTGTGACCTCTTGTCTATTTTGATTCCGTGTTTGGAGATTTAAAAGTCATGTGCTCTTTGTACAGAGTGAGCCTACATTTGTAATTTTTCTTCAGTGCATCCATTTAAGGATGTTTGAAAGGCACACTTCCACTTTGAGGAATAAATTTGGTAAGGATTTTTTTTTTACTTCCTGCATGGTTGTAATAGTATTTTGTAGACTTTTTCTCATTCCATTCTCTCTGAGGCAGACAGGCACTCAGATATGACAGTCACACTCCCTTCCTCAAAATGTGCAAGACTTATGCCCTCAGCT
Organism: Ichthyophis bannanicus; assembly: GCA_033557465.1. NCBI lineage: Eukaryota > Metazoa > Chordata > Amphibia > Gymnophiona > Ichthyophiidae > Ichthyophis > Ichthyophis bannanicus. Next base: position 27,837,325 of record CM066036.1, on the reverse strand, counting down.
GCTCCTCCTTGGCCTTTTTACTGCACACCACTGAACCAGATGACAGTACGAAGGCCGCACTTTGAGTAGAAAAGATTAATTTATAAACCCCAGTGGAAAGGTGGGGGAGGGGCGGGAAGGGCAGGTTTGCAATAAGATAGACAAAGCTTGTTATTCATAATTGAATTCTTTTAAAATGGATTTTACAGCCATTACATTAAATTATACATGATTAGCTTTTTCTGTACTATGGACACTATAATATAGAACTACGAAAGCAGTTTGCTACGCATGGGCATCTCAGTCTCTACTTATTAGTGAAGCGAAAACCTAAATGTGATATATGTTGCTTTCCATTGCTTCTCATATTTCCAAAATGAATTAAATGATTTCCATTTTAACTCTGAGAAGCTTCAGTGATACTTGGGAGAAAACAGAAGGTAAATTAAATCCATTTTTCAGTACAGAAATTATCAGGGACCAGTATACTATTTTGTGGCATGCATTGCTCGAGGAAGAAAACATTAGCCACTGAGAACATGATTTGTAAAGTGAGATTTATAATTGAAAATTATTCTCTTCTGTAGAAAAGCAATTGTCTTGAAATTCATTGTGCCCTCTGACAATCAGATGCAATTCACAACCCTCTAGGGTGAAGGACTGGTATTTCTCATTTAATAGGACTAGTTCAATTTACATGACATATTTATGAGGTAATAACTGCAGGGGAAAAAAGAGAGCTCTATTTTCATTTATGAGATACATTTCCTGGAGATAAACTTCAGAAACACCCTTGTTAGTCTATTACCACTTGAGGTTTGAAATTTTTATTTTCCTAGTGATTGATATAAATCTCAAGAAAACTTTAAACGATAACTACTGGTTAATGATGCCTTGAGCATTTGAGCAAATTAGTCTAGCTGCACTCCCGTTGCTTACTTGACCCTCTTGCACCGCTGAAATCGCCCTTCAGAAAAAAATGTTTATTTATTTATTTTGTTTATTTATTTATTTAACTGTATTTATATCCTGCCTTTCACTGGGTCAAAGCGGCGTTACATATAAGGGTGGGGAAATTAGGTATCAGGGTGGGGCCATCACCAGGTAGGCAACAATGATGATTAGGACATCAGACAGACTTTAGACATAGACAGTGGAGTGTAGTTGTTACTCAGAGGTCCGTGGTGAGTTCAGTTGGTGCATTTTTTGGTGGGGGTTGTCTTGAAGTATTCTTGGAAGAGGATGGTTTTTAGCTGTTTTCTGAATGAGAGGAGGTCGTTATTGTTTCTGAGGTGGCTCGGTAGAGAGTTCCATAGAGATGGTGCATAAAGTTCGAAGGCTCGGTTGCATGTCCTTTGTGAGCATTTGGTTCTTTTGTGAGGGACGGTGAGATAGTTGATGGAGATCTGTCTAGTTGTTTTGCCGTGGGTTGGGTGAGTCAGCAGGGTGTGAAGCTGGGTGTTCTGCGTTTGGTGGATGGTTTTGTGGGTGAGTAGGATGGACTTGTATTTAGTTCTTGCTTCGAAGGGAAGTATGTTTAGGTCTCTTAGGATTGGGGTGATGTGGTCGCTTTTCTTTGCTCTCTGAATAATTCTTGCTGTGGTGTTTAATGTAGTTCGGAGGGGGTTAGTCTGTGTAGCTGGTAGTCCATGGTAGATTATGTTGCAGTAATCCAGATGAGGGAGAGTCATAGCTTGCATCACTGTCCTGAAGTCTTGAGGTTCGAGGAGAGGTCTGAGACGCTGCACTGTTTTCGCTTTATGGAATATATTTCCTGTGGTTTTGGTAATTTGTTGCTTGAGGGATAGAGCTTGGTCAATGATAATACCTAGGTATCTTATTTGTGGCTGTATTTGGATGTGTGTGGCTCCTATGTTGAGGTGTGAAGGTGGTGTGAAATCAGGGTCTTTTGTTACTATGAGGGCTTCAGTTTTCTTTATGTTTATAGATAGGTTGTTTTCTTGTAGCCAGTGGGACACTTCGGAGAAGCATGCTGAGAGGTGCATATTTGTTGGGTTTGCGGTTGTAATTGGGGCGTAGAGCATGATATCGTCAGCATATATATGGAAGTTGATGTTGTGGGTACGTATGACTGAGCAGAGTGGTTGTAGGTAGATGTTGAAGAGCATGGCTGATAGCGTGGATCCTTGGGGTACTCCTTGGTGTTGTTGGTAGGGGGGCGAGGTCGAGGTGCTGGTACGGATCAGTTGTTGTCTGTTGGTTAGGTAGGATTGGAACCATTGAAGTGTGGTGCCTTTGATCCCAATTGACTGTAATTTTCGTATGAGGATGTTGTGGGAGATGGTGTCAAAGGCGGCTGATATGTCAAGGAAGATCATGAGGTACATATTAAAGGGATGTAGGTTATTTTAAGAAGGGTCCTTATCAAATTTCATGACCGAATATGCTTGTATCAGAGTGCATGTTGATAAGATGACTCATACCTATATGAGTGCTGCATGTAGACATTCCTGGGGGGCATGGTATGGGCAGAATGGGGGTGAAATTGCAGTGCACATGTGTATTTTATAGAGTTCATGACTACAGGCTTCTTCAGAGCAGATGTAAATTTGTGTGTGAGGATTTGTGCATTACTGGTGCTAGTTCTGAGAGCTTATTTAGCAAAGATGCTTTAAGTGCCTATGTTACCTGTATAAAACGCTAATGTATAAAATGCATCTTCAGGACAACTCTACTGACAAAACAGACACTCGAGAACATGTTTACTAAAGGATTTAAGGTGTGTTAATGAAGTTAACAAAGAACAAACCAGTCATTACTAGAGGCGATCAAACCTAAGCTTTCCTTAGAAGCTCAGATGACAAGACTTCGACTTCCATACTTTGGACACATAAGAGAGAGATCATTAGAGAAAGACATCATGCTTGGCAAAGTAGAAGGGCAATGCAAAAGAGGAAGGCCAGCAATGAGATGGATCAATACAACAGCAGCAGCTATGAGTGCCATTCTGTCAACAATGAGTTGCCTGACTGACCGGACACAATTTAGGACAACTATCCAGAGGGATGCCATGAGTTGACAATGACTCGATGGTACTTTTTAACAACAATGAAGTTAACGTGTATTAAGTGCCCAGAATCCTTTTATTTTTATGGGCGTAGTGATACAATACATGTTAAATTCATTAATGCGCGTTAACCTTTAGTAAACATGTCTCTTAATGACAATTTTGAAAGGAGAGTTATGCTCCTAACTTGGCCTCTTGGAAAATTTACTAGGGCTATGTTCCTAAATGTATGCTCAAATTTGTACTAAATTCCTAAATTTAGGACCCTAAAAAGTGGTTGGCAACAGGGGTGGATTTAGGGAGGGGGAAAATGTTAGATGTTGCTAAGCACTGCATAGGGTTTCCTTATTCTTTAAATAATATGCTATTCACTGGTGTTCTTTCCATCTTAACTTATTTAATATGTAGAATGAGGCATCAGCGAAGGAGCACCAGTGACTGAACTTCACAATGAATACTATTCTGTATCTTTATTTGCCTCCCAAAAGTCCTCTATTTTTTTTTAAGTTTCTGAATGAACGCATCTATGGACAAACAAAACATTTGAATCATTTACCCTCTGGATAACTTTGGAACACTGTGCTAATCTTGCAACATTGTAGCATTTTATTTCTCCTGCATTGTAACACGATTCCTGACCGTAGCTGCTTTAATGCTCTTCAAATTACAGTCAGCCCAGCATCAATGTTTCGGTAGAAGCTTGTAAATGGTGCTTATGTCATCAGCTTAAACATAGATGCTTGTAGCCTCAACTTCAAAGTTGGCTAGAGTGTTTGGTAAAGGCCAACTAACTATCCATGGTGCTTAAGGTCACAAGTGGACAGATTAGGGGCAGAAAGTGGGTAGGATGAGCAATGTAGTCTGCGCACCCATGCTATCTGCATGATGAGCAAGTAGCATGGGCGCATGAACCACCACTTCCATATGTGGAGTTATGTGTACCCAACTACCCATGCTATTATCATACTGCGGCAGGGCCATGTGCACTGCGTTAACTGCTGGAAATATGCTTTCTACGCCCCTGGCAGGTAACATTGTGTGTTGCTTTAACAGGCCTTGCATTTGCAAGTTATCGGCATGTTAGGTGCAACACCACAGCACCCTTTAGTAAAAAGGATCCCTAAGTGTCACCTTTATAAAACAGGCACGCAATGCCAAGGATTCTAGGTTACTGTGCCAGACTCAACTCATATCATCATCGGTTCAACATAGCAGGATATTTCCTTCAAAGCCCGCTATCCACTTTATGCATGTGCTGGATGGTGTGAAAATATTTTAGGTCAAATTTGTTTATTGAAAGAACAACACCAGTACCAACACAAATCAGAAACAGTACACAAGTGTGTTGTACAAACAGTAAGCCAAAACAAGCATCATTTTTGCTTTTACAACCCCCCCAATCAGGGACTACTAGCCCCGAAAGTACACATAGAAGCGAAAACAGAGACTAGGATCCCCCCCCCTCCAGGACCCCCAACTAAACCCAAAAAGAAGAAGAAAGAATAAAACCTTAATGGTCATACCTCCTCCCCATCAGGTATGAGTACCTGAGACCCCAGGCGCAGGAGTGACCATCCACACCCCCCCACCGGGAGTTAGTGAACACCCTCCCGCCCCCAGCCCCTTACGCACCCAAAAAAAATCACAAACACCAGCACTCCCCGCTCGAGTAGGCTCGAGGTGTGCTCTTCACCCGAGCCCCACCCGGAACTCGAAGAAGACAAGGAGAGGGAGGCAAAAAAAAGAAACTAATCTCCGCCCCACCCCTCCCCATACCCCTTCTACACCCCCCATCCCCCCTAAAAGTCCCTCCCGGTTTTCCCCACCCCCCCTGCACCCTCCCCCCCCCAGGACTGAGATATCCTTCAAAAAGGGGCGCACCTATCCAGTGGTCCGACTGCCCACCCGAAGTGGATCAGTCAGTGGCCACCAAGAATCCGACTACGAGTGGTACAGGGTAGAGAATTCAAGTGGGGCCCCCACACCAGCAAAAACCTCTGCCATCGTACAGGATGGCCTCTAGGCCAGAGCCGCTCCATAAGCAACACCTCATGCAATCGTCCCCTCCACAATCCATACGTCGGTCCCCTAGCATCCATCCATCGGAGCAAAATAGTCATCCGCGCTACCACCAGCACCAAGCGCATCCAGGACCAAACCACTCGCCCCAGCTGTTCTTCCCATTCACACTCCCACACATCCAGAACTAAATTCACAGCCGTAAGGGATAGTGGACTGCCCACACAGCCAGTAATATATGCCTGCACTTTCTGCCAAAAGGCTTTAACTTGGGTACACTCCCACATCATATGCCCCAGGGTTGCCCTCCCTTCACCACAACAAGGGCAACTGTGAGACCCAGCAATCCCAGCCTTCCATGCCCGCAAAGGGGCGTAATAAAGCCGACGCAACAGCTTGTATTGCATGTCCCGGAAAGACACCAACACAGAGAGCTTGGGGATAGCAGACAAACCTTCCAACAACTCTGCACTCGTCACCTGTCCCCCCAGCTCCCGAGTCCAGGCCACCGCCAGTTCATCCAAGGCTATCGGCGATGCCGATTCCCAGAGTAACTTCTGTAACCAGGCCACCCGCGTTCCTTGCTCCCCACCCAATAGAGACACCTCAATCTGAGAGCTAACCTCCCCCCCTAATGCCGCAATAGGTACCGCACGAACGTAACTCCGAAGCTGCACATACAGAAAAGCATCTCACCCCTCGAGAGAATAGTGCCGGCATAGCTCAGGGAACGTCATCATAGTACCCTCAGGAGAAATCACATGCTCCAGATTAACGATCCCCAGCCGCACCCAATGCTTGAAAGAGCCACCCTCCAGCCCAGGCAAGAAATCACCATTACCCCTAATGGGGAGATAGGGCGAGTGAGAGGCTGAAAGCTTCCGACTGCTACAGAAAGAACGCCACCCCGCCCGGATCGGGTCCACTATGAAAACACGGAGCTCGCGGGCCAGTCCTAAGGACTTCCTCACATGCAGAAGATAGCGTAGGTGAAAGGGCTTCACCGCCGCCTGTAGCATCCCCAAGGGGGTATACTCCTCCAGGTCCCACAGCCAATCCCGGACGTGCCGCAACAGACAAGCCACATTATACTTACGTAAGTCTGGTAACCCCATACCTCCCAAGGACCAAGGTTGGCATAGAACCTCCGCCCGCACCCTAGGCCGCCGCCCCCGCCATAACAAGTGATTCACCAAACCCTCCAATTTCTTCCGGTCCGACCGCTTCAGCAGCAACAGAAGTGTCTGCAACAGATACAAAACCTTAGGGAACAGTGTCATCTTATAGAGGGCAACACGACCACCAAGAGATAATGGGAGATCCCTCCACTTATCAATGCTAGCGGCCTCTGCAGCCAACACGTTGTCAACATTAAGCCGATATAAGTCGTCTAAGATGGCCGGGATAACCACCCCCAAGTATTTAAAGTGGCCGGTCTCCCACTTTAAAGGGAAAGCCCCCTGCCAGCCCGTCGGGTCACCCGTACCTAATAGCATCGCCACTGATTTGTCCAGATTCAGGTGAAACCCGGAAGGCACCCCATACTCACCAAAAAGCTGTAAAAGGTGTGGGAGTCCCGTCTGAGGATCCGCCAGATGTACAAGAAGATCATCTGCAAAAGCTGCAACGCGAAATTCAGAGCCCCCCACCTGGACCCTGTGGACATGAGGATGGGCTCGAATCCGCTGCAGTAAAGGTTCCAGAGTTAAGATGAATAAAAGGGGGGACAGGGGGCAACCCTGTCGGGTCCCCTTCTGGATGGGAAACTCAGTGGACATGGTTCCATTGACCAAAATAGCCCCTATCGGGTCTGCATATAGAAGCCTCACCACTTTGACATAAAAACCCGTAAACCCCATGGTATCCAGCACTTGGTACATGAAGTCCCAGTTGACCCGGTCAAATGCTTTTTCAGTATCGAAACTAATGAGCATAGACCTCAACTTAGCTGTCCGTCCCACACACATAGAAAGTAGGAGTCGCTGCAGATTATAAGCCGCATGGCGGCCCCGCACGAAACCCACTTGGTCCTTATGAATCAAGGCCGGCAAGATGGCCGCTAATCTGTCGGCCATAATCTTAGCTAAGATCTTAATTTCGACGTTAAGGAGAGAGATGGGTCTATAGGAACCCGGTAGCAACGGGTCCCTCCTCGGCTTCGGTATAACCGTAACCAACGCCTTGTTTGCTTCATACGGGAAACCGCCCCTATCAACCAAATCCTCAAAATAACCCGCGAGAGGAGCCGCCACAACCTCCCCCAAGGACTTGTAGAACTCCCCCCTTAAACCATCCAAACCGGGAGCTCGTCCATTTTTCAAATGCCGAATCCCATCTAATACTTCCTTCAATGAAATAGGTATGTTCAAGGCCTGCACCTGGTCTTCAGTCAATTTCGATAGGGTACAGCCCGCCAAGAAATCCCGGCCGTCCTCCACGCCCCCTCCATCCCGGGCATAAAGCCGCTGATAATAGTCGGAGAAGATCCGTTGGATCGCCGCAGTATCTTTACAGATGGACCCATCCGGGTGGCGAATCGCCCCTATATGTCGGGCCCCTCCCGCCGGCCTCACCAAAGCAGACAGTAACCGCCCTGCCCGATTCCCAAGCTGGTACAACTGATATCTGTAGTACATCATGGATTTTCGGGCCCTTTGATGGAGGAGAATCTCCAACTCTCGCTGGGTCTCTCTCAATTGGCGACCATGTGTAGCAGTCCTGTCCGCCACTAACCTCCTCTGCGCTCTGCCCAGTTCCCGCTCCAACAAAAGAATTCTTTGATTTCGATGCTTCCGCAGGGAGCTATAATAACTAATAATCTCCCCCCGCATGACCGCCTTACCCGCCTCCCAGAGAAGAGCCGGAGATGTCCCTGGAGTATCATTGAGTTCTTCATAGTCTCTCCACCGATCCTTAAGATATCCCACAAATGCAACGTCCCCACTAAGTTCCAAAGGATAGCGCCAAAATTGATGTCCAAGAGGAGCGCGGTGACGGAGTTCCAACGTAATCATTGCATGATCAGAAATAATAGAGGGGCCAACCTCCGCATCCACCACTCGGTTGAACAAGGATTCCGAAATCAAAAAGTAGTCAATGCGTGACCAAGTATTGTGGGCTCGCGACAAGTGAGTATACGCCCTTTCTCCAGGATGTAACACTCTCCAAATGTCTAAAAGGTGATGCGCTTCGCAAATCCCCAGCAGCCGCCGCTGACTCCTGCGGTCCCTGCCCCCAACCTGCCGAGACCTGTCCATACTATCAGTCAGGACTGTATTAAAGTCCCCACCCAGTAGTACCTGGTAACCAGCAGCCTCCGCCACTAATCGTTCCAAAGTATGATAAAAGCCAGTCTCATACACATTGGGAGCGTACACAGAGCCCAAAACAACCTTGATCCCCTCAAGCAGTCCCCGTACCAGAACATACCGGCCGTCCGGATCAATATCAACCGATTCCTCAACCCACCCCACCTGCTGGGCTATTAAGATAACCACCCCACGCTTCTTCCCGACGGCTGGGGCGCCATACACCCGGGCTCTATAGCGGGAGCCCAACTTCGCGTGCTCACCCGCGGTCTGATGGGTCTCCTGCAACAGAGCAACTCCAATCTTCCTACGTTTAAGTTGTTGCACCAATTTATATCTCTTTATTGGGGAGCCTATACCACAGACATTCCAGGAGGCAATCTTCAAGCCACTAGCCATTATACCACTCAAGGAGATAGCTCCCGGTATGAACATTCAACCTCTTATGGTGGCGAGAACCCCCCCAGCCCGGGGTCCTCCCCCCCAAACCAACATCCCGTACAAGCAACCCTGTCCAAATACACTCATTACGGTAGCACGCCCCATGCAAATCCACAGTATCATTCATAAGTCCTGTCTCAGTCCCCCCCCATCCCCCCAAATCAAACAACCCCTTACTCCTCCAAAGACCACACTGCATCCCCAACCCTCCCCTACCCCTAACCTGCCCCCCTCCAACCAAGCCCTCAAACCACTTCCCCCCATTGGGCCCCTCCCCCTCCCCCTACCCCCATTCACTCCTCCCAGCCATCCAACCCTACATCGCCCGGCCCGTCTGACCCGGGTCGGACACCTCCTGGTGGTAACGGGTCCATACCCCCTGACACCCCCCTCAACACACTCAACAGACATGCACATCTCTGGCCCCTTAACAAATGCAAGAATCCCCTCCCTCCCACCCGAAAGCCAAAAGCGCCCTTCAGCCCCCCCCCCTTTGGCCATCTCCAGGAACAGAGGTGGCCAGAGCAGAGAGCACGCTCATTCCTCCCCATGCCCTAGTCCACACCCCGGAACCGCCCTCCAAATGAACCCGGGAAGGGCAACAAGAAACAGGAAAAGGTCTCCTAGATGTCCTCAATTATGGGAGGGAAACCAACCAAGGCCCGAAAAGAAAAAAAAAAAGACCCCGAAGGCCCTCTCCCCCTAATCTGTCCTATAGGCCCAGGGCAAAAGAGTAATTAGCCCCTTTCCCCAAAACTCAGTACCCAATGCTCAATGCTCAGTGGCGGGAGCCAGAGGAATCCTAAACCCCCTGGGGTTAACGCTCACCACGAAGTGTGTATGGCGGGTACAAAATAATAAAACACATAGGTTTCTGTGCGCGTCGTCCCATCAATCCGGGCACGTAGCAAATAAAGCACCCGGGAGAGCTAAAAACAAAACAGACGCGCTTGTACTCTACCCCACCGCTCCCTCCCCTCAGGAGCATACCCAGCAACCATACCACATGGAACACACATCAGCAAAGAGCATATAAAACAGACCAAAAACAGCATGTGAACATATATCCAAGTGTACGAAGGAGTACAAAAACTGGTACCAATAAGCATAAACAGAAAAATAAATTGGTACCGATAAGCATAAGCATAAAAATAAGAATAAAAATAAAAATAAAGAATAAAAATAAAGATAAAAAATAAAGAATAGAAAATAAAACGAAAGATAAAAGTAAAAGTAAAAGTAAAAATAAAAGTAAAAAAAACCCCGATACAGCCCCAGATACAGGCACTCAGCCGGTCCCGCTGGTGGGCTAACAACTAGGGCATCGGGGCAGTTCTCAGATGGGCAACTCAGCAAACTCAGTCTCAAGGCGAATGTCCTGGTCAATGCAGTCCTCGCGGAGGAGACCTTAGAAAGGTGGACCGTGCCCCCAACAGCTGCTACTCAATTCCATTAGGACACCCGACTTCACGGATCTGCCACTGATGCCCCAGCAAGGCGGTCAAGAAAGGCCCCAGCTTCTTCGGGGGTTCCCCAAAGATATGCCTGTCCTTGGTGCTCCACACGCAACCTGGCTGGGTACAGGAGAGAAAAGTGCAGGCCCCTGCCTGCCAACTGCGCGCAGACAGGCAAAAAGGCCTTGCGCTGCTGGCTGACCAGCGAGGAGTAGTCTTGGAAGACCAACAGTGGCTCAGCGTCCCCGGACCTCCTCCGATAACTGCGGGCCGCCCTTAAAATCAGCTCCTTCTGGCGGTAATCCAAAAATCGGGCGATGACTGCACGTGGCCGCCGGGCCTGCTCCCGCCTGGGGCCCAACCGGTGCACTCTCTCCAGAGCGATAGATGGTTCCACAGCCTCGGGCAGAATCTTGGACATCCACGTCTGCAGGTACTCTTGGAGAGCACTGTCTGCGATATTTTCGGGGACCCCAATGAAACGGAGATTCTTCCTGCGGCTCCGATTTTCAAGGTCGTCCAACTTCTCTCCCTGCAGCTTCACCGTCGCCTCCAATGCCTGCACCCGGGCCACAAGAGAGTGCTGCTCATCCTCCAGGCCTGAAATCCGAGTTTCAGCATGCTCCATGCGGTCAGTAAAGTCCGTGATACTTTGGGCCACCGATTGTATCTGAGCACCCAACTCCCGGAACCGACCGTCAAGGGCAAGTGCCACCGCCGCGCTCACTTCGTCCACCATACCCTGATCTCCCTCCGATCCAGGGCTCCGAGGCGCCCCCTCCGCCATCTTAGGGTCTGAAGCACGTGTCTTTCGGGAGAGTTTCGCGGCCATCTGAGGCACCCCGCTGTTCGGAGAAGGCACTAGGGTACGCTGCCCACTCTCCTTGTTGCCCCTTGGTGGGATAGAGGGCATTCAACCTCGATATATTAGAAAATTAAGGCTGTTGGCGGGGTATGAGACCCGGAGCTGATCAGCACACAGCCAGTCAGCTCATTACCAAACCGGAAGTCGGTGTGAAAATATTTTAAAAAGGGACCTCAGAAGTTTGGATATCTATTCCTGATGCAGATATTGTGCTGGATAGATATTTGATGAATATTGGCTTTACGTACTATTGAGTGGATGGACTTTTAGAACATAATGTAGACAGCGGGCTTTGAAGGAAATATCCTGCTAAAATTTTGACCATTTTTGTTTTTTCACCTTTTGTAGAGATTTCTCACTTTCTTCCAACACAACCTTCTTAATGTCATCCCTTAACTTTTCTGGAGCTCTGTCATTTGTATCTAAAGTAGCAAATCGATTTTGCAGACAGTCTTTAAATTCTGGTGGTATATACTCAAGGTCTTATTTTGCTACATTCATGAGTGGCTTCTTCTTTTTCAGCTTGAGTTTGCATACTAGTAGTTGGTGATCTGTACCATAGTCTGCTCCAGGTTTTGTCTTTGTTGATGTTATAGAGCTTTTCCATCATTGACTTCCACAGATGTAGTCAATTTGATTTTTGAATAATCCATTGGGTGAAGTCCATGTGTACAATCGCCACTTGTGTTGCTGGAAGAAGGTGTTCGAGATGGTTGGTCTTGCAGAATTCTATCAGTCTTTTTCCAGCTTAATTTCTGTTGCCAAGTACAAATTTTCCAACCACTTTGCCTTCTTCTTTGTTGCCAACATTTGCATTCCAGTCACTCATGACTATCAGGATATCCTGTTTGCATGTTCTGTCAGTTTCAGCTTGTACTTGTTCATAGAATTCATCAACTGCATCCTCTTCTGCAGCTGTTGTTGGGGCATATACTTGAATTATAGTTGTGTTGATGGGCATTCCTCGTAGACGAATAGAAATTAAGCATTCACTGATTGCATTGTATTTTATTACAGTTCTTGCAAATTTCTTCTTAATTATAAATGCAACACCATTTCTCCTTTGTCTTTCATTTCCAGCATGTTATCGTCAGATGCAAAGTGCCCCCCGATACCAGTTAATTTCAGTTTGCTGACACCCAATAGATCGAGTTGTACATATTCCATTTCATTCTTGACCACCTCCATCTTTCCTTGGTTCATGCTTCGTACGTTCCATGTCCTAATATGTAAGACATCTTTGCAGCTTCTGACTCCCATTTCATGCACAGCTACATCAGCAGTCAGACGTCCCAAGGACTTTGATCCAACCACATCATAAATGCTAGCTTTACTCTGAAAAGTCTTCAGCTTCTTCCCAGTAGCCAGTTGAGTGCCTTTCAAACTTGGGGGTCTCATCTTCCAGCACTATAGTGCAATTTGTTTTGTTGTGACTATCTATTGGGTTTTCGTGGCAAGATACAAAAGTAGATTGCCAGGCCTTTCTTCCATGCAGTTTAATTTTAGTGGTGTTGTCATGGTCACAGAAATGTGATCCTCCACTGCTAATACCGTCCCATTCTGCTGCTGCCCAGATGGGTGGTTTGTCTAGGTTGGTACCTCAACTGAGACCTGTCCATCTTGGAAGACCATGCCAGTAGTTAAGCTAGCGATAGCTTATCCCTCAGCATCACTGATGCACACCAGCCCTCACAGCACAGCAAGCTGGTTGTTTATGCCATCAAAAAGTAGAAAAACTAGAGGACATACAATGAAGCTACAAAGCAACCCATTTAAGACTAATAAGAGAAAATATGTTTTTACTCAACGCATAGTCAAATTTTGAAATTTGTTATCAGAGGACATAGTAAAAGCTGTTAATGTATCTGGGTTTAAACAATGTTTGGACAAGTTCCTGGAGGAAAGGTCCATAAACCATTATTAGGAAAGGTCCATAAACCATTATTCACTGGCTCCCCATCCATGGGAGGATTATCTTTAAAACCCTACTCCTCTCATTCAAGGCAATCAAAGGTATTTCATCCTCCTCACTCACAGATCTTATTCACATGGTGCCCCCCAACAGATCCAGAAGAGCAACAGCTGTAAACCTGCTAATAACCCCAAAGGCATTGACAAAATGCAACATGACAACTGCAAACAGGGCGTTCAGTTTCTATGTCCCCAAATGCTGGAATGCTCTACCTTCCGACATTCGGGCCATTGTTGACCTATCTCAGTTCAGGAAGGGACTCAAATACCACCTTTTCCCCCAATACTACTCAATCAGCAACGGAACCTAGGTATTCCCACTTAAGAAATGACCCTTACATTCATTATGTTATGGTTACCCCAATCATGTTATTGTTACCCAATCTTGCTCCGTGTAAATATCTCATGTATATAGTTCTCCCCTGTTATCCAAGTTTGTACGCCTGTTCTAGGTAAAACCAAACAGCTTGTTGTTATGGTCATTGTGTTATAATGTAAACCGCGCTGATACCGAATAGTGCGGTATATAAGAAATTGTAATAAATAAATAAAATAAATAAAGAGGACCTAGGAAATCCATTGCTTACCCTGGGATGAGCATTATGGAATCTGTGTGCCTCTTTGGGAACCTGCCAGGTACTTGTGGCCTGGATTGGCTACTGTTGGAAACAGGATACTGGGCTTGATGATCCAGTAAAGCATTTCTTATGTTTACTAAAATGCAGTGAGGTTTTGTAGCTACAGCACATTAGTTCAAGGAATTAACACAGCAACTGTAAAACCTGTGTGGTAACTGTCAGGGTATGCCCAGTATCTGCCCATGCAGTTACCATTCAGGGTAGACATCTACTGCATCTTAAGTGCATTGCTGATATTGAGGTTGCATCCACGCTGCAGGCAATGCTCCAAGGGCTGCTGCTGCTAAACGGTACCCTCTAAGATCCTGCCTGACATCCATAGCATTGCCCCTTTTCTCCCAACAGCAATCTTGGTGTCTCCAGCAACAGACAGACCTCCCTGGCTCTTATCAGAGGGTCTCTGGTGGCTAGTGGGGGGCAGCAGTGATCCCTGGATGCTCCTGCCCTATAGGAAGCCTAGGTTCAAGACCATGAGTGGCCTTTTTGTGGTATTTCTTCTAGGGAGAAAGCTGTAAAAGTGCCTGAACCCGCAAACCAAGGTCCAAGTTGACACTCCATCTGTTGCTACTATGATCCTCAGCAGACCTTTACCCTCAGCAGACTCTGAAGCTCTACTCTTACTTCTTTCTCAGGCTGTCAGCCTTGTGTCACTGCTACCACTGCCCCATTGTTGGGGGTTCCTCAAATTCCATGGTTTTATGAGGATACTCAGCTTTCTTAAATGTTGTCGAGTCAGATATGGTGGTAGGGCATGATTTTCGAAGGCATTTACATGGTTAACAATCCATGTTAACCATGTAAATGCCTTAATTGGGGATTTTCAAAGGCACCTACATGACTAGTGACTTCGAAAATCCCCGATGCTATCCGGTTAGCATCAGGGCATGTTGGAGGCATTCCAGTGGGAGATGGCACTAACTGGGTAGCAGAGAACCAAATAAGCAGATACACAAGGACTGGCGGCAATTCAGTTCAGGTGGAAAATCTGGAAAATCTTTTTATTGGGCCCCAAAAGATTTTCCACCTGAACTGAATTGTGTATCTGCTTGTTTGGTTCTCTGTCCAGTGTGCAGGTACCTGTTGCTCTTTTTGGTACCACTAACTTGGTAGCAGAAATTTTGGATGCTGCCCAGTTAGCGCTCTGTGCCTTAAAGATTGGCGAGGAAAAGCCTTGCCTATCGTTAAGGTGCTGGGGCTAACTGGGCAGCATCCAAAATCACTGCTGCCCGGTTAGGCTTGGTGGCTTTCCGGCTATGCAGCGAACCCTGGATTTTCACTTCCGTCACTGCGGAAATGATAATCCAGGGTTAAGGGGTCATAGCGGGTAGGGCTATGTGGCTATGGCACTTAGCCCTTCCCAATACAATATTGGGCCTAGTGTCTATTGAATGAACTTGAGTAGAATCTTGCTGGTGTGTGGGATCAGAGCGATTGCGTGATAATTTCCACAGTCAATCGAATCACCTTTCTTCAGTATTGGTATGAACACGGATCTTTTCCAGTCAGTTAGCCATGATGGCATCTTCGAAATTTCCTGGCAGAGCATTACAAGAATTGTAACAGCTATCAATTGCTGTAATACGTACTTCAGTGGGATTGCTATCAATGCCTGCTGCCATGTTCTTTGATAATGCGTCTTTGACTTCATCTTTCATCACCAACAGTTCCCGATTGTAAGGTACAAGTTTAATCGTGTGTTTATCCAATTGATCTTTATGGTCTTATTTATTTTATACCGCTTGATCAATAAATCTAAGTGGTTTACAGGGAACAAGAATATACAAACAACTTAGGGGGTCATTCTGAACCATGAATAAGCCGTTTAGACGTGCTGGATAGGCGTTTTTCTCGCGTATACATCTAGAACTATATTCTAAGAATACGCATATATGCAAGTATACAGCGCCAGCACAGGGAACTCTGAACATGGGCGGGAGGGGA
Organism: Ichthyophis bannanicus; assembly: GCA_033557465.1. Taxonomy (NCBI): domain Eukaryota; kingdom Metazoa; phylum Chordata; class Amphibia; order Gymnophiona; family Ichthyophiidae; genus Ichthyophis; species Ichthyophis bannanicus. Next base: position 27,821,681 of record CM066036.1, on the reverse strand, counting down.
AAAAATGGGGACATGGCCAGTCACAGAGCTGTATAAAGCGTATTCAGTAGAGGCCCATATATGTCTTCAAGCGTTATCCATGGATGCCCAAGTTATACCTGAGGAAACGTTGAATAAGGCCAGCACTTAGAAATATTCTGCTCTGATCCCCAATACATCCCATAGGGATGAATGACTGTGACACGTCTGTACTGAACTGGTGTGTCTGCTGTCTGGGAGTGCACAAGATGCAGTTGTACAGAATGGACTGCACAGGTGAGGGACATTTGTAAGGTTAAGGAACAATAAAAAAAAAACCTACAGAAATATAAACCACTACAATAGACTTTATTCTAGCTATGCCGACATTTGCTGCTTGTGCCAAAGGGGCTATTCTCAGCTTCCCGAACAATTCCAGTGTCCAGAACAATGTGAATGTAGATGTAGGGATGGTATGTGAAGTAGCAGGGAGCAGAATCGTATTTACCTGAGAAATGCAGATCAGCTGTGGTGTCCTGAGATGCCATGCCATCTTGGCTTCACAGCATTTTTGTATGGGTGCAGGGCATGTTTTTGGCAGAGGATGGTAGTTGTGATTGCAAGTGAAAGGATGTGTGTGTATGTGTGTGTGTGTGGTCTGAGTGTTGCATAGGAGGATCAGTTGTGGTCATCTGCTAATCTGGGGGGACATAAATGCCTGGCCGGTACCTGCACCATAGGGATGACCACAGCATCACCAAGTGCCAGTGTTATCGGGGAGGTTAATCAGGTTAAAGAGGTTCTCATAGAAAAATGTCACAATGAGAGCAGTCAAAAATGCAAACAGCATTAAGAGATGCTCCGGGGCACCATCATAGGTCTCTAGAAATGTGCACAATTGAAGAGAGCGATGATGGTGCTTTTGGTCATTTATTAGCACTGTTTGCAGTGTTAAATAGTCCCATTCTGCGGGTCCCTTATCAGTGACAGGGATATACTGTGATGTTTCACTAGAGAGGCTCTCTTCTGATTTCTTCTGGGCCATACTGAGCATTGCACAGACTGTTTTCAGGGATGATCAATGCAAGTATAACTAAGGATGTCTTCCACTGTGTGATGTAGAGACCCCTACGGAGCCCATGGAAATAGAGAGAAAGGAAGATTCCACCTTTAAAACTGACAGGCAGCTAGAACACATGGCTCATTGTTTACAAAGAAAAGGTAAACAGAGAGAGTCAGGAGCTGAACTGACACGCCCAAGCTCTGACGCAGCAGCAAGCTTAGAGCTTGATCAATCACACCTGTTCAGGTTGAGGGCAGAGCCAAGCCCAAGGGAACAGAATTATAAAACCCCATCATTAGCTCCCAGGAGCAGATTTAGATGGAGATTGAGATTTGGAACTGGAGGAGAAGGAGAAGCAGGCTCGAGTACAGGCTGGAGTGGTAATTGCAGCTCGGACGGCAGTTGGAGCCGTGGCAGCAAAGACAGGAGAGAGGAGAGAACTCCTGTAAGACGTGCTGGGAGAGGCTCAGAAGCTCCAGAGAGTTGGATACCGGGTAAAAAAATTACCTACAGGTCTGGGAGAAAAGCCAGCAGACTAAGAGGAGGGAAGGCATGCCCTGTGACCAGGAATTGGCTGGAATGGAGAGAGCAGGGAACCCTTCGGTCAGAAGGAAGCCTTCACAGTTTGCACAGGTGGGAGCCCAGCACAAAAAGCATTCCCTTATAACTGCCAAGAATTAGAGGAAAGCCAAAGAAGAAACTCCAGGGCAACAGGTATTTTAAACCCTTACCGTTTTGAGGTATGTAAAGGGAAAACACCTGAGCTTATAGAGGGAAGTTATAGGAAATCCCATGGTAACAGTTTGCAGATAAACGCTGTTAATCCTGAAGCAGAAGATATGCAGATAGACTCTAATGTTGATGACGTAGCAGATATGCAGATGGATTGCACGCTTTGTTTGGCTGACAACATTGAGTCTCTGTGTTAAACCTTGAAGTAAAAGTGCTGAGACACAGCAAAGAAAAAGGAACTGTTTTGCTTTGCTAAGAGAAGCTGTTTGTTTTCCTTTGTGTACTTGCAACGAGCACTGCATGTTTGTGGGACCAGAGAGTGAAGAAGCAATTACCTTAGTTGTTGTATATAATCCTCATGCTAAACTCCAGGAAAACGTCCTATTTTTGTTCTACACCAAAGTTCTATTTGTAAGGGGAATAAATCCTTGTCATTTTGCCTTAAACACTTGGACTACAATTGCTTCTTTATCAGAGAGCTTAAAAAGTGACTACAATTCCCAAGAGGCCTTGCAAAAGCCACAGCTGTAGTCTCACTTTCTGCATAGAGAAATTATCATAGCAGACCAATCCTCTGCTCCCTAAGCGGAGGGCTGGCCATGTGGTGACAACTGGCATGTATGTTTTGATGCAAGGTATGTCATGTCAAACAAATCACTTTCTATCAGCTTTTAAACTATCGTAGAATGCACTGAGCTATTTTTACAGTGTTCTTGGCATGCAACAGACTGGTATAGATAGTCTAGTTTGCATCACCATTTCTGTATCATCAGTATGCATATGTGGTTTGCTTCAGCACAACACTGTCAGTGAGTGAAGCAGCTTAGGAGATGCATGTTTTACACGAAGGCGTGGCTGTTCACGGGTCTATAGCAGAGATGGGTGGGTTCACGAACATCTAACCTTTCATAACGCTAAAGCCATTTTCTGTATATAGCCATGTCCGATACTCAATAGCGCTTTGTTCGTGCAGTGCCAAAAACGTATATGTCCCTATTCTGAAACCACATGTGCATCTAATGAGGAATCCCGTTTAAATCAGGCATGTTTATGATTTGGACATGCCCACGGCCAAGATGTGCATGTAATTGAATTGGCCCCTTAGTAAACAAACTGAGAACTTAATACAAGTAACGAAAGGCAAACATAAGTAACAAGGTAAATCTACATAATGTTGAATGGTCCATACAGGTTAGTGTATCTATGAAGCAAATAATGACTTGGTGTATTCTTTCTCCTTTTCTTGATCTTCTCAGCATCATTCAGCATGGATCCTTGAGTGTCTTAGCATTCCAATTCAAAGCTGCAATTTTCTCTTTAACTCTTGTAGCTTTCGGAAAACCAATCTTGTTCTTTCTTTAATAGTTTCTGATTCTATTTTCAAGTGCGTGTCATTGCAGTACTTATTTTTATCTCATCTTGCTGTACATTGGGAATTTCTGTTTCCATGATTACCTCTTTCTTCTCTGGCTTTAGCTTCTCTGCATTTTTGAGAAATTTTCAAAGTTTCTTCGCTCATCCATTTTGACAATTTTTGCTTTTCAACCTTTTGCAGAGACAATTCACTTTCTTCAAGCACAACTTTCTTGATGTCATCCCATAGCTCTTCTGGTGCTCTGTCTTTTGTTTTCGCCCACCCCAGTCATAATCTTAGCTTTATAGGCTCTTAAATCTATCAAGGGGGGGGGTAGTCAAAGTCACTTTCAGGTTCAGCTGGTTATCATCACCAGGAATAGATTAAGGCCCTGAAGTTAATTAATCTTGTGGTGAACAAAGTCCCTTAAAGGTAATTGGTATAGTTGTATCAGTACAAGTATCCCTAGCAATTTTAAGTAAACAACTTAACTAGCTAAACAAAACCTTAAAACTAAGATGCAGATAGCCCAGCATTGAGATAGGGGCTATCCAGTCTTTTGCATTGAGTGTTAAATGTACAATTCTTTTCCCAGTTGGTGAGGGGTCTTACATGTGTACTAGGTGCAAGGAGTTCTTTGCCCTCAGGGAACAAGTTCAATCTCTGGAGAGTAGAGTAGTAGACTTGGAGGTCATAAGGAACACAGAGAGGTACACAGACGAGACCTACAGGGATGTAGTACTGAAGTCCTATCTCCAATCTGGCAGCCTTTCAGTTGCCATGGAGGACAGAGGTCATGTGAAAGGAAAGCATCACCTTAGTGTGGCAGGAAGTGATCCTGTAGCTAGGACCTGTCTGCAAGGAGATGCAAAACCTCTCACACTGAGCAGGTTTCTCCACGAAGGGAGGGTTAGGACTGTTGTTATAGTTGGAGATTCGATCATTAGGCATGTACTGTAGATAGATGGGTGGCTGGTGGATGTGAGGATCGCCTGGTAACATGCCTGCCTGGTGCAAAGATAGCAGACCTCAAACCTAGACAAGGTTTTAGATAGTGCTGGGGAGGAGTCTGGTGTCTTGGTAGATGTTGGCACCAATGACATAGGAAAGTGTGGGAGGGAGGCACTGGAGACCAAATTTAGGCTTTTAGGAAGGAAGTGAAATCCATAACTTCCAGGGTAGCATTCTCTGAAATGCTTCCCATTCCACACGCAGGAACCAAAAGGCAGGCAGAGCTCCAATGTCTCAATGCATGGATGGGACAATGGTGCAAGAAAGAGGGTTTTGGATGTGTTAGAAACTAGGCAATATTCTGGGGAAGGGGGGAGGCCTTTTCCAAAAAAGATGGGCGCCATCTTAACCAGGGTGGAACCAGGCTGTTGGCATTAACCTTTCAAAAGGAGATAGAGCAGTTTTTAAACTAGATAATAGGGGAAAGTCAACAGTTGCCCAGGAACACATGGTTTGGAAGGATGTATCTTTGAAGGACACTAGCAAAACAAGGAAGTTAGAACATCCCAATAGAGAGGTCCCAACAAAGATGAAGGTAACCCAGATGTCCTTTGTTACAGAGCCAAAATATTCCAATTACACCTATCAACTGAAATACAGATTAATATGAATAAAATACAACCTCTAAAATGCCTGTATCAAATGCTAGAAGTCTCAAAAATAAGGTGGAAGAGCTAGAATATTTAGCACTAAATGAACGGTTAGATATGATTGGCATCTCAGAGACCTGGTGAAAGGAGGACAACCAACGGGACAGCTATTTGTTAAACTGAAAAGTAGCAAATTACCTGGACCGGATGGTATACATACAAGGGTGTTGAAAGAACTGAATTATAAGATTGCAGACCTACTATTAGTAATCTGTGAACTATCATTAAAATTAACTGTAGTACCTGAGGAATGGAGAGTGGCCAATGTAACTCCAATTTTTAAAAAGGGTTCCAGGGGTGATCCGGGAAACTACAGACTGGTATGTCTGACATCAGTACTGCACCAATCTACCAAACTCCAACATATATTGAACCCAAAACCTATTCTTTTTTGTCGGAGTCAGTCGTCAAAGTGAGTGGAAATTGACCACACACCACCGCGAGATGTCGTGGTGGTGTGTGGTCAATTTCCACTCACTTTGACGACTGACTCCGACAAAAAAGAATAGGTTTTGGGTTCAATATATGTTGGAATTTGGTAGATTGGTGTATTAAGGTGATTTCAACAGGTTTTGTGGCTTTAATTCTTGGTGACATCAGTAGTGGGCAAAATGGTAGAAACCATTATAAAGAATAAAATTACTGAACATGTAAATAGCTACGGTTTAATGAGAGAAAGCCAAGATGGATTTAGCCAAGGAAAGTCTTGTGTTACTAATCTGTTATATTTTTTTGAAGGTGTGAATAAACAGGTAGACAAAGGTAAGCCAATTGATATAGTGTATTTCGATTTTCAGAAAAGCCTTTGACAAGGTCCCTCAAGAAAGACTCTTGGTCAAATTAAAAAGTAATGGGATTGGAAGCAATATAGTATTGTGGATCAGGAACAGATTAAAAGATAGAAAACAGAGAATAGGGCTAAATGGCCAATTTTCCTCATGGAGAAAGGTGAATAGTGGAGTAACCCAGAGATCTCTGTTGGGCCTGCTGCTTTTTAACATATTGATAAATGACCTGGAAATAGAAATAATGAGTGAGGTAATCAAATTTGCAGATGACACAAAATTATTGAAAGATGTTAAAACACAAGAGGATTGTAAAAAATTGCAAGAGGAACTTAAAAAATTGGAAGACTGGACATCCAAATGTCAGATTAAATTTAATGTGGATAAGTGTGAAGTTATACATCAAGGAAGGAGCAAGCCAAACCATGGTTATATGATGCAAGGTACAACCTTAGAAACCACCACCTAGGAAAAAGATTTGGGCGTCATCGTGGAAAATACATTGAAACCCTCTACCCAATGTGCAGCGGTAGCCAAGAAAGCAAACAGAATGCTAGGAATCATAAGGAAAGGAATGGAGAATAAAACTAAGGATATTATAATGTATCTGTATCGTTCCATGGTGCGACTGAACCTTGAATATTGTGTGCAATTCTGGTAGCCATATGTTAAAAATTATATGTCTAAATTCTAAAAGGTACAAAGAAGAGTGACAAAAATGGTAAAGGGAATAGAAGGATACCTCTATGAGGAGAGGCTTATAAGGCTGGGGCTCTTCATCTTGGAAAAGAGACGGTTGAGGGGTGCCACGCACCCGCTCCCTGGACCTTGAGGGTTTCAGGAGGGGGTGGCCTTTGATGCCCATCAGGGTTGAGAATTGTAGTTGTGTGTGCTCAAGTAGTAAGGCAGGCAAAGAAAATTTCTTTGATGAGGTTTATTTCCGCATTGCAGTTCAAGTGCAAAGAGACGCAAATAAAGTATAATAGCACAAAACAAGAGTGAGAAACCAAAACAAGGTATTGCACAGCCAAGCTAAATGTCCATTATCTTCTGTGATCACATTCAGTTGTCATGTGACCCTTTTTCACTAACGGAAGAAACAAACTTTGGCAAACAGCAATGCTTCTGGGATGCAGACAATTATGCTCTGACTTATTCCCTTCTGATAAGTTTCTCAGCATAGGAATCAATACAGCAACTTCTCTTATATTGCTTCATATAAGTTTGTACAGCATTTCAATTAAATGTCCTTCTCAATGACACAAGCTGAACAGTCCATTGGCATGTCTGGCTCTGTGAACGGTAGAGAAGAAACTAAAGGCATTTCCTCTTCACAGCTGTTTGTGGGCTGTGCTACATTAGAGGAAGAAACTGCCCTGCTTTCAAGGAACTCTCTGAAATCTTTAAGAAGCAATTCAGCCTGCGTTCTTCCTGGGCTAAGCTGATAATGTCTTCCTCCTTCAGGTAACTGTTTGTTTAAACTGCTTATCTCTTGATAATTAGCAATGCTGCTTTTACTAGGACAACAGTTCTGTGTGTTTGAATTATCCTTCCCCCACTTATCACTAAACGTAAGTGCTGGGTTTAAAACTTCAGCTGTGAGTGGAGAGTTTCTCAACAGTGTGTTAAAAGTAGAACGGTCAGGCTTCTCTTGGCTCACGTCTCTATAATAAGAGTCAGTTGTTCTCTTACTATAAGTTTCTGCTGGCTTATGAGAATAGCCTAGGCTGCTTAAATGCTTTTCAGACTGCAACCAATTGCTACCATGTTGTCTGACTTTGTCTTGGCTTTTAACGTTAGCCTTTACTCTTTCTGGCTTCCCAATGTTAAACTTGCTAGCTGCTTCAAACCCACTGTGTACCTTGTGCTGTGGCTTTCTCCAGGGTAATTCACTGTCCCTCTGCCTTCGGTTCCAAGGTTCTGCTTGGTCCTCTAGAAGCCTGTGCTGTAACCTTGGGTCTCTCAGTGCTCCTGAATCCTTCTGGTCACAGAAGATTCTCCCTGCCCCTGAGTCTCCCAGGTACTTGCTTCCTGAGTCCAGTCTTCTCCTTAGTGGATCACAGCTGCCTAACTGCTCTCTCTCCAACTCTTCCTCCTCCTCGTCTTCTTTCAAATCCGAATCTGACTCTCTCTGTTTCTGAGTGCTTAACAAGCTGCCTGTGTACTGCACTGCCCGCCTCCTGCTTGGGCGTGCCCAATCAGGGACTTGGCTTCTCTCCTTCCTTGAGGTGAGTTGTGGTTCCTGATTAGCTCTGTGTTTTTTTCTCTCTGAAGAGAAAATCCTGCATTCTCTTGCAGTACCGGTTTTCTCCACCGGATCACTATCTGTTTCCATAGCATCTTGAGAGGCTTCTACGTCACAGGGGGGATATGATAGAGGTCTACAAATTAATGAATGGAGTGGAATGGATAAACATAGATCAGTCGTTTACACCATCAAAAAGAAGAAAGACTAGAGGACATACAATGAAGTGACAATGCAACCCTTTTAAGACTAATAAGAGAAAATATTTTTTTATCAATGCGTAATCAATCTCTGGAATTTGTTACCGGAGGATGCAATAAAAGATGTTAATGTAGCTGTGGTTAAAAAAAGGTTTGGACAAATTCCTGGAGGAAAGGTCCATAAACCATTATTAAAGAAGACCCAGGAAATATACTGCTTGGCCGGGACAAGCATTGTGGAACTAGTGTGCCTTTTTGGGAACCTGACAGGTACTTGTGGCCTGGACTGGCCACTGTTGGAAACAGGATACTGAACTTGATGGACCTTGGTCTGACTCAGTATGCCATGTTCTAAAATGGCAAATTGATTTGCAGTCAAGCCTTTAACACTAGAAGCCCCAAAGTGCATCAATTGACGCAAATGCATCTTCAAAGTTGTATACCAGTGCCACTGCTAGAACCATGTCAGTCATGTTCCATGACTTTGTTAGCAAGGTCAAGATTTTAAAATATGTGCATTGAAAATTAAATGACAGATGCACCACCTAGCAGGAAAATGAATTTATACCAAGACGCCCCAAAGTACGTCAATTGACTCACTCAATTGTCTTGGATGCGTCAATTGACGTACTTTGGGGCTTCTAGGTATAAATTCATGTTCCCACTAGGTGGCGCATCTCAACCACTGTTTACAGTTTTACTCCGAGATTACAAATAAACACATGACGTCACATACTGCACGTATTTAACAAATAAGTAACTTCATATTAATTCACATCTGCATTTCATGATGTGATAATGCGTCAATTGATGCACTTTGGGGTTTCTAGGTAAAATTCCTTTTAGGGCTTCTAGTGTTAAATTCCAGTGGTAAGATTCTTCTTTGCTACATTTATGAGTGGCTTGCTCTTTTTTTTAGCTTTAGCTTAAGTTTGCATACGAGTAGCTGGTGATCTGTACCTCAGTCAGCTCCATATTTTGTCTTTGCTGATATTATTGAGTTTTTCCATTGTTGGCTTCCACAAATATAGTCAATTTGATTTTTGAACAATCCATTGGGTGAAGTCCATGTGTATAGTTGCCGATTATGTTGCTGGAAGGTGTTTGCGATGGATAGATTATTGGTCTTGGAGAATTTTATCAGGCTTTCTCCATATTTTCCAACCACTTTGCCTTCTCCCTTGTTCCCAACGTTTGTGTTCCACTCAGTCATTACTATCAGTAAAACATGTTTGCATGTTTTGTCCATTTAAGCTTGCACATGTTCATAGAATTAATAAACTGTGTCCTCTTCTGCATCTCTTGTTGGCACATATACCTAAATAATAGTTTTGTTGATGGGTATTCCTGGTAAACGAAGAGAGATTAAGCATTCATTGATTGCAATGTATATCACCTACTGGGTCTTATTTCTGCATTGGATGAGGATGGGATACTAATTGTTTCTTCATGTGCCACTACTCCCATAATTTGATCATATAATTATCTACTGAAATTTAAGATTGATAATACAAGTTATGGAGTGCCAGGGAAGGCAAGGGTGAGGAAACAAAGTACAGGAAAGGCAGACGTGGATTCTCTTCTGAGTTGCATTAACATAGCAGTATTAGCATCTTATTCCATAAAACTGATTATCTGAGGCATTAAGACTTAAAACTATCCCATGTAAAAGGCATTACCCTGGTATGTGGAGGATCTTAAAATTATGAAACAAATGTGTCATAGTCTGGAGAAGGTTTGGCATGAGATAGGATCACTGGAAGCTAGAGACAAATGGAAAACTGCTGTAAAAAAATATGAGATAGTACTGTAAATGTGACCCCTTTCTTTATTGCGTCTTTGATCGAACAGCAGTATATCAAAAGACTGAATATACTAAACTAAATGAATATACTCTGGTAAACAGATCACCGAGGGTAGGAATAGTACAAAAGAGCTAATTTTAGTGCTGACAAGTGTTTTGTATGTCTCTGTAATCACTCCTGACTACATATATTTACAGTCAAATGCCGAGCAGTTCATTAGATATTTTAACACAAAGGTTAAGCTTTTAAGAGATACCTTGGTGGGAGAAGTTGTTGACAACAGCCTGATCTCAATGCCTTGTTTAATGCAGGAGATCCCTGATTTTCAGGATTCTCAAACAGCAAGGAATATGGAAGCCCAGTTTCTGGTTTTATTATTGGGAGCTGAGGGAGGTTTTCCTATATGGTCATGGACAGATTTCGAGGAACAACAAATACATACAAATTTGCAACTTTAGTTGTGGGTTGGAATCGTGTCCTAAACTGTTGACCTTACAAAAGAATAGGGTCCTTCTTATGGAGCAATATAATACAACAATTCTACGAAAATCACTCCAGATAAACACACTGTTACAGAATATATGGGAGGGTGATATCACAAAACTTAATGATTGAATAATCTCCTAGGAACCGTCTCAGACCAGTCGGCTGCCTATATGCTGGGAAGTGAAAATTCAAATTCACCAGCGGCGCCTATAGCATCAATGACTGGTTCCTGGTGTTTTTTCTAATTGTTGACACCCTCTCTCCACTGTGCTTTTAAACTGTGCTTTTAAACAGACGAACAGTCTCTGTGAAAACATGTACTTAACTTCCCAATTTCTGTGTAGTTCAGGAAAACCTTTGACTTGACAGTTTTCAGTCCTTCTCAAAAGCCTTTACTCTGATTGAAAACAAGGTGTCTCATTCTCCCAACGCCTCACATGTAACGTTATTTCCGCGTTTCTCTCTATATTTCGAGGTTCTTCAGGGGATGAATCACATTCGGCAAGCTTTTTTTGGAAGAGATGGATAGGGAGAAATGAGCTCACAGCGAAGAATACTAGAAATATTACCATCTGAACTGAGCGCAGTTTCGGCCAAATTTGGTTAAAAGCTTGCCGAATGTGATTCATCCCCTGAAGAACCTCGAAATATAGAGAGAAACGCGGAAATAACGTTACATGTGAGGCGTTGGGAGAATGAGACACGTTGTTTTCAATCAGAGTAAAGGCTTTTGAGAAGGACTGAAAACTGTCAAGTCAAAGGTTTTCCTGAACTACACAGAAATTGGGAAGTTAAGTACATGTTTTCACAGAGACTGTTCGTCTGTTTAAAAGCACAGTTTAAAAGCACAGTGGAGAGAGGGTGTCAACAATTAGAAAAAACACCAGGAACCAGTCATTGATGCTATAGGCGCCGCTGGTGAATTTGAATTTTCACTTCCCAGCATATAGGCAGCCGACTGGTCTGAGACGGTTCCTAGGAGATTATTCAATCATTAAGTTTTGTGATATCACCCTCCCATATATTCTGTAGCTAAACTGTTGACCAGCATGCTGGAAAGACTTAGAGGATGGCTGACTCAGTTTGCTAACTTTTGCCCCCAAATGGGCATTTTCCACAAGCCTTCAATCTAACATCTTTAACATCATTTCTGAAACAACCATTGGCTGATCTGAAAAACATGTGAAATCTATCAACCTCTAGTGAATCTGCCGTTTTTGGAATCAGTGGTCAGTAGACAGTTACAGGATCACCTGCATGACAATTCTCTTTTGGATCCCTCACAATAGGGCTTTCAGAAGAATTTCAGTAAAGAGACAGTTTTGTTTGTTCTACTAGAGAAGCTGAAAACTACAATTGATTGCTGATGCAGTGGAGATTTCTGCAGGTTTCAATTGATTCGACAATGCCATTTTGCTTAGTAGGCTTTGTAGTACAGATGGAAATATATAGTGCGGGTTCTCCGATATGTTATTGAGTAGGACGATGCAGGTGCAAATGGAAGTCAGTTTATCAGAACCTTCGCAATACTCTGTAGACTTACCCAAAGCTCATTCTGCTTTTTAATGTGTTTCTCCAACCTTTGAGCCAGGTAATAGAGAACTGGGATTTATCTTTTGTGTATTGATAACGCTCAATTTTTGTATAAATGATGGGATCTTAGATGAAGGCTTTTTTACATTAAATAGGTGTTATGCATTTTAGAAAATTGGTGAAAATCTGGCTATTTTACCCAAGTGTATTCTTAGGGCCATTTCACTTAAGTACACCGTTTGGTCATTATGTATTTTTGTGTGTGGTGACTGTTACAGCTCTGGCATGACAATTACTGCACCCTCTGTTCCAGAGCCATGAAGTCACTCTTGATACGCTCAGAGGGATACCTAGCAGTATCATTTGTGCTGATATGGATGAGCAACATTGGATAATAGCCAGTAGGCTTGATGAGTCTCTGCAAACTCTCCATAACATCTTGGATATTGGCACCTGGCAGACAGCACACCTCCCTGGACATCAAGTCTGGTTGGCAGAACACCTCAGAAGAAAGTCACAAACCACCATTACTTTTCTTATGGTCACTGATTCTGCAAATTTGGGGTGCTTGAGCTCGTTCTTCCCTTTCCTGGGATGCTTTCACCTCCTCCACTTTCAGGGCTGCAAACCGATTCTTCAATTTGAGGCCTGAAGGAGTTGGATTGTCAATTCTGCAGGCTCTGGTGACTCATATCCATTTCTCTTCTTTCTAAAGCAAACCATCTTCACCTCTATTGGAGAGCTTGGCTGCTTCAAGAAACATCTCATCAATGTACTTCTCACTGTCTTGGATGCTTCTCAGCCTCGCCACCTCTTCTCTGAGCTCCTCCACTTGTTTCATAAGGGCTTCAGCTTGCAGGCATCTTGCACATGGAACCGGCCCCTCTACTGCCATCTGGCTGTCTGTCTGACAGAGGCAGAAGCTGGAATGGGGGCAACAGCTTTGACATTTTGATTTTTTCCAGCCATTGTTCAGTTGGTGGAGCTTTGGTATCTGTTAAATAAATGAGAGACCTACCAAAGTCCCTAACCTTTCCTCAGCTACAGTGCTGTTCTATGTACCTGTGTGTAACCCTGCTTCCTTGCTAAACAGTTATTACTTTACACTAGTAAATTCTGATCTTATGTGTCTGAGCTATACAGATTAATGTATTCCCTTTGTAAAATTGCCTAATCAAAGATCTTTCAAGAATATCAAATTATTTGCTTTTAGTAGATATCCAAATGTGGAACTATTTCCTTCCGAGTTTTCCCTTCCAACCAATAAAAATCTGTTGTCTAAGTCCACCAGCTAATTGGGGAGTTGCCCTATATAGCAAGATTTTTCTCATGGGATGAGTGGGAGCTGGGGCAGGAAGGGAGGGGTCTAACACCTGAGGAGGTCAGTCATTTCAAAGAGCTTGCTCACCTCTTTGAACTCATAGGCTAAAGAAGAAGAAAAAAGAACTCTAGCTTGATGTGCAATTGTAAAGGAATGACAAGTATTTCCTGTGTTGCATTCTGAACTCTTTTGGATTTGCAGAAGGTAATTTTATAAAGCACTTTTGTGTATAAAGCAGAGTTTTACACACATAAATGGATATAAAATTAGGTCACACCAAAGAGTATGTGTAGTGCAAGCCAATGTGTGTACTTACACAGCAGTCATGCACAGGGGTGGAGTTTGGGCAGAACATGGCAGAATCGCAATTTACATGCATATTTTATAAGACGTATGTGCATGTTCATTAAGCACATACTGACATTTACAACTGCACTCAAGCAGCTACAGTACCTGCATCTTCACTTTAGCATGACTTTGGTAGGATTTGTGTTAGTATTTTTTAAAGTCACATATGTAGGTATCTTCCTGTCCACTTAATCAAGGTGCCTTGTTATAAAATAATCCCCAATTCTTATAAGTTTGAATTTAATTACAGTGGTGTGCAAAAGTCTGGAATTACTTCTAAATTTGACGCTTTTTCAACTTCATGACCTTATATCTTAATTTTTTTTCCTCCCAGTGGCTTTTTCTGTGTATCTCATGATAAGTGATAGATTTGGCTATTAGGGCCAACTTTTAGTATTGGTTTGGCCCTTATTTTCTGAGTTTGGTCCCCATAGTTGTCCCGTTGATAGATTTTCTGTGAAAATCGCGTAATGTACATCGTTGGCCAACGATATATTATTGTAAGTATGCTTTAGAATATTATGGACGCATGCCAGGTTTCCTTCAAATTAATGTATGTGGCCTTGAAAAAGGCTGTTTTTATTTATATATATAGCTGTATTTATATCCCGCTTTTCACCGGGTCAAAGCGGTCATTTGGGAGATACATTTAACACGAGGGGATATGACACACATATGCTAATACTTACAGAACATGGGCAATGGAGGGTTAAGTGGCTTGCCCAAGACCACAAGGAGTGCCTATAGGACTAGAAATCCCAGTCCCTCCGGCCTGAGATTGCTGTCCCCAGGTGGGACTTGAACCCCCGGCCCTCCGGCCTGAAGTACCTTGTCCTAACCACTAGGCCACTCCTCCCATGTGTCAGTGATGGCTCAATATTTGATGGGCAACCCTTTGTTCTTGATCACCTGACTGCACCTTGTCGACATTGAATGAACCAGTCTGACAAGATGATCGTTGGTGACAACGCAGTTCCAAGCTGCAATGAGTGCGCTTTGATGTCGGATGCCTCTTGGATATTTCCAAGGCCCCCTTGTGCCACAGGTTCTCGACTGGATTCAGATCTGGAGACTGGGCAGGCCAGTCCATTGACTTGATGTTGTTCCGCTGCTTCCAGCTGATCACCTGTCTGGAGTGATGGCAGGGTGCATTGTCATCTTGGAACAGGAACTTGCCAGGAAACAGCTGGTGTGCTGATGGCACCATGCACTTTTGCAGTATGGTGATGTACTTGGCCCCGTTGACCATTCCATCGACGATGTGAAGACGTCCAACGCCACTGGCAGCCATGCAGCCCCAGACCATGACCTTCAAAGGATGCTTCACAGTGAGGTTGAGACACTCAAGCTTGAATTCCTCTCCAGGAAATCTCCTCACATAGGTGTGGGCCTGGTTACCAAACAGGCAGAAGGTGTTTTCATCGCTGAATAGCATCTTTTCCCACATTTCAGTTGACCAGGTTGAGTGCTTTCTCGCCCACACGATCCAGTTGCGCCTTTGTATGTCAGTCATCAGTGGCTTATTCTGTGCTTTGCAGCCCCGGAGACCAAACTGCAGGCACCGGCGATGAACTGTTGATGAGCTGACACTGACCTCACTCTTGTCTGACCACTCTCGAAGTAGCTGAGGAGAGGTCAACTTGCGATTAGTCAATGAAATGAGTCGTAGTGCGCGGTTCTGGCCCTGATGTTGATGTACGTGGATGACCTGAACGAGGCTTGTCCACCACTGAACCCATTTCTTTCTTCTTCTGTACAATCTTAACAACAGAGCTCTGACTGCAGCCAACTTTCCCGGCTTGAAAATCCTTCCTCGCTCATAAAGGACACACGAACATGCTCCTCCAACATCAGGGTCCGAGTCATCTTCATGGTCGATCCAGAAAGCGTATGAAATTCAAAACTTCCGCGATTTTTATAGCTGCACTGTTGGCTAGATATCTGCATTGTGATTGGTTAGTGAAACCAGCCTCCTGATTGGTCAGAAATAACAACATGTGCATATTGGATAATCTCGATCCAGTTTTGATGCAGGATCCACAAAAATCACAGTAGCTATCTCCCAATGTCTGTAAAGTATTTACATTGAAAGCAAGGAATGCAAAAAAGTCAACTCTAATAGCCAAATGTATCCCTTTTAACATGGTAGAAAGATACACATGCTGGGCTAACGCAAAATTAAAAAAACAAACACGTTAGAAAGTACGAAAAATGCGAAACTCACAAGTGATTCCAGACTTTTGCACACCACTGTATTTTTAGCAGTCACTGGAACTAATTTTGACTCAGTAATGAAAAAAACTGAGATTTTTAGACTGATGATTACAGCCAGGCATGGAGAAACCATGTGGCTATGGACACGGGTCTGAAGTCTTTTGTTCCTTCTGATCTTATGGTTACACGATCTTATGGTTACATGATGCAAAGTTCCACATTAGGAACCACCATCCAGGAAAAAGATTTAGGCGTCATTGTGGATAACATGTTAAAACCCTCCGCCCAGGGTGCAGCGGCGGCCAATAGAGCAAATAGAATGCTAGGTATGATAAGGAAAGGAATGGAAAATAAAACAAAGGATATTATAATGCCTCTGTATCGTTCCATGGTGCGACCACACCTTGAATATTGTGTGCAATTCTGGTCGCCATATCAAAAGGATATAGCGTTATTAGAAAAGGTTCAGAGAAGAGCCACCAAAATGGTAAAGGGGATGGAAGGATACCCCTGTGAAGAAAAGCTAAAAAGGTTAGGGCTCTTCAACCTGGAAAAGAGACGGCTGAGGGGAGATATGATAGAAGTCTATAAATTAATGAACGGAGTGGAACGGGTAAACGTAGATCGATTGTTTACGTCATCAGAATATAGAAAGACTAGGGGACATGCAATGAAGCTACAGGGTAAACTATTCAAGACAAATAAGAGAAAATATTTTTTCACTCAACGTGTAATCAAACTCTAGAATTTGTTACCGGAGGATGTAGTAAAAGGTGTTAGTGTAGCTGGGTTTAAAAAAGGTTTGGACAAGTTCCTGGAGGAAATGTCCATAAACCATTATTAAAAAGGGACCCGGAATATCATTGCTTGACCCAATACAAGCATTGTGGAACCTGTGTCTCTTGGGGAAACTGCTAGGTACGTATGACCTAGATTGGCCACTGTTGGAAACAGGATACTGGGCTTGATGGACCTTGGTCTGACCCAGTATGGCATATCTTATGTTCTTATGTTCTGCATGCTTTATATATGGATGTAGGTCTGGCACTCACACATATTGAGACATATTAGTTGAACAAATCATAGTAATTCAAGGTGGATTTCTTGTGGTATTTGATGTTGTGTATGTCCATGCTGCCCTACTCCATTGTGGGGCATGTTTACTAAAGTCTGCACTGGTAATTCCCAGTGTGGGGGCTTGTGCTATTCCACAGGTCATGTGTGTTGGTTCCCGTGCAGTTAGCGCTGTGCAATGACGCAGCACCATGTTAGCCGGCATGCAAGTGCACGTAACGTCACTCATTGAGTTGGAATTAAGTGCAGAAGCACTAAGGGCAGCAAGTGCAGTAAGTGTGAGCTCCTAACACCCTTGCGAACTGTAAATTATCGTCAATACCTATGTTCCATTCCTGACCCACCCCATCTCCACTGCATCACGCACTTCCTGGTTAGTATGGGATTTTTAGTGTAGGACCAATACTACTTTTTAGCTTTGCACATGCTAAACCCCCTACAATTGGATAGTGCACTTTTGAAAATATGCCCCTCATACCAGTTGCAGATGCTTTGAAGACAGTCCAGTTTAAAGTAAAACTATTTGAAACTGTTTTTCATATTCATTGCATCAGGAAGTAAAATGAGACATGAAAAATACCAAATAAATGAAATGTGTGTCTTTTGCAGACTGAAAGTCCCTGAAGAAGCTCACAGAAACTTATTCACAAAAGTGCACTAACCGCTAGCATGGGGTTTAGCGAGTGGTAAGAGCGCTGTGCTAAGAGAGAGAGGCCTCGTGCGAAAAATCCCATGCTAACCACTTAGCACACAATTGGGCAGGGACTGGGCAGGTTAGCGGTGGAAGATAGGTGTTGATGGTGCAGCAGGGTTTACGCGGGCATCTTGGGAGTGCGCCAATCATAGTTGCTGCAGTTAGCACAGGTGCAGTTAACACCACCTTAGTGGATGGCGATAAGTGCACCCAGATATTGGTTAGCACAGTGCCACGTTGTAGAAATGTGCTAATGTCAGGGAGAGGGATGCACGTGCCCTCTGAGGTTTATCAAGGGTCTTCGCACTAGATTCACAGACCAATTGTGGGCTAACTTAATGCACTTTAGTAAACATACCCCAAAATGAGTTGGCAGATCTTTTGATATCTACTGTATTTTGTTGATATGTTTGTAAGTCACCTAGAGTTCATTTTATATACATATACGCAGGGCTGTACCGAGCCCTATGCGAGCGGTGCGGCCGCACAAGGCGCAAAGACTTAAGGGGTACATTTCGGCTCTCTGCTGTTGCCTGCCGCTGCCACTTTAGTGGCAGCAGGCAGCAGCAGAGAGTTGAAATGCGCCCCTTAAGTCTTCTCGCCGGCACACTAAGCAGGTCTGATCTCTCCGGGAGGGTCCAGACCTGCTTAATGTGCCGGCGAGTTGCACATCGGGTGCGCCTCTTCTCTCCCGCCCCCATAAAGTGGCTAGATGGAGGTGCGGGAGGAAGGGGGGTGCGCGCCCGATGGGCAACTCACACAGGGCGCTTTTCACTGTTGGTATGGCCCTGCATATACGAATATGCCCTCCCCAGCACATTTAAAATCTACAGCATACAGTGAGTGATTTGCAGAGAATATTAACAAAATATAAAACTATATGGATGGACTATCAGTACCTATTATACTAAGGCAAAACCTATGTTTCATAGAGATTAAACTATATTAAACAACTTTTTTCAAACATTTTGCAGATCAATAGTTCTCAAACTTGTTATGGGGAAACCAGCCAACCTGATTTTCAGGATATCCTCCAGGAATAGGTACTGTATGAGATAAATTTGCATGCAATGGTGGTGGGAATATACATCTTAGGCATATTCATTATGGATATCCTGAAAACTAGACTTTTTGGTGCTCCCCAAGATGAGGTGGGAAACAGTGCTGTAGACAATATGGAAGCTTTTATAAGGTCTGCAAAATTATGAGAATGATTTTTCTTGGTACCTGATTTCACCTTCTCTGATGTGACCTTCCAGCTCTTCGATAAACTTCTCCCCTCTCATCCAGTAGATCGTAGGACCAGATTCTCCACTAAAGCCAAAGAATGCTTTGCAGGCTATGTTGAGCGGATTACCTGATGAGGACAAAAAACAGCATGTAAACAAATACATTTTGATAAACCAAAAGAAGAATCAAAGCAATCAACATTCCACCTGTAAAGTCTTCTGACGAGAGTTCCTTGCATATTAAATTTGTTGGATCAAAGTTTTTCAGTCAATAAAAAGTGTAAAATACTTGCAAGGACCATCCCCTCAATTAAATTGGTGTCATCACAATCCTGGCACTATGATAGTGTCTGCCATTTGTAAAGCTACCCCTGTATTTAAGAGAAAGTGGAGAGGTCTGAGAAGGGATATAAAGCCCCCGAATGAAAACTTACAGGGAGATGGTGGAGCAGTTTGCCTCCTCGCTGAGAGAGGTTGGAACAAAGACAGAACCCTCTTATGGTAACTGCAGGTTCCATTAAGGGACTGCCAAGAGTTTCTGGAACCCCATGCATCTGCATGCTACGTACCACAAAGGAAAGGAGAAAGGAAGGGTAACTAAGCTAAGTCCTGCTTCCCAGTGTTCCCATCCTGTGCCAGCACTGAAGACAAGAGAGGAATCTTGCCTGCAGCTGGTGGTGTGAGCATGAGATTGGAATCAGGATTTCCAAGTATTGGGGTCGAGTAAAAGAAGCATAAGCAGATTATCCATTAAGAGACCCATCCATACAGAAGCACCTGAGGAATACTGAGGTACAACACATACATATACACAGGGCTGTACCGAGCCCTGTGCAAGCGGTGCGGCCGCACAGGGCACAAAGACTTAAGGGGCGCATTTCAGCTCTCTGCTGTTGCCTGCCGCTGCCACAGAGAGTTGAAATGCGCCCCTTAAGTCTTTGCGCCCTGTGCGGCCGCACCTATGACCTTGGAAATAAGATAAGCCAGAGAGGCTCTTATTGGGAAAATCAAACCCTGTGGAGATGTGGTGGATGTTCTTGAAGCTCATCGGTGGAGTGTATCAGCTCATCATCACTTGAGTTTGTCACAATAGCAACATTTACAGTAAAGTTTTCCTTTATTGCATCATGCTTCCTATTTTTACCTCTGTGAATCACCTGGATCTTCTCAGGTGGGCTTTCTATGTTTCGGGGCCCTTTCAAAATGGTCGCTTGGGGTGTCCATAATTCAAACTTCTAGCACTGGTTATAACTAAAACCCGTTTGAGTTAATCAGTTGCCTGCAGTAGATCCTGTTTATATTCCACTTACATGTAAATATAAATAAAGCCTTTTTGGAGCTTGGAACCTGATTTTGGTAATATCTGCAGGAGCACCTAACGTGACGGGTCAAGACTGACCCAAAGAAAAATTGAAACACTCCTTCCCCGCTTTCAAAATTAATTAAAAAGTTGTCATTGTTACAACACAAAGATAATGCCAAGACCAGTAGAACCTGGAAGTACATATTTTCCCACTGGAAAAAAACCTTCCCCAGTATCACCAACCAGTAGACAGTGAAAGGGAGGTCGCTTATCATACACAGTACTAAAGCAGAAACCAAAGGGCAAACGCTGTCACTTACTGAAATATTCTGGTATCAGACATAGCTCTGTGGCACAAGTCTACCCAACATGATAAAGTTACTACTTGCACTTGTAGGGCCCGATATTGAGCTTGGCGAGCTAAGCACACGTAAGTGCATAGCCCTGCCCACTCACCCTTAACCCCAGATATTCAATGCCACACCGTCAGTGAATATCCGGTTTGGGCACCTTGGGAAAACCACCGCACAGCCTAAGTGGGTAGCGAAGATATTGCTACCTGGTTAGCATCTACGTCTAGTTTTAGCCATGGAGTGCTAACCGGGTAGTGTCCGATATTGCCATTACCCGATTACCGCCATTCACTGCCATCGCTCCACCCCCAACACACCTCGACGCTAACCAGATAGTATCAGGGCACGCAGGGGGCAAAGATGGGGATATCTGATGGCACTAATTGTGTAGGTGCCATTGAATATGCCCATTTAAGGCATTAACATGATTTACTAGGCTGTAAGCCGTGTAAATGCCTTTCCAATATTGGGCCCGTAGGGTTTATTCCTACAGTAAGTGGATCGAGTCTGAGATTTGCAGTTGATTCTAGTTAAACTGGGTGACCAGGAAGTGAAAACATAACTTTAATGAAGTTGCATTGTTTCATCCTTGCTCTCTGAGGTTTGCTATCGGGAATCGTGAGAAGTGCGGGATCTTGATGCGTGCCTCCGAACACTTGCAAATGAGCTGCGTAAAGCAGAAATCTTCCTAATTAGATCACCAGCTTTCACAGTGCTACTGTACATCTAATACTGTATTGCAGGCCAGAAGGGAGAGCAGTGGTTGTCTTTTTGATAGATAAAAAACAAAAAGGATAACTAACTTATAAACTGACCATCTGATGTTCAAAGGGGCTGATATTTAAATGCTGCGGCACTTAAATATAATCCAGATATTCAGTTGCCGTATTCTGATAGCAGGCTGTCGCTGGATAGTTGGATTGTGCAGCTAGTATCCGGATAAGCCTAAATTATCTGGATACGTCCAGCTGAAAGTCACCCCTATCCGGATAACGAGCACACTGCCCTAGCTCCGCTCATGGACTGCCCTGCATTCACTGCATAGTGCTGGGGTGCTCTATGGAAACATTTGGCAGCACTATGTGGATAGTGCCACTGACTCTCTCTCTCGGCGCCCTTATCTGGACAGT
The DNA here is from genome assembly GCA_033557465.1 of Ichthyophis bannanicus. Taxonomy (NCBI): domain Eukaryota; kingdom Metazoa; phylum Chordata; class Amphibia; order Gymnophiona; family Ichthyophiidae; genus Ichthyophis; species Ichthyophis bannanicus. The sequence goes on along the minus strand of CM066036.1, from coordinate 27,800,193 downwards.
GGCTTTGAAAATCAGCCCCGAGCTCCTAAATTTATTGCAAACCTTCCAAATGGCTTTGAAAATGCCTCCTGATGTTCTTTTGGACTTCTCCCATTGGAATCCTGTGATCAATTAATCTCATTTCTAGAGCTGTGTACCAAAAATGTATACTGGGACTCAGGAATTCGAATATAAGAAAAACTTGATTTTGGACTGGGCATAAACTTCAAACACGACTAGAGTTTTACCTTTGTGGTCAGCGCCATAGATGATGTCTGGTGCATACAGTAGTAACCTAGTACATGATGGCACATAAAGACCAGCATGGCCAATCTAGAATAGTTTGCCCAGCAAGGGTTGTAACTGCCACTCCGTGCAGGTTACCCTTGCTCTGTGCTTTTCACTTCAGGTTGTAACTGCTGTTTTGTGCAGTTTACCCCTTCCCTGTGCCTTTTTTGAAGTGTAAAAGCCATTTAAGTTTTGCTTTGAGCAGGGATTCTCTGTGCTTATCCCATGCTTTTCGGAATTCAGTCACCGTTTATGTCCCTATCAGCTCGAGAGGGAAGGCATTCCAGGCAACCACCACCCTTTCTGCGCAAAAGTATTTCCTGATGTTGCTTTTAAGTTGTCTTGCTTTCAGCTTCATTGACCTCTGACCTTTGATCTTCACTGACCTCTGATACTTGTGGTGGTAGTTCTTTTATTCAGATGAGAGGATAGCTTTGTTAAGAAAGCATCGTCAATGATGCGTGGGGAAAGGTGACACACTGGGGGCATATTCAAAATGGTTTAGCTGTTTAGCAGACCTGCTAACCAGCTAAACCGCAGTCAGTGACACTAAAGCAGTTAGTACCGCTAAATTCCCCTTCCTACCTGGTTTAAGTGCCCTGACACTATCCGCTTAGCATTGGGGCAATCTGGGGGTGGATCGGGGACACCAACATAGGTTAGTTGGTCAGCGGTGACATAGAGCTGCTAACCTAAACGGGCTAGAATTAGGTAAAAAAAGGATATCATAACATTAGCCCATTTAGCTATCTGACAATCAAAGTTGGTCCTTATTCTTCAGAGTAATATTACAGTTGAGCCACAATATCCCAATTACTCCAACAATACGAGAATTTTTTGAAGCTAGTCTTAAACTTCCTTCTGTGGCCAATATTTATATGGCTGCTTTTGAGGCAGAATGATTGCAACAGTCGGATTTATATCATCATGTCCGGCTTTGGTGCCACTATATAGATGACATTTTTGTCATCTGGGCAGGTTCATTACAACTATTACAAATTTTTGTCAGCTGGCTTAATAATCGAGAGGCATCTATTCAGTTTACCAGTAATTACAGTCAAGCACAAATTGCCTTCCTGGACGTGGAAGTCAAGAAAGGAAATACAGGATGGGTTACTAATGTTTTTCGTAAACCAACTGACCGTAATGCTTTGTTACATTACGGAAGTTTACATCCTCGCAGACTAAAAGATAGTCTTCCATTCTCTCAATTCCTCCGGTATCGGAGGAATTGTACTGACATCCATGAATTCAAAATTCAAGCTAACTTTCTGAAAGATAAATTTTACAAACGGGGATATCCCAGGCGCATAATTGAGACAGCATACAAACGCGCTTTATATAATCATCGGGAACTGTTATTGGTTCCAAGATCATCTATCAAGTCGGATACATCAATTAATTTGGTGACCCAATATTCACCTTATAGCAAAGACATATCAAAGATTATTAAGCAACACATGAACGTGATCCATAGCATCCCTGCATTGAAAGAGAAACACATCCGATGCGTTTGGACACGCAATCGGAATCTCAAGGAAATATTATGCCCTACCGTTTTAAGTTCCCCTAATATATCAGCTTTAGAAGTACCAGCAGGTCATTTCCAATGCGGAGAAAGTTCATTATGTGAGGTTAATTGGGAAATCTCTTCCTTTGATTATCATGAAAAAAGTTATCATCTACGACATTTAACCAATTGTACCACTACACAGGTGGTGTACGCCATCAATGTCCGTGCCAGCTACTCTATATTGGTAAGACTATGTGCTCCTTTAAAGTGCGATTGGCTGAACATCACAGTAGATTAAAGTGCAAAACCTTAACGGCCCCGATAGTAGACCACTGCCTCACTCATCATCATGCCTTTGAAGATCTACGATGTTTTTGTGTGGATCGGGTCCACAAAGGTAGTGGTGGGAAATCTTTAGACCAAACTTTAATTCTCCGAGAACAGCACTGGATTTTCACTTTGCAGACAGTGAGTCCGGGCGGCCTTAATACACAAATCGATTGGAACCTTTGCACATAACCTGTTCATTGTAGTCAGGAGACTCTCATTTTACCAACTGAATAAATTAGTGTTCTTGTACATCTTAAGCCACATGCGCAGTGTTTTTTCGCACTAATGGGGGGAATCGTCTCTGGCGAACATGTTTGGTAAGAAGCACTGAGTTCTATTCTTTCTGATAAGACTGATATGTAAATCTTTTCTAAAAACAATCTTAAAGATTTTTACTGGAGAATGATATGTCTATTTTCCTAGAGCGAATTGGTGATATTAGAAGTTGGCTTGTAAGCCCCTGAAGAAACGAAGTAACTGTGAAACGTAGCAGCGCTGAGTCTGACGTTGGGATTCTATAACAAAGATAAGCCTGACTTTTTTCTATCCTTTTCGAAAATTACGTCTGGATATAAGAAAGCAAACCATAGTAAACATAAGACGGGTCATTGATGCAAATTGGAGCATTTGGTTGCAATGTTATTACCGTAGCTCCTTATAAGTCTGAGACCCGATTTTCAATTTTTTATTGAAAAGCGAAGAAAACATAAAAAATATATATGCAAAGTTAGATAGGAAGTTTAAGACTAGCTTCAAAAAATTCTCGTATTGTTGGAGTAATTGGGACATTTAGCTATCTGGCTAGTGGCTGAATATCGCTGTTGACTAGATAGCTAAATCGCTCTTTGGGCAAGCTAGATATTCAGTGATGCTTGGTGGCACTGAATATATAAGCATAATTTAAAGCAGCAATGTCCAGCTGCCTTATTCGCACTGGCCAACACCGCTGAATATGCCCCGCATTGACTCAAGTGAAGAGAGCCTCTAGAGCAGTGAGGCAGTAGAAAAGTGATCTGCTAAGAGTTAAGGCCCTGAATGTCAGCAGCAGTGGCTAGCACGATTACAGTGGCTAGCCACTGCACACTCTAACCTGGATGTCTAATGCCGGGGTCATATCCGGCCACCAGCATTGAATATCTGGGTTTGCCGCCAAAGCAAACCATGTAAATGCCTTTGAATATTGAGCTCTAACTGTGAGGTGTTCAATTTTCCATGATTATTGTATTGCCTGTGTTGAGGGGGAGGGGAGGGGCTCATTGAGTGGTAAGTATATCTACATTAGGCTTCAGAGAGGTTACTTAATGAACTGGGTGTTACGTGTGGCTAATTAGTTGAACAGTATACTCCCATCGTAAGTAAGAGACTTAACCCATTAAAAATAAACCCAGTGTTAGAGCTGAGGCCTAGCTTGCACTATAAACTGAAATCTTTTAGTGAGAACCCTCTATCAAGCAGAGAAATCTTTCCTTTCCTTTCATAAGAACATAAGAAATGCCATATTGGGTCAGACCAAGGTCCATCAAGCCTAGTATCCTGTTTCCAACAGTGGCCAATCTACGTAACAAGTACCTGGCAGGTTCCCAAAAAGGTACAGAGGTTCTACAATGCTTGTACCGGGGTAAGCAATGGATTTCCTGGGTCCTCTTTAAAAATGGTTTATGGACCTTTCCTCCAGGAAATTGAATACGCGTTGAATGAAAAAATATTTTCTCATTTTAGTCTTAAATGGGTTACATTAAAGCTTCATTGCATGTCCCCTAGTTTTTCTATTTTGTGATAGCATAAACAACCAATCTATATTTACCTGTTCCACTCCATTCATTAATTTATAGATCTCTATCATATCTCCCCTCAGCCTTCTCTTTTCCAAGTTGAAGAGTCCTAACCTTTTAAGCCTTTCCTCATAGGGGTATCCTTCTATCCTCTTTACCATTTTGGTGGCTCTTCTGTTATTTTTCTTTTTAAAGTCAAAGGTATGACCAGAAGTAAATTGCAAGACCTTTTCTTCAAAGGCAACGGAGGGTAAAGTGCCCAAGGTTACAAGGAGTGCCAGTAGGAATCAAACTCCAGTTTCCTGGGTGTTAGGCTGTTGCTCTAACCGTTCGGCTACTCCTCCACTGTTTACTGTGCCTTTTCTAATTCTGCTATATCCTTTTTGAAGATATGATGACCAGACTTGCACACAATATTCAAGATGTGATTGCACCATGTTTTATTCTCCATTCCTTTCCTTATGACTCCTAGCTTCTATTTGCTTTCTTGGCTGCCGCTACACAGTGGGCGTAGGGTTTCAATGTATTATCCACAATGATGCCTAAATCTTTTTCTTGGGTGGTGGTTACTAACATGGAACCTTGCATCATATAACCATAGTTTGGGTTATTCTTTCCTAGATGCATGACTTTGCACTTGTCACATTAAATTTAATCTGCCATTTGGATGTCCAGTCTTCCAATTTAGGAAGGTCTTCTTGCAATTTTTCACAATCCTCTTGTGTTTTAACAACTTTCAATAATTTTGTGTCATCTGCAAATTTGATCACCTCACTCATTATTCCTATTTCCAGGTCATTTATAAATATGTTAAAAAGCAGTGGGCCCAGCATAGATCCCTGGGGTACTCCACTATTTATCTTTCTTCACTGAGAAACTTTGCTATTTAGCCCTACTTACTGTTTTCTATCTTTTAACCAGTTCCTAATCCACACTACTACACTGCCTCCAATCCCATGACTTTTTAATTTCACCAAGAGTCTCTCATGAGGGACCTTGTCAAAGCTTTTCTGAAAATCCAGGTACATTATATCAACCGGCTCACCTTTACCTGTTTATTCACACCTTCAAAAAAATATAACAGATTAGTAAGGTATGACTTTCCTTGGCTAAATACATGTTGGCTTTCTCCCATTAAACCATGACTATCTACATGTTCAATAATTTTATTCTTTATAATGGTTTCTACCATTCTGCCTGGTTCTGATGTCAGTCTCACCGGTCTATGGTTTCCTGGATCATCCCTGGAATCCTTTTTAAAAATTGGAGTTACCTTGACCACTTCCCAATCCGCAGGTACTACAGATGATTTTAATGATAGTTCACAAATTACAAATAGTAGGTCTGCAATCTCATATTTCATTTCTTTCCAACACCGTTAGATGTATACCATCCTGTCCAGGTGATTTGCTACTCTTCAGTTTATCAAATAGCTGTAATACATCTTCCTGGTTTATTGATATTTCTTTCAATTCTTCTGATACCTCACCTTTATATACCATTTCAGGCATGGGTAACTTCCCTACATTTTCTTTAGTAAAGACCAAAGCTATGGTCTTGTCCTCCCTTAGCACTCTTTTTATCCCTCTATCATCTAATGGTCCAACTGACTCTCATAGGTTTTTTTTGCTATGAATGTACTTGAAAAAGTTTTTATTATGTGTTTTTGCTTCAGCGGCAAGCTTTTTTGAAATTCTTTCTTTGCCTGCCTTATCAATGCCTTGCATCTAACTTGCCAGTGCTCATGTTGTTTCCTGTTATTATCATCTCGCTCTTTTTTCGATTTCCTGAAAGATGCTTTTTTGGCTACAATAGCCTCTCTGACCTCACCTTTAAACCATGCTGGTAGTTTTTTGGCCTTCCTTCCACTTTTCACTTATTTCATTTATTGAATTTCTTTCCTGCCTATTAACACATTTCTAAGAGGTTTTACAATAATTACACTGATGAACATTCACCATACAGCGGTACAAGCCAACTGATTCATGGCATCTATAAGTTACACAAGATATTATTGCCTTAAAGTAATTTGAAATAAGTGCCTTGTTCCCTTTACAAAAAGCTAAATTATTCTGAACGTTTTGAATAGAAGCAGGCAAGCAATCCATCCACCTTCACTGCCTCCCCAGTATTACTGTATTCAATATAAGGTCCTCATTCTTGTCCATAAGGCTATTCACTCTGGTTCCCCCCAGTACCTTGCCAATTTGGTCCATCTCCATACTCTCCACCGTATACTTCATCACATCCATGTCAATCGCATGTTCCTTCCTCCCCCCTCTGTTGCACACCTGGAGTCTACCCTGAATTCTGCCTTTTTCTACCAAGGCCCTAAACTCTGGAACTCTCTCCTTCAACAGGTTTAAATCTCTTCTCAAGACACACCTCTTTTGCTCTGCCTTCAACCTCCCTGTTCCTGCTGCTCCTAGCTGAGGTTCTTTCCCCCTTCTTTCTCCACTTAGTCCCTCTTCCTTCTGCTCCTCTCTTTTCCTGTCTCCTCTTTCCTGTTGACTATGGCGTTCTTTTCCTTTTCTGGCAGTTATTTTAGTCTATTGTGAACCGCTTTGGTGTCTTTTCGTAAAGCGGTATACCAAGTATTAAATAAAGATAAAGACAGCTCCGGGCCTAGATAGTGTAAACTTCATTACGAATTTCAGAAGCTGAGGGTATGCTCGGCAAACCTTGAGAACTGGATCACAGTAAATGAGAAGGAGTATATAAGTACAATAATGAACACAATTCATTGATAGCCACTGAATGAGTTAGTTTATAGACCAAGGCTAGGAATTTAAATTTTGTATGGCTAGTAATAGGTAGTCGACATAGTTGCAGAAAGGTCAAAACTTGTCAATTGTTTGACTAAATGAACTGCAGCATTTTGTGCCTGCAGCAAAGATTGTAAAACCTGTATATATCGTATTACAGTAGGCTGAATGATGTAATGCAAGTGTCTGAACTACTATTCTAAAGGCCACAGGTTCTAAAAAGGATCTTAATCAGCAAACTAAAGAAAGTTTAAAGAAGAGTGGAGGAGCAGCCTAGTAGTTAAAACAACTGCCCAGTACGCAGAAGATCAAAAGTTCAATTCCCACTGGCATGCCTTGGGCAAGTTACTTTACGCTCCGTTGCCTTGGATAAAAAGGCCTGCAATCTACGCTGCCAAGAAAACCCACAGGCAGCTGAATTGCCAGGAATCAGTAATGACTTGATGGCACTAAAAATACAAAACAAAAAACAAACACTCTTGCTATTTGATCGAAGAAAGAACATTGAAAATCCAAAAGTATCCCTAACTATTGAGGTCCCTATATTCAGGCCAGTGACTAGTGCAATTGCAGCAGCTAGCTGTCATTGCTGAACCCTACATCTGGATATTCAATACCGGGGTCATATCTGGCCACTGGCATTGAATACCCTTGTCAGCCAGATAGCAGTGTCATTATTCAGCCATTGCCAGGTTAGCTTTGGTGGTGAAAGTTAGGCCAGTCTTTACCGTACCTGACTTTCACCACCAAGGGATAATCAGGCAATGGTTGAATAATGGCACTGTCCAGTTAGCTTCCTGCTATCTGGCTGACCTGGTTATTCAATGTCAATGGCGAGATATGACCCCGGTATTGAATATCAAGGTGTAGGGTTCGGTGGGATGAAACCCAGCTGTTGGTATTAACCTTTAAAAAGGAGACAGAGCAGCTTTTAAACTAGATAACAGGGGAAAGCCGACCGTCACCCAAGAGCGCATGCTTTGGGAGGATGTATCCTTGAAGGATACTAGCAAAAGAGGGAAGTTAGGGCATCCCGACAGAGAGGTTCCAATAAATTTGTTTTTGATGTGTATTTGAGAACAAAATTTCTATGTTACCCTTGTGTATGAGCATCTTGATTGAAGAGGGGTCGGAAGGCTCGGAACCTACAAAGAGAAGCAAAGGTGGAGGGTGTGAGGTAGTTAATGTGAGTGGAAAAGGAAAGGGCGGAACTCCTAAATACTTGAATGAAGTAAGGAGGGAGATAGAAGTAAGGCTGATAGAGGGGGCAATCAAAGGGGAAGTGTCAGAATTGCTGATCCAGTTGATGGACTTAGCACACTTAAGTTTAAGCACATGAGACTGAAGCCAAACTGAAATAGAGTTAAGAACTGAATTGATGTCGGAGAGATCTGGGGAGAGTCTGACAATCTGGATTAGGAGCAAAATATCATCACCGTACATATAAAAGGATATGCCCAATGACTGTATGAAGGTTACCAGGGAAGAGAGAACGATATTGAAGAGCAGTGGAGACAGACTGGAGCCTTGTGGGATGCTGCACGGGGGGCAGAAAGGAGCTGACCGGGAGTTCTGATTGAAGACCTGATAAGAGCGATTAGACAGAAAAGAGAAGAACCAAGAAAATACGGAACCATACAGATTTATTTATTTATTTATTTTTTATTTATATTCTCTTATATATTGTGCTATTCTGCATCAGTGCTGTTTACATTGAATAAACTGAAATTACATTGAACAGGGCATTATAACTTGGAGATAACTATTTTACAGGGAACATGGGCTATGGAGGGTTAAGTGGCTTGCCCAAGACCACAAGGAGCACCTGTGGGACTAGAAACCCCAGCCCTTCTGGCCCAAGGTTGCTGTCCTCTAGTGGGATTTGAACCCCTGACCTTCTGGCCTGAAGTACCTTGCCCCAAACACTAGGCCACTCCTCCACTTTAAAAGAGGCTTGCCAGAAGGAGATTATGGTTAACAAGATCGAAGGCTGCAGTAAGATCCAATAACATGGTGAGGGCAAATGCAACTTGATCCAAGATACAGCATATATCATTTAAAACAGTGGTAATGATAGTTTCTGTACTGTGGTAGAGACGGAATCCGGATTGGCGTGGATGTAGAACTAGAATAATGTAAGCTCTAAGTGTTCTGTTAATTGTGGGATAACAAAGTGTTTGGCGAGTTTAGCAATGAAGGGGAGGTTAGATATGGGGCGATAATGTAGAGCATCTGCTGGGTCAAGAATGGGAGCCTTAAGAAGATGGCAAACCAGGGAATTCTTCCAAAAGGAGGGCAATGAACCTGAGGTAAGACTGGTAGTTAGCACAGAGAGAATGAAGGGCATGAAACCTAAGGTAGGTTCTGATAACCAGTCAGACAGTATCAGGTCCAGAGGACAGTAGGTAGACTTTGAGGACGAGAGAAGCTTGGTCAGACTATCAGGAGTAGGGAGGGTGAAATCAAACAAAATCAAAATCAAAGGTTGGCTTCTGCACACATATAAAAACCAAAAACCACCAAAAAGACCAATCCACACTACACATCCTGTTCCTGGAGATTATATCAGGGTAGGCAGAATCAAAGCAGCCATCCCACAAGTGGAACACTACATCAAGATTGCATGTGCCTACTGTTTTAGGCTAAAGTGGTATGGTTCTGCACACAAAGCATGCTCCTGATGGGACCCTTACAGCAGTAGTTCAGAGACTATCTGTGGGAGAGTCCAGTTTAAGAGGAAACCTGAGTAAGGAGTAGATTCATGGAACTGTGTGGACAGTGCTAAATCTTAGACATCTACACAATGGTGAGCTCCGTATTAGAAGCCCCCAGTACATTGAAACCTTCAGCTCAACATGCAGCAGCTAGAGATAACCCTGGGTCTAATGCCTCAGTCATCCAGGGGAAAAACTAAATTTTGGGAGGTAATAAATATCTTGGTATAATAGTATACTCGGAGCACACTACAATTGTTCAGAATATTCTTAAAAGGTATGTATTATTTCAGCAGGGCTAGTCGAACATTATCAGGTTGCTACTTTTATTTTGCCACTGCTGCCTGACCTCCTTCTTTCTCTACATATTTCTCATCATCTTCCATTTTGCTCCTCTTCAGTGATGTCTCTGACCCCATCAAGGAACAGAACATAAGCAAAATGGTGTGGAGGGAGAAAATAGGGAATGGTTATCCTTACAGATAGTTTCATGGAGTATCCCATGGGGTTAGTGCTAACAGCAGCAGATCTAAAACAAATTAGCTTCGTTCAAACAAGTTGTGGATGCAAGATGTAGAGGAGGAGGGCAAGATGGTAGCTGGCTTTACTTCAGCCTCATACAGGAGGAAAACAAGGCTGATGTTCTGCCTGGATCACATAGAAGGCAGATACAACTGAACCACTGTTTCTAGAGCCACCTTTGAAGCAGGGAGGGGAGCAACCTCTCCAGGTTCTCTGCCTTGGGGGGCTCCATGTTGCTCCAGTATCCTTCTGTTCTGCTGCATGACATTATTTGCCACTCATGAGGTTGCGGCAGTGAGCTCAGTAGCCAGCAATACAGTGTTACAGATTCTGAATAAGTTATTCCTTAACTCTTCAATCTCAGGAGGGAGCAGTTTTCTGTGGTTGATGTGCCCCCAGCCCCTCACTCTCTCTCCTCCTATCACGATCATCCCCTGACTGTTGCTGCTGCCCTAGAGCCTTGGTAGGGAAAGACGACCGACCAAGGGACATGAAGGAATGCTGGAAAATGGGGAAGAAAAAGAAACAGAGGGGAGATGGAAAGCAGTGGGCGTGGGAGAGAAGACAAAGGGAAACTATTCCAGTAGCTCCAGGTTTTTTCTGAGCACTGGTCTAAGTTCTAATCATACTATTTGGCTTGCTGTCATGGTAATGTTAAAGTAGCACATCGCATTAAATAGCTTTTAGTGACCCCTAGGTGAAGAAAAGTGTGTGGGTGTATTCTTCACATTTGACTTTAATGTGAAAGGACAATTACAGCACTGTGATAAAGGGAAAAGGCTCGATACAGGCCATCAAGACAGCATCTGCTCTTTGCCTGGTGCATCATGCTGGGCCTTGAGTAGTACAGGAACTGTCTTTGAAAAAGAAGCAGCTTCCTCCCCGGGATATTAGATTGTGAAATATAAACTCAAGGGAACGAAATGTCTGGAAGAAGCATGCATATTATATCACCTGCATCATAAGTATTATATAACGTAAAACAAATTCTTCAAATTTCAAAAATGGTATGTGTATAAACCTACTGGCTTTTAGAAAGCAACTGAAATTTGCAGTTTATTCAAGATTTTGGGCAAGCTGAGGTTTATTTTTAAGTTGTTTGAAGTAGAATTTTTGTAATTTATTTTCTATTGGAGATGCCACGTTCTTATTCATTTGTGGTAATGTGGCACTTTCATGCGTCTAGGAATGCTATTTTTGTAATCCGTCTAGGACAAATCCAGATCGGACAGGATATAAATCTAATAAATAAAGGAATGAATGACTGGCCGGCCACATTCCTTAGAACGCAGACGCTCCATTTCTCAGCCTATGCTTTTGCATACTTGTGTTCTAATTTTGAAAAGAATAATGAAATTTTGCCACACAACTTCCCAAGGATGAAACTGTGATATACCGTATACGCTTGACATCTATATGGGAGCATGTGTTAACTAGTGGAAAACCAGCAAACCGGGAGGCTATCCTCTGTGTGACAGTGTGTCCTCTACATCAGCATCAGAAGTCATCCTTACAAACACCAGAAAGCTGTAACACGGAAAAGAGATCTACCCCGAGATGGGGGAGGGGCAGAGCCTTTCCATCCTCCCACTGTGCTACCCTTTCTCTTTTTCCTCTCTTTCAACTGCAACACTTCTCTCTAGAAATTCTATTTTGGACTCTGGATGTAATTTCATAAAACATTTTGTGTGTAAAGGCATTTTTATGTGCATAAAAGGGCTTTCTTAAATTACTTTAAGGGTTATGGAGTTATTTTATAAGGAGCTGCTTAGAGTTAGGCAACAACATATCAGTAATATTACAAGTTATTATTAAGTCATTGTTTGAAAGACCCCAATGTACCCCTACCCTCCCTGTATATAACCACTTGTACATAGCTCATCCTGTAAATAGCACACCAAGAAATCATCACCTCCACTCAGTGTTAACACAGCATGCCTACCACTACTGACACTGATTTTTTGATTGTTTGAAGTGTAAACCACTTTGATTTCAGGACAAAGCGGTATATAAATCCTTTAAAATAAATAAATAAATAAAATCAATGCGGACGGGCCTTTATGTGCCTACTTTAGCCAGCTGCTATTCTGTAAATATATGTGTTGGACCCATAGCACATATGTTCACTGTGGGCATTCACAGGAGCAGAGCTTGGGTGCAAATCTACTCACATAGATTATAAAATACTAACACCTATGTACATTCCTTAGAAATCTAGGTGTGGGCATTTACACATTCTCTAGGGTTGATGTAACTGCTTGTGCCTAGACTTGCCGCACGTATCCCCATCATTTACCTTCCTATTTCATAAAGTTAGGTATACGTGTACTTGACTTTATAAAATAGGCACAACAGCCATGTGGGAACCCATGTGTTCACTAAAATTGCTCTCTTAGAGGGAGATGTTCTAAGGGAGTGATGGAAAGATCCACGGCTCCTACGTGTACACGTCTGCATTTTCCCAGACTTGCATGCGTACATGGGTACTTCTGCGCACACTGTGGCCAGGTGAATTCTATAGCTGTGCAGAAGTACCCTGCTTGCTGATCTTTGCTTGGAGTGTACACAGGTGTGCAGTATGGGTACAGTATAGGTGTGGCTCAAGGGAGGCATGCACATTATAGAATACCATGATGTATGCATGTCCCTGTGCTGATCTAGGCACCATCAGCTGCACCTCCTCTACAGCTTGTGTTTACTGACACACCTAGAGTGTGGTGTGTAGGTATGCACCTATTTTATAAAGTGAGGTACACATGCTCACAATGGGGGGGTGTCTTTTATAAAATTACCCTCCAAGTATGTAAGAGTACACGTGGTGACAAGAAAGGCATGCACTTTTATGCAACCTGGGGCTGCATGTGTGTGTGTGTCTGTGTATCACAAAGCTGCATGTGTCAGGAAACTGCATGTGTGTGCACTTCAGAGAGTGTGCGCGTATATGGCTCTGGCATGTAGGTTCCTCTCTCCCTTGCAATATTACCTCTCCGTAGCCTTCAATACCCTTCCTCCTGCACTGTCCCTCCTTCCCTTCTATCCAGTCATGCACTCTCCTTCCTCCCACCAAACTTTACTATCTCTCTCCCTTCTCTTCCTTTCATACCTTCCCTCTCCTTATGCTCCACCCCCTTCCGACCTCCTTCACCTCTGCACCTCCTCTCTAGCCCCACCCCTTCCATCAAGCTCTGCCCACTTCTCCTCCTCTCTGACTCCACTCTTCCCTTAATGTTCTGTCCCTTCACTTCTTTGCAGCGGTCTGCTCTTATTATGGTCGTAAAAAGTCAGTGGCACTCAGAATGCCCACTGGCATTTTAAGGTCACAGCTCCCACCAACTGAGAACTCTGTTTTTGGCCACAGCAGTGGCCTCAGGCTCTTCTTTCAGCCGGTGGAGGCAGGGGTGTCTATTATATGTATATCTTCTATATGCATGTCATACCTGTACAGTGCTGCATTCTCGGCGCTATATAAGTGCTAATTAGTAGTAGTAGTAGGGGTGGTCCAAGGGCGGTGCGGGGCCAGGCGCGTAGATTCATTACCGGGCCTCATTTGCATATCTACTGTGCCTCATTTGCATAATTTTAATGTATTTTATTTTAAAATGTATATGTTGTCAACTAAAATTGTAGGTGGCTTTCAAAGGAGCCCTAAACATAGAAACATGATGACAGAAAAAGACCACATGGCCTATCTAGTCTGTCCTTCCATATCAACAACTACAACAATCCCCTTTTTACCTTTAGAGATCCTCTGTGTTTGTCCCATGCTTTTTTGAATTCAGTTACTGTCCTCATCTCTACCACCTCCACTGGGAGACTATTCCATGGATCCACTACTCTTTCCATAAAGAAATATTTCCACATATCACTCCTGAATCTATCTCCCTTAACCCTCATCCCATGTCCCCTCATAGCAGAACTTGCTTTGAATTGAAAGAGGCTCTCTCCCTGAACATTTATGCCACGGAGGTATTTAAACATCTCAATCATATCACCTCTATCCTGCCTTTCCTCTAAGGTGTACATATTAAGATCCTTCAGTCTGTCCTCATATGCTTTATAATGAAGACCACTAATCATTTTAGTAGCCACCCTCTGCACCGACTCCATCCTGTTCACATCCTTTTGAAGGTGCGGTCTCCAGAATTGCACACTATACTCTAAATGAGGTCGCACCAAAAACTTATAGAGAGGCATTATCACCTCCTTTTTTCTGCTAGCCATTCTTCTCTGTATGCACCCAAGCATCCTTCTAGCTTTTGCCTTTGCCTTTTCTACCTGTTTAGCTACTTTAAGATCATCAGACACAACCACGCCTAGGTCCCGCTCTTCTTTAGTGGACAAAAGTACTTCACCCCCCTATACTATATTGCTCCCTTGGATTGCTGCAGCCCAAATGCATGACCTTACATTTTTTAACATTAAATCCCAGCTGCCAAATTCTAGACCATTCTTCAAGCTTAGCTAGATCCCTCCTCATGTTATCTACACCTTCCTGGGTGTCTACTCTATTGCAGATTTTGGTATCATCCGCAAAGAGGCAAACCTTACCCGACAGCCCTTCTGCTATATCACTAACAAAGATGTTAAAAGAATCGGACCAAGGACAGATCCCTGGGGCACACCACTGGTAACATCCTTCTCCTCAGAGTGAGCTCCATTTACTTGTACTCTTTGTCGCCTCCCACCCAACCAATTTCTAACCCAAGCAGTAACTTTAGGGTCCATCCCTAGGGTGCTCAGTTTGTTTATAAGTTGCCTGTGAGGAACAGTGTCAAAGGCTTTACTGAAATCTAAATACACGACATCTAGAGCTTCACAAGCTTCTCTTTTGTCCTGGCAATGAATTAGGGTCATCTTTATTAAATCTTATCTTAATGTCAGTTAAGTGTCACTGCACCAATAGAAATAAATGGGTGTTCCTGCATTTAGCGCACATTAACATTTCTGAATGCGCATTAACCTTTAAACATGCCTCTTAATGAGTGTCTGAATACCATTTGCATGGGCAGTGAGGATAAAGAAAGATTACCAGATTTCTACATTGCTAAACTCCAGTACCATCTGCAAGGAAGTACTATAAACCCTGCTCATTTAAAACCCATAGCAAACCCGCCGTATCATAACAACACTACCAGGACTCACAAAGCACCAAACCCTACCTATCAAAAGGCAACACTGCAAATATTAAACCAATACATCTCAGAGAATACCAACACATCTCCTACTGGGGAAAGAGAACAAGTGACACTGTCACATAGAAACTACATGAACAGAATAGCAGCTCAGTTACACAAGCAAAACATAGACAGTCAACAAAGATAGAACAAGGGATCACAATTCAGAAATATGAAGACAGTAATAATTAAACTGGAAACTCCAAAAGCCAGACATAGAATGTACAACAACACTGGAGAAATAAAACTATAAATTAATTTTCTCTTGAAACTAAGCAAAACGCAAAGATGTTAATGATGCACATTTCCCAGAGCTGACATATTCCAGTTAATAAATTCAAAATAAAAAAGTATTTTCTACCTTTTGTTTGTGCATTTTATTTTTCAGTTTCAATTTCTCCAGTCACTTTCTTCTGGTTTCTTTGTGTCTTCTGCTAACTCTCCATTGTCTGCTGTCCATTTGTCCTTTCTTCTCTCTTCTCATTTTTTCCATTCTTTCTGTACATCTGCTCTAACATATTGATGTTTCCCTTTTTGGTCTTTCCTCCATTTCTTTCATTTTTCCTTTATCATTCACTCATATTTCACCCTTCCATCCTCAGTCCCCATAAACTCTCCCAATACTTGGCCAATAGTAGTTTATTCTCTCTCACACAAAATATCTTTTCCCCTCTGCATCCTCACTCCCCCAGATTATTTTTTTCTCTTCAGCCCCATTCCCTTCTAGTCCTCCCCCCATATCAGCTCCCT
Source organism: Ichthyophis bannanicus (assembly GCA_033557465.1). NCBI lineage: Eukaryota > Metazoa > Chordata > Amphibia > Gymnophiona > Ichthyophiidae > Ichthyophis > Ichthyophis bannanicus. Next base: position 27,784,386 of record CM066036.1, on the reverse strand, counting down.
TCTAGTTCCAGCCCCTCTCAGCATCTGCTCCCTTCCAGTCCCATTCTTCCATCCCCGTGCATCAGCTCATTTGCAGTCCTAGCCCCCTGTCTTCTTTCAAGGCCAGCAGCTCTCTTGTCATTCCTCTCCTCGGCTTAGACGGATCTGAACAAAAGGATTTATTCTGAATGTGAATTATGTTACGGTTAGTTTTATGAACTCATTTATGTTTCTTATGCATATATATGTGCAAACAAGACAGAGTTTAATTATTAACTTATTTATTTATTGATGTAAGCACATTTTTTATATATCTGGTATTTTATGTTCATGTTACATCCTTTTTTTAGGTTTTAGGGTTCATTTTATTGATTTTATATTTGTTATTAGGGGCATATGGTATTTTATGATAGTAATCCATAATATGTTCCATATTAATAGTTCATTTGTTTTTTATAATTTATAGATGGAGGTTTTTATTTGTTTTGGGGGTCATTCCGAGGCACAAATAGCAGGGATGGACATCCCATTGGGACGTCCATCCACGCTATTCGGGCCCTTTCCCTATCCCGTCTACCTTCCCCGCGCATTGTATGGGGAAGGTAGACGGGCGGGAAAGGGGCGGATTGGGGGTGGCATTAGGGCGGTCAGGAGGCGGTCATCAGACCCGGATGTACAGGGCCGATTCCAATGTCGGCCCTGTACATCCGGGGCTGGCGGCTTGAACAGGAAACTTAACCCACCTTGGAGGTGGAATAAGTTCCTCTAGTTAGCTGCATACCAAAATACCCCTGAAAAAGGCATCGCCAAAACATAGCTGTGTCAGATTTGGTTGGTTATTACCCCTTGTGGTGAATTTCTAATAAAGTGTTTCTCGAAAATACCACGTTTCACACTAGGTTCCCAAAAAGGTACACAATTCCATGATGCTTATCCTGGGGTAAGCTGTGAATTTCCCTGGTCCTCCTTAATATTGGTTTATGGACTTTAACTCCAGGAACTTGTCCAAACCATTTTAAATCCAGTTACACTAACAGCTTTTACTACATCCTCTGATGAATTCCAGAGTTTGATTAAGCATTGAGTGAAAAAATATTTTCTATTATTAGTCTTAAATAGGTTACTTTGTAGTTTTATTGTGTGTCCCCTAGTCTTTCTCTTTTTGATGGCATAAGCAACCAATCTACATTTACACGTGTTCCATTCTATTCATTATTTTATAGACCTCTATTATATCTCACCTCAGCCTTCTCTTTCAAGTTGAAGAGCCCCAACATTTTAAATGTTTCCTTGTAGGGATCTCCTTTCTTTCCATCTTTATCATTTTTGTCACTCTTAAATAAGAACATAAGAACATAAGATATGCCATACTGAGTCAGACCAAGGTCCATCAAGCCCAGTATCCTGTTTCCAACGGTGGCCAATCTAGGTCATACGTACCTAGCAGTTCCCCCAAAAGACACAGGTTCCACAATGCTTGTATTGGGCCAAGCATTGATATCCTGAGTCCCTTCTTAATAATGGTTTATGGACCTTTCCTCCAGGAACTTGTCCAAACCTTTTTTAAACCCAGCTACACTAACAGCCTTTACTACATCCTCTGGTAACAAATTCCAGAGTTTGATTACACGTTGAGTGAAAAAATATTTTCTTTTATTAGACTTAAATTAGACCGCCTTGATTGAAGGAGAAGGCGGTATAGAAATCCTTTTAAATAAATAAATAAATAGTTTACCCTGTAGCTTCATTGCATGTCCCCTAGTCTTTCTATATTCTGATAAGGTAAACAATTGATCTACGTTTACTCGTTCCACTCCGTTCATTAATTTATAGACTTCTATCATATCTCCCCTCAGTCGTCTCTTTTCCAGGTTAAAGAGCCCTAACCTTTTTAGCCTTTCTTCATAGGAGTATCCTTCCATCCCCTTTACCATTTTGGTGGCTCTTCTCTGAACCTTTTCTAATAACTCTATATCCTTTTTAAGATACGGTGACCAGAATTGCACACAATATTCAAGGCACGGTCTCACCATGGAACGATATAGAGGCATTATAATATCTTTTGTTTTATTTTCCATTCCTTTCCTTATCATACCTAGCATTCTATTTGCTCTCTTGGCTGCCACTGCACACTGGGTTGAGGGTTTTAACATGTTATTCACAATGACACGTAAATCTTTTTCCTGGGTGGTGGTTCCTAATGTGGAACCTTGCATCGTGTAACCATAGTTTGGGTTGTTCTTCCCTAGGTGCATAACTTTGCACTTATCCACATTAAATTTAATCTGCCATTTTGATGCCCAGTCTTCCAATTTATCAAGACCCTCTTGCAATTTTCCACAATCCTCATGGGTTTTAACAACTTTAAATAGTTTTGTGTCATCTGCAAATTTGATAACCTCACTCGCTATTCCCTTTTCCAGGTCATTTATGAATATGTCAAAAAGCAGCGGACCCAGCACAGATTCCTGGGGTAAACCACTATTCACCTTTCTCCATTGGGAAAATTGGCCATTTAGCCCTACCCTCTGCTTTCTATCTTTAAACCAGTTCCTGATCCACAATAGTACACTGCCTCCTATCCCATGACTCTTTAGTTTTGCCAAAAGTCTCTGATGAGGGACCTTGTCAAAGGCTTTCTGAAAGTCCAAATACACTATATCAACCGACTCACCTTTTTCTACCTGTTTATTCACACCTTCAAAAAAACATAACAGATTAGTAAGACAAGATCTTCCTTGTCTAAAGCCATGTTGGCTGTCTCCCATTAAGCCATGACCATCTACATGTTCAGCGATTTTGTTCTTTATGATGGTTTTTGTACCATTTTTCCTGGTACTGACGTCAGGCTCACCATTCTGTAGTTTCCTGGATCACCCCTGGAACCCTTTTTAAAAATTGGTGTTACGTTCGCCATCCTCCAATCTTCATGTATTACAGATGATTTTAATGATAGTTCACAGATTACTAATAGCAAGTTTGCAATCTCATATTTCAGTTCTTTCAACACCCTTGGATGTATATCATCCAGCCCAGGTGATTTGCTACTCTTCAGTTTATCTGATAGTTGTAATACATCTTCCCGATGTATCAATATTTCCTTCAATTCTTCCGCGCCTTTAAATACCACTTCAGTCATGGGTAATATTTCTACATCTTCCTCAGTAAAGACCGAAGCAAAGAATTCATTCAGTCTCTCCGCTATCGCCTTGTTGCCTCTTAGTGCCCCTTTAACCCCTCTATCATCTAATGGACCAACTGACTCTCTCACAGGTTTTTTGCTACGAATGTACTTGAAAAAGTCTTTATTACGCGTTTTTGCTTCCGCAGCAAGCTTCTTCTCAAATTCTCCCTTTGCCTGCCTTATCGATACCTTGCATTTAACTTGCCAGTGCTTGTGCTGTTTCCAGGTTTCGTCGTTTGGCTCTTTTTTCCATTTCCTGGAAGATGCTTTTTTTGCAACAACAGCCTATGACCTCACCTTTAAACCATGCTGGCAGTTTTTTGGACTTCCTTCCACTTTTCTCTGTCCCTTTTCTAATTCTGCTTTATCCTTTTTAAGATATGGTGATCAGAATTGCATGCCATATTCAAGGTGTGGTTGCTCCATGGAGCAATACAGAGGCATTATAATATTCTTTGTTTTATTCTCCATTCCTTTCTTTATGATTCTATTTGCTGACTTGGCTGCGAATGGAGAGGGTTTCAATGTATTATCCACAATGATGCCCAATCCTTTTCCTGGGTGGTTTTTCCCATATTGTGCAAATTTGCATTGTGCAATTGTAGTTTGGGTTGTTCTTTCCTAGGTGCATAACTGCACTCGTCCACATTAAATGTCATCTGCCATATGGACGCCCAGTCTCCCATTATCAAGGTCCTCTTGCAATTTTTTACAATGATCTTCTGTTTTAAGAACTTTGAATAATTTGGTGTCATCTGCAAATTTGGTCACCTCACTCATTACCATTTACAGGTCATTTCTAAATATGTTAAAAAGCGGCGGGCACAGCACAGATCCCTGGGGTACTCCACTATTCCATTGAGAAAATTCTCCATTTTCTATCTTTCAACCAATTCCTAATTCACAATAGTACACTGCTTCCTATGGCTTCTTAATTTCCCAAAGAGTCTCTCAGGTTTTCTGAAAATCCAGATAAACTATATCAACTGGCTCACCTTTATCTTCCTATTTATGCACACCTTCAAAATAATGAGATTGGTCTGGCTTCCAAGATAGTATTTAGAAATAATGCCCAGGCCTGATGTAAACACTTGACCTTTGCAGTTTCTCCTTTTGTTTTTTGCTTAGGGGGTCATTCTGTGGCAGAAATTGCGGGGATGTATGCCCTGCCTGTAATGTACATTCCTGCTATTCATTCCCCTTGTCATCTCCAGGCAAGGCTCCCTGTATGAACAACAGAGTTGTATGGGGAGCCTTAGACAGGGGTGGGAGGAGACGAGAGGGGGCAGGCAGGAAGCGGAGCGAGAGCAGTGCATGTGTGGGCCATCACCACAGATGTACAGGACCTATTCTGAGGTCAGTACTGTATGCCCTGGGTCAGCCTTCTAGATGGGGGACTTATTCCACACATTGAATATGGCGTGCAATTCTGATCACCATATCTTAAAAAGGATAAAGCAGAATTAGAAAAGGGACAGAGAAAAGTGGAAGGAAGTCCAAAAAACTGCCAGCATGGTTTAAAGGTGAGGCCAGAGAAGCAGTTGTTGCCAAAAAAGCATCTTCCAGGAAATGGAAAAAAGAGCCAAACGACGAAACCTGGAAACAGCACAAGCACTGGCAAGTTAAATGCAAGGCATTGATAAGGCAGGCAAAGGGAGAATTTGAGAAGAAGCTTGCCTGGACATCGAGGGGCAGTGGAGGCCAGCGGAGGTAGGATGGTGAGGGGCTGCAGTGGGTTCCCTGCAGCCCGATCCTGGCCATGGTAGACCGGATCGGGGGGAGGGCTGAGGGAAAATGGGACTATGTCCCGTGGCTGGCAATCGTGGTTCCTGAATGGAGCTGTGGTGTCATGACGACGGGACACCATGCAATCATAGATCCATTCAAGAGCCTGACTGAGTTAGTTGGGGATCTGTAGGGCAGACACCCCTGCGGGATCAGAATAAGATCTACCACTGTATGCCCTAGTTCTGAGGGGCCGTACAGAGGCTGGACGTCCAGTAGAGAATAGGCCTCCGCACCATTTTCTTCATTTTATTACAGTCTCCTTTTTGAAAGTTAAATGCTAGTACAGTCAATTTCCTTGCTATCCCCCCTCCATTTATTAAATCGAATGTGACCATGTTATGATTCCTATTGCCAAACAGCCCCAAAACAATTACCTCTCACACTAGATCCTGCATTCCACTAGGCCTGAAATAGTATCCCTGCATATCGGTTCTTGAGTCAGCTGTTCATTGAAGCAGTCATTTACGTCTTCTAGAAATGTTTATCTCCCTATCATTTCCTGATGTGACATTGACAGAGTCAATACCGGGATAATTGAAATCTCTCATTATACTGTTTTGTAAACTTTGCTAGCTTCCCTAATTTCTGTTAGCATTTCATCATCTGTCTGTTCATTTGGTCTAGGAGAGGTGGTCTAGTGGTTGAGGCCAGTTGCCAAGGGCTGGAGGGCCAGGGGCTCAAATCCCACTGGAGGACAGCAAGTTCAGGCTGGAGGGACTTCTAGTCCCACAGGTGCCTCAGGCACAAAATGTAGATTGTGAGCCCTTTGGGAACAAGGGAAATATTTACCGTACCTGGATGTATACCTCTTTGACCCGGTGAAAAACAGTATATAAGCATTGCTAAATAAATAAATACACCCCCTCTACCATTCTGTTCCCCCTTTTTACATGGAATTTCTATCCATAGAGATCTTACAGTGTATTTTGTTTCCTGTGTGACTCAATGCCCTCTAACATACAGAGCCACCCCTCCACCGATGTAAGCTACCCTATCATTGCAATATAGTGTGGAGACTGGTATTACCTTGTCCCATTAGTTATCCTCCTTCCACTAGGTCTCTGAAATGCTATATATTTTAACTCTCCCATCTTATTTTTTAGGCTTCCAGAATTTGCATACAGACCTTTCAAAGTTTGTTTTTTTGTTTTTATTAACAGTCTGGCTATTTGATGACAGGGTTAATTTGGAATCTTTCAAATTTGTCTGATTTTTACTTAAAGGCACCTAAGTTACTTTTACGTTTATTGGAACCTCTCTATCAGGATGCCCTGATGTCCCTATTTTGCTAGTGTCCTTCAAGGATACATCCTTCCGAACCATGTGCTCTTGGACCACTGTCAACTTTCCCCCATTATCTAGTTTAAAAGCTGCTCTATCTCCTTTTGAAAGGTTAATGCCAGCAGGCTGGTTCTACCCTGGTTAAGGTGGAGCCCATCTTTTTGGAAAAGCATTTCCCTTTCCCCAGAATGTTGACTAGTTCCTAACAAATCCAAAACCTTCTTCCTTGCACCATTGTCTCATCCATGCATTGAGACCCCGGAGTTCTGCCTTCCTCTTGGGTCCTGCGTGTGGAATGGGAATCATTTCTGAGAATGCTACCTTTGACGTTCTGGATTTCAGCTTTCTACCTAAAAGCCTAAATTTGGCTTCCAGAATCTCCCTTCAACATTTTCCTATGTCAATGGTACCAACATGTACAAAGACATCAGGCTGCCCCCCCAGCACTATCTAGGTGGTGCATGAGGTACGCTAACTTCGCACCAGACAGGCATGTTACCAGGCAATCCTCAAGTCCACCAGCTACCCAGCTATCTATATGCCTAGTAATTGAATCTCCAACTATAACATCTATCCTAACCTTTCCCTCATGGGTACATAGCCCTGGAGACACATCCTTGGTGCAAGAGGGTATTATATCACCTAGAAGACAGGTCCTAACTACAGGAGTCTTCCTGCCACACCAAGGTGATGTTCTCCCTTCATGTGACCTCTCTCCTCCAGGGCAGCAGAGAGGCTGCCAGACTGGAGGTGGGACTTCTCTACTTCATCCCTGTAGGTCTTGTCTATATACCTCTTCTTCCTGAGCTCCTCCTCCAAGTCTGCTACTCCTGGGATCAAAGAGCTCTTTGCATTTAGGGCACACATAAGACATCTCACCAACTGGGAGAAAATCATACATGTAACATTCAGTGCAAAAGACTGGATAGCACCCATCTCTCTGCTGGATTGCTGCCTGAATCTTATATTTAAAGATTTCTTTTAGCTATTTAAAGTTGTTAAGTTATGTAAAGTTGCTAGGGGACTAGGGATAAGTGAACCAATACAATTATACAGTTGCGGTCAACATTACTGGCAACCTTGCAGTTCAACCCCTTAATGTCCAATATCTCCTAAAAAGTTGACAATGAAATGGCTTTTGACTATATATGCACACATTTGACATATAAAAGAATCAAATAAAACAAAACCAATTAAACAAGGAAATAGTAGGAAATAATATAAAAACTGGGACATTGCCAGGACATGGTTATTGGCACTCTTATAAACAATTCAAATCATTGCAGTAAAATTAAAGGTACCTGTGATCAATTGTAAGTACTCACATGACTTGAATCAACCAATGAATGATGGCACTAATATTTAAAATGGCCATATTCACTCCTTGTTCCATTTTCACAATGGTGACGATAAGAGAGCTGTCTGAGACTGTCAGAAAAGCCATTACCACCAAACATCAAACTTCAAAGGGGTACAAGGCCAACTCCAAAGACCTTGGGATTCTGATGTCTACAGTTCACACTAAACAAAGAAGGACTTCATGGGCAAAGGCCAAGGAGGACCCCACTGCTCAAAGAAAGACATAAAAAGGCATGCTTGATCTTTGCCCAAACCCAGCCTAAGAAACCATAATCCTTCTGGAAAAATGTTCTGTGGACAGATGAAACCAAACTTGAAATCTTTGGCAATGCAGACTAGCGATATATTTACAGGCGAGGAAATGAAGCTTATAAGTAAAAAAACACCCTTCCTACAGTTAAATATGGTGGAGGTTCCATAATGTTGTGGGGCTGTTTGCTGCCTCAGGAACTGGAGGCCTGGAACAGATTAAAGGAATCATGAAGTCAGAGGACTAGCATAATATTTTGGAGTGAAATGTGCTACCTAGTTTCAGAAAGCTAGATCTGGGTCGAAGGTCATGGGTCCTCCAGCAAGACAATGACCCAAAACATACATCTAAAAGTACAAAAGAATGGTTAAAAAAGAACAATAGGACTGTTTTAAACTGACTAGAAATGAGTCCTGATCTCAATACAATCAAGAACATTTGGAAAGAGCTGAAATCTGCCATTTGTAAAAGGAATTCTGGAAACGTCATGTGCCGGAACAAATTGCAGTTGAAGAGTGGGAGAAACTACCAGCAGACAGATGTATGAAACTTATAGATGACTACAAGAAACATTTGAGGCTGTCATCACTGCCAAGGTATCTTTTTTATTTTATACTTTGAACATACTATTAAAATATTATAATGACATACAGTTGGAATATTTCCAATTATTTCTCAAGAAATTGTACACAACATATCTAAAATGCAAGGGTGCCAATAATGTTGACCACAACTATACCTAATAAGTATAAAGGACTTTTAGTGTTCACCTCAAGGCAAACTGCAAGGACTTAATAAATCTACTCTTAAGGTCTAATAAACCTGCTGATGAAGATATAATCAGTTAAACCTTCCTCTTAACTGGTTTAGGAGGCTATAAATGAAGGATTTTGCCTGAGATGGGTGGGAGTTGGACTGGGTGGGAGGGATGACCTATTTATATCTGTGCTTCTAAGACAATCTCTTAATTCTGGGTGATTCACACTGCCCTTGGTTTGATAGAGGAAGCCTTTCAAGTTGTCTCTTTGATCTGTAACTTGACTTTAACACCTATTTAAAACAATTTCACAGTTCTCTTGCCTCCTAACTGGAGGGCCTCTTTGTAAAAGGTCTCTAGATAACAATCTCTCTATATACTCAAAGAATATTTATCGTATTCTATTCTCTCTGTTACGATATACCCTAACTGGCTGTAATGTCACTGAAAGCTGGCTTGTAATACTATGTCCTAACTGGCTTTAATTTAACTGAAGTCTGGCTTGTTATACTAAGCTTCAGCTGGCTGTAATTACACTGAAAGCTGGCTTGTTATACTAAGCCCTAACTGGCTTTAATTTAATTGAAAGCTGGCTTGTAGTACTATGCCCTAACTCACTTAATAAAACATTGAATTTTAAAGTACACCAATTTTATCATATTTAATCCAAAGGATCCCCCTTTCCCTAGGATTCAGAGAATTTCTCAGGAGGTAAGTACTTAAAAGTGCAGATTTCTTTCCAGCAGGGTCACTCCTCTTGGTAATTCATTTCTGGTGGTTGGCCCCATGCAATATTGGAATTACGTTTGCCTACATTTTTTTTAGTCGCCTAATTAATAAAGATATCTAACCCCTCATAAAATAAAAAGAGATAGTCCAATCAGCTGTTTGCTACATTTGTCTCACTATGCACTATTTGTCTCACTAAGCACTCAACAGTAATATGGACAAAGCTCAGCATAAAAAAGAACCAATGGTCTCAGACTTAGATAGCAAACCACTCCTGGATATGAATTTACCAAAGGAGTGATGCCCAGTTGCATCAATGACCATTAAAAAGGTTCTTTCAAGAATGCGTAATTGTAAACATTCATATTAATCAATCAGACTTCTCTTAATTTTCTTTTTATCAAAAATTCAGAGATTGTGCTTATCTCTCAAAGGAAATTTGAGCAGTCCCATCCCGGTACCCTCGATGCGTTTTGATTCTTCATCAGGGGATTGGTTTTGCCAGACAATCTCATAGATTTAGATTCAAAACTAACTCAATGATATGCGGTCTCACACGTTCCAAAGCTAAAGCAACTTCTTCAAAAAAACATTTTTTTTAGGGCTGTCAAATCAATTCTGACTCCTGGTGTCCCAGCAGCCTCTGGGTTTTCTTGGAAAGGTATGACCAGAAGTAGATTGTGAGGCCTTTTCTTCTGAGGGAAAGTGACTAGCCCAAGGTCACATGGAGTGCCAGTGGGAATCAAACCCTGATTCTTGGATACTAGGCTGTTGCTCTAACTACTAGGCTGCTCCTCCCTTCCTGCCCACATATAATACCTGCACACTTTGCTTTTGCCACTAAGGTATCTTTCCTGGGATCCCTGCCGGTCTGTGGTTTATAATGTTCTGTAGCTTGGGAAACCCATGCAAAAGTGATATAACGTGCAAAAATGGCAAATAGCAAATATAATCCCATCTCTGAATTTTGAGTTATTTTCTTAAATGTAATAGTCCACCCTTAATCCAAAGATAGATCCTCATGCTATTTTTTTGCATGTGTAATATTACATTTGTGTAGCCATTCTAAAAATGATGCAAAATTCTCAGTGAGCTAAATAATCATGCAAATAAGCTGATTGGCGATTCTGCAGTAGCAAACCTATGCCCAGAAAATCAGTATTGATTTTGCATGAAACGTAACTATATCCAGTAAAACAGAAGACCCCCCCCATCCCAACATAATCACTCCAGTGGGGGTTGTACCATATTTAAAGAGTTTGCGGGAACATTGATACAGATGAATGATATGTTACACCTGATACAACCCATACATGAAATAAAAAGTCAGCATAGTTTGAAGATTGCAGACAATGTTCCCGAGCAAAGGTACTGTTTGGAAAGGAACACAGCCAAGGTACTTAGGGCCCTTTTACTAAAGCCATTAGTCAGTTCATGTGCTTTTTAACATGCCGCAACTGGCAGAAAGGAAGAGCACTACAGCACACTAAAACGCTTTTTATTCGTTGATTGCCTGATGGGGTGAGGAATAAGCGGAGTGTGGGCGTGGAGAGCGCATTACCGCTAGTACTAGGGTTACTGCTGCATGCTCAGTGGCAACACGAGCATGCATCTACTCTTACCGCCTTGCGGGGCAGACTAGATGGACCATACTGGTCTTTATCTGCCGTCATATACTATGTTACTATGACTCTCAGTGTTAGCCCACTTAAGGACTCCTCTATGGGAGTCTTTAAGCAAACGTGCCTTGGTGATGCGTATGTTAGATTGGTCTATCACACAGCTGCCATGATCATCCTGGTCATGCCCCCGACAGCTACCATGGAGGTTTTGCAAATAAAGTGTGTTTGCTTAGTGCACTAATTGCAAATCCTTAGCAGGCTTTAATAAAGGGGGCCCTTCATTTATTTATAAGCCACCTATGTGGAACCATGACAAGGGCCTTGTTAAAATTCAAGTATATCACATCTAACGTACTTCTCAGATCCCAGGCTCCGGTCAGCCATTCAAAGAAAATTGATTAAATTTGTCTGACAAGACCTCCCTCCGATAAAACCATGCTGTTTCGGATCCTGTAATCTACTGAATTCCTAAACCGACACTATCCTCTGTAGCAGTTCCATTAATTTAATCAACACAGAGGTCAGCTTAATTGGCCTGTATTTCCCAGCCTCCTTCTTTTGAGAAGAGGAACCGCATTTGTCCACTGCCAGCCCTCTGGAATCACTCCTGACTCTAAGGAGCATTGACAGCATCAGAAAGCAGAGCCAACAGAACTTCCCTAAGTTCCCTTAGCACCTTGGATGGATGTCGACTCGCCCCACCCCCTTTGTCTCCTTTTGGTTTAGCTAGCTTTTCATGAATGTAGTTTCTGAAAGTTGTTTGAGGTCTGCTTCACTTCCATTCCTACTTGTGTCTGTTTTCTGCAGTGTTATTCCTGACCCTTCTTCAGTGAATACTGAACTGAAATATTTGTTAACAAAGTACCAACAAACTAGCACGAATCCACGTGCTTACTTACAAACCCAGTCTGAGACGTGGACAGCAGTAGTTTCGTGGATTCGTGCTAGTTTGTTGGTTCTACTGCTGTCCACGTCTCAGACTGGGTTTTTCAGAAATATTTGTTAACCAATCCACTTTCTCCTCCTTACCACCTACATATTCTCCTGACATTGACACTTTTGCACTTCTTCCTCTCACTCATATATCATCTCAAAATAGTTTTGTCCACTCATTTTATTCTATTAGCTATTTTCCCTCCATTTTCACCTTCTCCCCCTGATTGCTTTCACAGTTTCTCTTAGCTTTTCCAGCATTTGCTGCCTGTCTTCCTCTTTCTGCAATATCTTGCAGTTTATGAATGATAACTTTTGTTTCTTATCATTTCAGCTACCTCTTTAGAGAACTATAGAGGTCTCTTTTTCTTTCATATCTCCTTTCAGTTTTGTCCATTGCTCTTCGAGTTATTTTCCCATTCAGATAACAAGTTCTTGAGGGTAGTCCCCCCATCTTAACAAATTCATCAGAAATATTTTCCCCATTTATAAGTGACACATCTTGTATTGCTCCCTCCAGTGTAAGTTCCATTAACAGCTACAGGAACAGTTCTTCCTGTAGAGAATCCAGAATCTTCCTACTTCTTGATGACACTATAGCCTAGATGTTCAAATCAACATCCATCGGATTCAACCTCCCCCTTCATAACAATTTTGCAACACTACAGAAATATGACCCATTTATGGTTTGATTCTAAACATGTGTAAAAAAATTAGTAGTCAGAAAAGCTTAAACAAATAACATGATAGATACCTCTAATATCATTCTGAGAACAGGATATATGCATTTTGGCTTATAAATATTTTTTTAAAATTAAAACAAGTAGATCATTGCTTAAAGACAGAGTGCAATGACAAATAATCTTCTAAGGGTAGTAACAGGTACATTAAACTTAAAGATGAAGGTTCTAAAATACACTTTTGCCTATCAAGGTCACAAATTGTTAGATTGTACTACTGAGTTAAGATGTGACCTGAAGGTATTATTAAATTTTATTACTTCTGAACAAATTTAAACAATTTTAGAAGAGAATCGGTTAAAGACATAAATAGATGCTGACCTTCAGATATACATTTCTGAGAAATACTCAAAGACATTAGTAAAGACAAAAATACCAAAGCTCCTTTTGGTAAATGAGACTATAATCTCATTTTTTACACTAAAGGGCACTCTTGCAATCCGTGAGCAAAGGTTTACTGAGGGATTTAAAAACAGTTGTATCAAGGTTGCCTTGAAGTAACTCGTCTCTCTGCTCATATTAAATTTACAAGGATGTATATAAAATGAATGAATGAATTAAAAATTTAGGAAGGGGATCCCTGTTGAACAATCCCTACTGTAATAATTAATTCCAAATAGCATATAAATTATTGTGTCAGGAAAATACTTTGCAGTGCGGATAAGGGGCTTTCTACCTTTCACAGTGCAGAAGACTTTAAATTTCATGATTTGTACACCTTACAGATAATGCTTTTGAGGACCATTATCTCAGTATATTTATGAATTTTACACTGTAGCATATAGAGTATGGCAATGTCGCATGATTATATGAGACACTGAGGAGAACATATCTGCATTTTCGCAAGCACTCAGGCTGTTTTTCTTCCCTCAGTTCTGCATCACATTTCATTTCTCAAGTCTGCAACCTGGACCAGCCTGGTAGTTCAGTAGCAGTAGTGTGAATTTCAAACAACAAGAGACACAGCCACTCGCAAATGGTACACAGAAGCAAGTTTGAGGCGCGTAGTGCTGAAAAGGCTTTATTATAGACACAGAGGCCAAAACATAAGAAAACTAAGCCCAGTATGGCCGTGTTTCGGCATGGTCTTTGTCAGGGGCCAAAAGCTGTGTAAAAGTAAAACACAATTAGTAAATTAAATGATAAAACAAATGATAAATAAATAATAAGGGCAATATAAGAGCAATATAAATGTACAAAGATGAAACCATATTCGTCAAAGTAAAAACAGATAAGCAGAGACTAAAAAATACCGGGAAAGGAGAAAGTATAATAAAAATATGATAAAACCATAAACGATTAAGAAAGTGGTATAGAAACAATAATAAAAGATAAATCATATGTACAAAATTTAAAAATTGTGTTTGACTGTCTAGACCCATGGAGTAACAAAGTATAACAAGGGAAAGCCTTAAAACCTACTGAGTAATTTTATTGAAAGACAAACTGTCATCTGCAATTCCTGAAGCAAAAGTGTCTAACAAGGGAAATAAAAAAGTAGGGTTAAATTTTCAAGTTATTTATTTATTTTATTTAGACAGTTTTGTATACCACCTGATCCTTCAATCAAAGTGGTCACAACACAATTGGGGGATACAAGACACATACACTAATACTTACAAGGAACATGGGCAATGGAGGGTTAAGTGGCTTGCCCAAGACTACAAGGAGTGCCTGTGGGACTAGAAACCCCAGTCCTTCTGGCCCAAGGTTGCTGTCCTCTAGTGGGATTTGAACCCTGACCTTCTGGCTTGAGGTAATTTGCCCCAACCACTAGGCCACTCCTCCACTCCTCAGTTATGGCAACATACCACACGGACTCTTAGTTCATAAAATAATAGGACATGTATAAGGAAATGAAAGCACCCTTAAGACGCCCCTTAGTAAAAGCTTTTTAGAAATCTCTTTAAATTGCAAAGGAATGGACTGTAAAGCCTATGAAGAATGATACTTCATGGTATTCACAATCCCAGGTTTTTCTCATAAAATGATTCATAGTGGATATAAAGGACACGTCAGGGGAACTTTAGTGGAAGTAGAGCACTATATGCAGCTCTATAAAAGAATGAAAAATAAATGGTTGAGAAACTTCAATTACTCTATACAGAATTTGTATCGCTGAAAATTACAAAAATATTTAATAAAGACTGCAGGAAGATGGGGGCATAAAGTAGCGTAAATAAATGGCATGAGAGTTGTGTAAAAAAACAATGAGTTTAAAATAAGATGACATATACAATGGAAACTGGAATGACCCATAGTGACAGTATATCTTTATGGCTATGTTGCCTAATGTATGACAATCCTGTCAGTTATCCACAAAAATATACCCCAGTAAACGGAGAGGGAATGGGCACATAGATTATGCGACTAAAGGACATCATTTTTTATTTAACAGCTACAATTTTAAAATAGGTGTCATACAAAATCCAAAACCTAAAACGGAACAGCCCATAGTAAAAGTATGTCCTTCTGGCTATTTTACCTGATACGCAGCAGTTCTATCCGCATATCCATATACAGTATAACATCAAGAAATACGAAGAAGAAGCAGTGCTCGGCGTTTAAAAAGAAGGTTTCGCATCAAAGAGAGTAACCACGGAGACCAGTAAACAAAGGACGAGATTACTTCATTGAAAGGGAGGCTATATGATTGTACATCAGCATTGATAGTGGCAGATGCAGAGAAATAAAAATAAAATGTCCATAAAAGATCTATATATAATCCCAAATCCTTAGTAGTTAAATTGCATTATCTGTGTCTGGTATGTAGATCGATTAGATGATTTCACAGCATAAAAATGGAAAGATACATTTTAAATGATATACCCCATGAATCGGGGTGGACCAATTTGGAAAAACTAACATGTGCACATGTAAGGCAAATAAAGGACGAAGGATTAGTAATAAATAGAGGGAGAGCTCAAGATCTAAAAGATAACAAATTAGATAAAAAGTGGATAATAAAGTGAAGGAACCTCAAGACCATCAGATTAGGCAAATAGTTACCATTAAGCTGAATTGGGTTGATAACCAAATTAGCTTGACAATGAAACCTATTTAAAGACATTTTGAAAGATGTAAAAAAAATATGCCACCATGTTTCATTATTCAGACGGGCAAGCTTGAAGAACATAGAAGGTCTACTGGCCAGGGACATTACATCCTTGATATTTGTCTACTAGGACTTGCAGTACACATTTGCATTTAGATTTGCAAAGGCCTGGTTTCCTACTAAATATTGCAGTGAAGGTATACATTTTAAAGTTCCAAGGTCCTTTGCATAGTAGACTGGTACATAGAAGCAGGATTTCCTTTGAAAATTTAAAGTTCCATTGCTCTGTTAGAAGCCCACCTCACAGGGTGTGGTTAATTCAATCAGCCTCTGCTGCCTGGGAGTTAATTCAATCAGTTTCTGCTGCCTGAGCAGGAGTTCTGATCCAGCAACTGCCATCACAACCCCAAGAAATACGTTTCTAAATTTACTATTTTGGCTGCTTTTGATATAAATTTCCCCTGCCTATTTATATTCTCTTAGATCTGAGTATGACCTCAGTTCATAGAAGGTCTACTGGCCAGGGAAACTTAAAATCCCGCCACCCTACCCCTTGCCCTACCCACCCCAGGGTTGCATTGCCTATATAGATTGACATCTGCCCTCCAATTAGGAGTAACACCTATCTTTTCTCCATGTCCTAGAACTACTTTATAACCATCTTAATCAGCATATTGTGTATTCAATGCAATAGCTGTGGTGCCTTCATTCTAAGAAGAATCATTTAGAGCCTAAAAGCTTTCCCTATATGTCTCAAGTTATCTACCATGCATAAAGAATTTATTCTACTAAGGGAAGAATTAGCTGCAATTAAACACACCTCCTCTAGGGTACAAACTGAAAAAAATCCACCACCACTCCCACAAAGAATCAAGCAGCCCAGGAACAAATGGATCACAGTGGGCTCTGGTAGGTTGAGACCTATTACATGGATACACCCTCTCCATCAAGAGATATCCCTGCATAATGCCTTCTCTTGGGAAATTTGAGTGCCCAATTAGTGGAAACTGAAGTGCTCTTAAACGAGAAGGTTAATGCCCAATCTACTGATAATGTCCTAAATATGAAGAAACTGTCACAAAAGAGGAAAGTACTATTACTTGGAGATTCCATCATCAGAGACACCAACTTGGGAACACAGTTCAAAGGAGAGAAGATGGTCAAATGCCTCCCAGATTCTTCAGCCAGCAGGAATATGAAGCAAATTGCTGGCATAGTTAGTGCAGAAAGTGAGCACTCCAAAATTGATGTTATCATCCATTTGGGTACAAATGACCTGGCTAGAAACAGTGCCTCTACAGTTCAGAGGGACTTCCAGATTCTGGAAGAGAAACTCAAACCCATTGCTAACACTACGCATGACCTACCTGTTCTTGGTAAGGGGGCAGAAAGGCTGCATCGCATAATCAACATTAATACATGACTCCAAACCTGGTGCAAACAAGGATTTAGATATATAGGCGACTGGGAAAATAAATGGAACAACAAAAGGCTATACTGTGTTGATGGACTACATCTCTCTGTTGCAGGGAAAAGGATCCTAAGTGAAAAATTGAGGCATGATGACAGGCATTTAAACTATGGAAGGGGAGTGACGGAAGGAAAAGAACAAGTTCAGGACATCACTCCCAGCAAAAACATAATAACATTGAAAACAGCCGCAGTATTAACCCACACATCAATACCAAATGGGAAGAGGTGTGTAAAACAAAGTCCATGCAAAGTACAGGCAAGCCAGTCAACAAATGCTGGAAAGCAATGAGCACAAATTCTCGAAGCCTAGCCAATAAAGTTCCTGACCTGAAAGCCCTAATGGTGGAAATGGACTTGGACATTATGGCCATTACAGAAACATGGTTTAACGAGTCACATAAATGGGATATAGCCATAGCCATAGCATATATTTAGAAGAGATAGAGAGGATAGAAAAGGAGGAGTAGCCCTATATGTCAAAAGCAATATTAAAGCTGAAGAAATGCAGGGGACACGGAGAAAAGAAGAAGCGCTGTGGATTGTGTTGGAAAGAGGAGATGGCATTGTCATCCATACTGGTGTGGTCTACAGGCCAACTCAAACCAAAGAAATGGAAACAAATTGATTGATATTGCAAAGATAGCCATTAAGGGGGAAGTGATCATATTGGGTGACTTTAATCTACCTGATATAGATTGGAGTTTTCTTTCTGCAAATCCAGAAAGAAGTATAAATATTGTGGATGCCTTCCAAGATGCATTGCTTAGACATATGGTGATGGAACCGACCAGGGAAAGCTTGATGCTGGATTTAGTACTCACCAACAGAGATAGCATGTCAAATAGCCCGGTGGGTGCCCATGGGAGCAGCAGTGATCATTACACGGTGTGGTTTGAAATAAAAGCCAAGGCAGAGTCCAATCACAGCCACCTCAAAGTCCTAGACCTTAAAAATACTGACTTCAGTAAAATGGCCAAGTGCCTGAAGGAAGAGTTAGCAGGGTGGGAGGGGATAAGGGAAGTGAAACTGCAGTAGGCTAAACTAAAGGAGGCAATAAAAGGGGCAACACATACATATGTAAGGAAAGTAAATAAAAACAAGAGGAAAAGGAAACCTATTTGGTTCTCCAAAGAAGTGGCTGCACAAACCAAGGCAAAAAATACAGCTTTCAAAATATTCAGAAGTTTGCAAACCGAGGAACACAGAAAAGAATTCAGGATAAAACTAAAAAAGACAAAAAGAGAAATAAAGACAGCAAAATCAAAGACAGACGAAAAGATGGCTAAAGATGTGAAGTGAACATAATAAGAATATAAGGAACATAAGATATGCCATACTGGGTCAGACCAAGGTCCATCAAGCCCAGTATCCTGTTTCCAACAGTGGCCAATCTAGATCATAAGTACCTAGCAGTTTCCCCAAAAGACACAGGTTCCACAATGCTCGTATTGGGTCAAGCAGTGATGTCCTGGGTCCCTTTTAATATTGGTTTATGGACCTTTACTCCAGGAATTTGTCCAAACCTTTTTTAAACCCAGCTATACTAACAGCTTTTACTTAATCCTCTGGTAACCAATTCCGGAGTTTGATTACACGTTGAGTGAAAAAGTATTTTCTCTTATTAGTCTTAACCCTCATCCTACCAACATATTTTACAAACAAATCTTAACAACTGGGGTCGAATGGACCCCATGTAGGTTTTGTGATTGCTGATGAAAGTTATCATCACTGAACACTTTCTTAATGTGGAACACATATTCCTTGATGTTGACAGCACAAACTGTAAGTTACAGACATTTTTCTTGTAGCACTTTTAATCAGGAACAATTATAAATCAATCAAAGAAATGTGACTTTGTAATGAAATTGTGTCCGGTTTTGATGTTACATATGAACTTAAACTATGAACTTTAGAGACTAATGCTAGGCAATGTTCATGACTTTACAAATGCTGACATAGGAATGCATGCATTCACTTATATTTTAACCCTTTGAAGGCCTACTTTAGATTTTTAATCCGCATTCTGCAGCCGGGTTCATTTTTGCATATTTCAGGAAAATTATACCTGTCTTATTCAATATGTTCTAATAGTGATTTTCCTTCTGCTATGGTCAATTTTGGATCCCGAGAGTTTTGGGCTCGGCCTGGAAAGGGTTAATGCA
Organism: Ichthyophis bannanicus; assembly: GCA_033557465.1. Lineage (NCBI taxonomy): Eukaryota > Metazoa > Chordata > Amphibia > Gymnophiona > Ichthyophiidae > Ichthyophis > Ichthyophis bannanicus. Next base: position 27,765,074 of record CM066036.1, on the reverse strand, counting down.
TTCATTACAAACGGTACTTATAAATTAAAGTCCAAATAATTTGGGGTCCTTTCAGACCCCAGAGACTAAATAGTTGCTGTGGGCACAATAATGTTTAACATAATAAAAGAAAATTTGATTTGGACTTACCACTGGTGAGAGAACAAATTCTCAAAAGGGCGGCTGTTGATAACTTCCAGTGTTTATGTAGCGTTAGCAAACTACTGCGTGGGGTCCAATTTGACCCCACTTGGTAGGATGAGGGTTAAATAGGTTACCCTGTAGCTTCATGTCCGCTAGTCTTTTTATATTCTGATGACGTAACAATCGATCTATGTTTACCCATTCCACTCCATTCATTAATTTATAGACCTCTATCATATCTCCCCTCAGTCGTCTCTTTTCCAGGTTGAAGAGCCCTAACCTTTTTAGCCTCTCTTCATAGGGGTATCCTTCCATCCCCTTTACCATTTTGGTGGCTCTTCTCTGTACCATTTCTAATAACACTATATCCTTTTTAAGATATGGTGACCAGAACTGCACACAATATTCAAGATGCAGTCGCACCATGGAACGATACAGAGGCATTATAATATCCTTTGTTTTATTTTCCATTCCTTTCCTTATGATGCCTAGCATTCTATTTGCTCTCTTGGCCGCCACACTGGGCGGAGGGTTTAACATGTTATCCATGATGACGCCTAAATCTTTTACCTGGGTGGTGGTTCCTAATGTGGAACCTTGCATCATGTAATCATAGTTTGGGTTGTTCTTTCTTGGTGCAAACTTTGCACTTGTCCACATTAAATTTCATCTGCCATTTGGATGCCCAGTCTTCCAATTTATCAAGATCCTCTTGCAATTTTCCACAATCCTCATGGGTTTTAACAACTTTAAATAGTTTGATGTCATCTGCAAATTTGATAACCTCACTTGTTATTCCCTTTTCCAAGTCATTGATGAATATGTCAAAAAGCAGCGGACCCAGCACAGATCCCTGGGGTACTCCACTATTCACCTTTCTCCATTGGGAAAATTGGCCATTTAGCCCTACCCTCTGCTTTCTATCTTTTAACCAGTTCCTGATCCACAATAGTACATTGCCTCCTATCCCATGACTTTTTAGTTTTGGCAAAAGTCTCTGATGAGGGACTTTGTCAAAGGCTGTCTGAAAGTCCAGATACACTATATCAACCGACTCACCTTTGACTACCTGTTTATTCATACCTTCAAAAAAACATAACAGATTAGTAAGACAAGATCTTCCTTGTCTAAAGCCACGTGGGCTGTCTCCTATTAAGCCATAACTATCTACATGTTCAGTAATTTTGTTCTTTATGATGGTTTCTACCATTTTTCCCGGTACTACCGTGAGGCTCGCCGGTGACAAAACATTTTTTAGATATATTCGGGAGAGGAGGAAAATCAGAGATGGAATTGCAGGACTCAAAAGTGAAGGGGAACAGATTTGTGGAAAGTGACATTGTAAAAGCAAAATTGCTAAACAAATACTTCTGTTCTATTTTTACTAAAGAAAATCCTGGAGAAGGACCACATGTAATTGACAAATATACAAATGGGAATGGAGTAGATAAGAAAATAAGAACATAAGATATGCCATACTGGGTCAGATCAAGGACCATCAAGCCCAGTATCCTGTTTCCAACAGTGTCCAATCTAGGTCACAAGTACCTAGCAGTTTCCCCAAAAGACACAGGTTCCACAATGCTTTTATTGGGATACCACACCATTCACAGAAAATGATGTGTTAGAACAGCTTGCAAAACTGAAAGTGGACAAGGCCATGGGACTGGATGGGATACATCCCAGGATACTGAAAGAGTTCAGAGAGGTTCTTGCAGGGCCATTAAAGGATGTTTTTAATAGATCCTTTGAGACAGGAGAATTTCCACAGGACTGGAGAAGGGCCAATATGGAACCTTTTTACAAAAGTGGTAAAGGGAAGAAGTGACAAACTACAGGCCAGTAAGCCTAACCTCAGTAGCAGGAAAAATAATGGAGGCGCTCCTGAAAGAGCAAATAATAGACTTTCTCAAAACCAACAGGTTGCATGATCCCAGGCAACATGATTTTACCAAATGATGATCTTTCCAAACAAATCTGATCTTTGACTGGGTAACCAGAGTTCTTTGACTGTGTAACCAGAGAACCAGATCAAGGGTATGCGATGAATGTGATCTACCTAGATTTAAGAAAAGCCTTTGATACTGTTCCTCATAGGAGGCTTATCAATAAACTAAACAGCTTGGGGATGGGTCCCAAGGTGGTGAACTGGATCAGAAATTGGTTGACTGACAGACAACAGAAGGTGATGGTAAACGGAACTCACTCGGCTGAAAGGAAGGTGATTTGCGGTGTGCCCCAGGGTTCAGTCCTGGTACTGTTCAATGTATTTGTGAGTGATATTGCTGAAGGACTGAATGGAAAAGTCTATTTTAGCAGATGACATGAAAATTTGCAACAGAGTGGAATCCCCTGAGGGAATGGATAACATGACCAAAGATCTATAAAAGCTGGAAGAATGGTCTAATGCCTGGCAGTTAAGATTTAATATGAAGAAGTGTTAGTGTCATGCACTTGAGAAGGAGAAATCCAAGGGCATTGTATGTGATAGGGGGCGAGAGGATGGTGTGCACAGACCAGGAGAAGGACCTTGGAGTGATTGTTTCTGAGGATCTCAAGATGGCGAAACAGTGTGACAAGGCGGTGGCAAAAAACAGAAGGATGCTGGGTTGCAACCAGAGAAGAATTACCAGTGGAAAGGAAGAGGTACAAATGCCACTGTACACATCACCGGTGAGGCCTCACTTGGAATACTGTGTTCAGTTTTGGAGACCATATCTTGCAAAGGATATAAAAAGAGTGGAAACGGTTCAGAGGAAGGTGACCAAAATGATTTGGAGCCTGCGTCAGAAGACGTATGAGAAGAGACTTGAAGACCTAAATATGTACAATCTGGAGGAGAGGAGGGACAGGGGAGATATGGTTCAGACATTTAAATACTTAAAGAGTATTAATGAACAAACAAACCTGTTCCAAAGACGGGGAAGCTGTAAAACTAGAGGGCATAACATGAAGCTGCAAGGGGGTAAACTGAAAGGCAATGTCAGGAAATACTTTTTCACTGAAAGGGTAGTGGATGCTGTATTTGCCCCCACCACTCCTGATGGAAGTGGTGGGGGCAAATATAATGACAGAATTCAAAATGGCATGGGACAGACACAGTGGATCCCTTTATAGCAATAGGATAAAATAAAAATAAACATAACTATCTCTTATATCTCAACAAACAGGGGTGACCTACACAGAGCAGTGGGTACACCCCTAAACAAAGGTATGTGGAGGGGGGACTTGCATGGAGCGGCAGGTGCACCTTCTCTTGCCGCCTTGCTGGGAAGACTAGATGGCCCATACTGGTTTTTATCTGCCATCATATACTATGTTACTATAAAAGCAGACAGACAAATTAAAAAGGGGGGTGGGGAGACCAAATAAATACTGCTAAAATTGTTTAGAATCAAGATAAAAAACTAAAATTAAAAAATACAACTATAACTACATCTATAATTATATCTATAAATTTGTCTGGAAAAAGTATTTAGAATTATGGGGGGAGGAAGGGGAAGGGGGAAGGGGGAAAGGGGAAAGGGGAAAGGGAGAGGGAGGAAGGAGGGAAAGGGGTGGAGGGAAAAAATATGACAGAGGTGGGGACTCAGGAGATTATTTCAAGATTATATAAGAAACTATAAAAACACAGAGAGGTCAGTATCTGCATTGAGACCTGGAGGAACTAGGGTATCTAAGAAAAAAATATACTTCTGCTCCAAACGTCAAAGTGTCTTATCTGTATCCCCTCTGCTCTGATTGAGTTTCACAACTTCAGGACAAAAACTTTTAGGTCTGAAACTTGATGGCCCTCCTCTGTCTAGTGAGAAACTAGAGGTTTGTTGTTGTTGTTAAGTGCCGTCGAGTCGGAGTCGACTCATGGCGACCCTCTGGATAGCTATCCTAAATTGTGTTCGGTCTTCAGTCAGGCGGCTCATTGTTGACAGACTGGCACCTGTAGCTGCTGTTATTGTATCGATCCATCTCATTGCTGGCCTTCCTCTTTTGCGTTGACCTTCTATCTTGCCAAGCATAAGGTCTTTCTCTAATGATCTCACTCTTCGCATGATGTGTCCAAAGTATGAAAGTCGAAGTCTTGTCATCTGAGCTTCTAAAGAAAGCTTAGGTTTGATCTCCTCTAGTACCGACTGGTTTGTTCTTCGGGCAGTCCATGGTATACACAGCATTCGCCGCCAGCACCATAATTCAAAAGCATCAATTTTCTTCCTATCTGTCTTTTTCACTGTCCAGCTTTCACATCCATATGATGTCATTGAAAATACCATGGCTTGAACAAGTCGAATCTTTGTATGGAGAGAGACATCTCTGCTCTTGAGAATCGTATCTAGGTCTTTCATAGCCATTCTGCCAAGAGCAATGCATCATCTGATTTCTTGACTGCTTGTTGCTTCTTTATTGATAGTTGATCCAAGTAGGTTAAAGTTGTTCACAATTTCAATTTCTTCTCCTTCAATGATGAACCTGTTGATTATGCCAGTTGTCATGATCTTTGTCTTCTTTACATTAAGGTGCAGGCCCATTTTGAGACTATGTTCTTTGATTGTGAGAAGCAAATGTTTCAGATCATCTTCACTTTCAGCCAGTAATGTGGTATCATCAGCATAGCGAAGGTTGTTGATGAGTCTTCCACCAATCTTCACACCTCTGTTGTCTTCATACAATCCTGCTTCTCTGATGATTTGTTCTGCATATAAATTAAACAGGTAGGGGGAAAGTATGCAGCCTTGTCTTACACCTTTGCTTATTTTAAACCATTCTGTTTCTCCTTGTTCCGTTCGAACTGTTGCTTCTTGATCAATGTACAGATTGCGCAAGAGAAAGATCAGGTGTTCTGGTATACCCATGCTTCTTAATGTGGCCCAGAGTTTCTCATGGTTTACACAGTCAAAAGCCTTGCTATAGTTGATAAAGCACAAATAGATATCCTTTTGGTATTCTTTAGTCTTTTCAAGGATCCATCTCACATCTGCAATGATGTCTCTCGTTCCTCGCCCTTTCCTGAACCCTGCTTGCACTTCAGGTAGTTCTTGTTCCAGGTATGATTGTAGTCTCTTTTGAATAATCTTCAGTAGAATCTTGCTGGCATGTGGGATCAGAGTGATTGTGCGATAATTTCCACAGTCAGTTGGATCACCTTTCTTTAGTATTGGTATAAACACAGATCTTTTCCAGTCAGTTGGCCATGATGTTGTCTTCCATATTTCTTGGCAGAGCCTTGTGAGTACGGTAACAGCTGCATCAGATTGCTGCAATACTTCTATAGGAATGCTATCAATGCCTGGTGCTTTGTTCTTTGATAAGGCTTTCAATGCTGCTTCAACTTCTTCTTTCATCACCAATGGTTCCCGATCATAAGGTACAGGTTGAAACGGCTGTTGGTCCACTTGATCTTTATCATATAAAAACTCTGTATATTCCTTCCACCTTTTCTTGATTTTCTCAGCATCATTCAACATAGAACCTTGAGCATCTTGTAACATTCCAATTCGAGGCTGGAACTTTTTCTTTAACTCTCGTAGCTTTAGGAAAGCCGATCTTTTTCTTCCTCTAAAGTTTCTGCTTCTATTTCCTTGCAAATGTCATTGTAGTACTTTTCCTTGTCCTGTCTTGCTGCATGTTGGAAATCTCTGTTGAGTTCTGTTGTTGTATTTCTTTCTCCTCTGGCTTTAGCTTCTCTGCGTTTCTGGGCAATTTTCAGAGTTTCTTCCATCATCCATTTTGGCCGTTTTTGGTTTTTCACCTTTTGTAGAGACTTCTCGCTTTCTTCCAACACAACATTCTTGATGTCATTCCATAACTCTTCCAGAGCTCTGTCATTTGTATCTAAAGCAGCAAATCGATTTTGCAGGCAGTCTTTAAATTCCAGTGGTATATTCTCAAGGTCATATTTTGCTGCATTCATGAGTGGTTTGCTCTTTTTCAACTTTAGCTTGAGTTTGCGTACTAGTAGTTGATGATCTGTACCACAGTCAGCTCCAGGTTTTGTCTTTGTTGATGTTACAGAGCTTTTCCATCGTTGACTTCCACAGATGTAGTCAATTTGATTTTTATACAATCCATTGGGTGACGTCCATGTGTATAGTCGCCACTTGTGTTGCTGGAAGAAGGTGTTTGAGATGAATAGATCATTGGTCTTGCAGAATTCTATCAGTCTTTCTCCAGCTTCATTTCTGTTGCCAAGTCCATATTTTCCAATTACTTTGCCTTCTTCTTTGTTGCCAACTTTTGCGTTCCAGTCACCCATGACTATCAGGATATCCTGTTTGCATGTTCTGTCAATTTCAGCTTGTACTTGTTCATAGAACTCTTCAATTTCATTCTCTTCTGCAGCTGTTGTTGGGGCATATACTTGAATTATAGTTGTGTTGATAGGCAATCCTCGTAGACAAATAGAGATTAAGTGTTCGCTGACTGCATTGTATTTCATTACAGTTCTTGCAAGTTTCTTCTTTATTATAAATGCAACACCATTTCTTCTTTGTCTTTCTTTTCCAGCATAGTAGACCATGTGATCATCTGATGCAAAGTGCCCCATGCCAGTCCATTTCAGTTCGCTGACACCCAACAGATCAAGTTGTCCACGTTCCATTTCATTCTTGACTACCTCCAACTTCCCTTGGTTCATGCTTCGTATGTTCCATGTTCCAATGTGTAAGACATCTTTACAGCTTCTGACTCTCATTTCATGCACAGCTACATCAGCAGTCAGACTTCCCGAGGGCTTTGATCCAACCACATCATAAATGCTGGCTTTACTCTGAAAAGTCTTCAGCTCTTCCCCAGTAGCTAGTTGAGTGCCTTCCGACCTGTGGGTGTCATCTTCCAGCACCATAGCACAATTTGTTTTGTTGTAACTATCCATTGGGTTTTCATGGCAAGATACAGAAGTAGATTGCCGGGCCTTTCTTCCACGCAGTTTAAGTTTGGTATTGTTGCCATTGTCACAAAAATGTGATCCTCCGCCGTCAACACTGTCCCATTCTGCTGCTGCCCAGATGGGTGGTTTGTCTTGGTCTGGCACCTCAGCTGAGACCTGTCCATCTTGGGAGACCCTGCCAGTAGTTAAACTACCGATAGTTTAGCTCTCAGCATCACTGATGCACGCAAGCCCTCACAGCACGACAAGCTGCAAACCAAGTGAGAGGTTTATCTGGTACCAAATGTTTGATACAGCTCCTGTATTCGGTGATACGAGTCTGGACAGCCCGTTTTGTCTTGCCCACATATAAAAGGGAGCATGGACACATAATTACATAAACAACATTTTCAGTAGAGCAATTTGAAAAGTCTGAGAGGTAGTATTTCCTTTGAGTGGCAGGATGGGTGAAATTTTGTTTAATAGATATAGCATGAATGCAAACAGAACAAGTCCCACATTGGAAATGTCCCTTAAGACGAGGTGGAGAACGTCTCTAGGGAAGAGTAGAAGGAATTAAAAATAGTTAAATTCTGATTCTACTTATAAGCAACTGTTACTTGTTGGTTCACAAAGATAGGTAAGGTTTGCAAAATGTACCATTCCTCAATAATATTGGCAATCTCCCTTGAGAAGTTAGAAAAGATCAAGGGACAAACAATTTCATTCAAAGGTGCATGAGTGAATTTCTGTAGAAGAATATTTCGTACCGAAGTCTTGGCGTCGGAGTAAGCTTATTGGATACATCTCTTCAGGTATCCTCAAGCTAAAAATCTACTCCGCATGTTGTAAACTTGCTTCTCAAAATCAGCTGGTAAAGAGAAGATCCTGCATGCTCGTAAAAATTGGGAAACTGGGAGGTTATATTTAAGTGATCTATTAAGAAAGCTGGTATAGTGTAATAATTGGTTTCTATTGGTAGGTTTATGATACAGATCCATAAAAAAGCCTTGGTGTCCCTTCTTAATTACAATGTTCAAATAGGACACAGATGTCCTACTGGATATGTGTTTGAATTGGAGATTTGGGTCCAAGAAATTAATCCAAAAGAAAAATTTCTCCAGGAGGTCAAGTGTGCCGCCCTATATCACAAGGACATTATCTATATATCTTAACCACATTTTGATGTTCTCCATAAACAATGACCGGTTGGGAACTTTTTTTCAAAGTTTGTGACATATAAATTAGTGATGTCGGAGGACATTGAAGACCCCATGGCCATGCCTTTAATCTGTTTATAATAAATTTCTCTGAAACAGAAATAGTTTTCTGTTAAGACAAGCATGGTCAACTGCTTAGTTTCCTTATGCTTTGACCTCTGTGTCTACAAAAAAGCCTTTTCAGCAGTACTGTGCATTGCCATGTGGGGGTGGGGGTGGGGGTGGGGGGGCACCAGGGTTTGATTGCTACCTCAAGCTTTCCACTCGCTAGGTTGGCCAGGTTTGGAGATGCTGGTGAGGGAGTACTCATAGCCTCTGGGGCAGGAATCGAGTTGTAGCCATCACACAAAGGTCCCTCCAGTGGGAGCCCTGGTGCATGTCCCTGAAACCAGGACTATTGCTGTAACAAATGGACTAAGTAAATTGGGAGCTCAAACACACAGGAAAAAGCCCCTTGTACTGGTGAATGAAGGCTCATAAGCTATATACCAGCCCTAACTCTAAATGAGATGGAAATCCCAAAGGAGTAAGACGAAATTATTGGGACAATAAAAAATCCTCCTCTTCTGAGCCGTTGTGTGAGATTTCTGTGACTTTCAGCATTTTTAATGTGAAAACATCACTAAAGTGCTTTGGACTGGATTTTCTGTGCCCCTTTGCCTAATGCAGTAATTGATGTTAAATGATGCCTCTAGCCCCGTCAGCTATATCATGCAGGAGTAGGTGCGTAAATGGTCTCCCTACTGGGAGAAAACATAGAAGGAGACATGGCAATGTGATGATGTCAGCAAGAGTATGAAAACCCAAGTTCTGGAGGAAAAATGGTCTTGCATCTTTTCTTCCATCCAGAAACAGGCTGAGAAAGCAGTGGTCTGAAATTTCTGGTCTCATGTGGGTTTTATCCTCCCCTCTATCCCCCTCCTCACCCTTGTGGCCCAGCAGCTCCCAACCCCCTCTCCCTTCCCCTTCCATCTCTCTCTTTCTCTCCCCTCCACAGTCTAGTATCTCCTTTCTCTCTTCCAATTTTCTAGTCTAGCATCTCCCCATCCCTTCTCCCTTTCCTTCAATCTCTATAGTCCTCAGTTTCCTTGTCCTCTTTCCCCTTCCCCCCAATAGTGCAGCAGATTTCCTCTCCCCCCAACAGTGAGCATTGCTCCATCCCCTCTTTTTCCTTCCCTTCCTATATCTCTCAATCTTCCTGCCCTTCACTCTTCCCCTTTCCCCCAATAATATACTATTTCCCTACTACTCCCCTCCACTCCAACGGTGCGGCATCTCCCCTCTCCCCCTCTGGTTCCTCCCAATAGTGCAGTATCTTCTCTCTCCTCCTCCCAGTGGTGCAGCATCTCCTGTCCAACACGGCAAGAAGAGTGGTTGTGTGAGTCCTAACTTCCTCTGAGTTGAGCTCCTTCCCCAGGTTGCAGTAGCATGGTCCACTTATTATGGTTTCAGTTCTAGTGCAGAGTGAAATCACGGTAATAAGCGTCTCTTGATTGCTGTGGCCTGGAGAAGAAATGTTGCTCAGAGCAAATTAGGGAAAGTGACTGGGCTTATACAGCCATTCCTGCTGCTACCAGGTTTTTCTTGTGTTGCTGTCACCCTCTTCGAGCCGCTGCCCTGTGCAAGATAGTGGCTTGCAATGGCCTCCTGCTGTCCCTGTGACACACCTCCACGGTCCTCATGACCCACCAGTGTGTTGTGATAACCAGGCTAAGAACCCTGGACATAAAAATTACATACTAAGAGACAACTTCACTAAAGCCCATTAGCCGGTTAATGTGCATGTTAATGTGTAGCAATTGGCAGTCAGGAACGCTAATGTGTTAGCATGTCTGCCACTGCATGCTAAAATTCATACTAAAGGTGGGGAATGGGCATAGGTGTGGAGAGCGCATTACCACAAATGCCAGGGCACTTGCCATGTGCTCAATGGCAAAACAGTTCTTAATGCTAGTTCAGCTAACAGCTCCTCTATGGCAGCTGTTAAGCAAACTCAGCTTACTAGAGCGCATGTTCGAGTGACCCATCATTCATTAGCTGCCGGGAACATATTGGTCACACGCCTGACAGCGGAGGCTAGCAAATTAATGTGCATTTGGCAATTTAGTACAAATCCTTAGCGAGTTTAGTAAAAGGGACCCTGTGTTCGGGCATATAGAATGTTATCTGTCCCTCTCCAAAGGAACTATCAGTAGTCCCCTTTAAGAGAATCTGTAGCCCAGAGTTCAGGACTAGGAGGGAGTGGCTCACAGGGAGGGGTTAAGAACCCAGCAGGCTGCAGGAGGGAGAGAGGCCTGTGGAGCCAGAAGTCCTTCCAAGTCAAGTCATGTAAAGGCACTCTACTACTACTACGAGGCAGGAGCTTTAACTGGGGTTTGAGGAGGGGCCGGAAGAACCAGCTTTGTGGAGGTTTAACAAGCTCAGACAGAATAAAAGCTTATTTTGTTTTCCCTGAACTGCTGTCTGTTCTGTGTTTTAAGAAAACCCCTTTCCACTGCACGCCACAATACCACAGGCCCTCAGTCAACTTTACACACATAAACTAAACTAAACTAAACACAGAACCTCTGAATTAACGTCAGCAGGGAGGTTGTAGATGGAACTCTGTTGGTACTTATATATGCCTGCAGCCTCCACCAAGCAAAAACGTTCAAACTGAAACTATGGGCAAATTGAAAATAGTCTGACAAATACAGTATATCTTTCTGTTTTGAAAGGCATGAAAAATAGTAAGATAAGAGCATGTAATCAGTATATATCAGTATATTAGCTAACGGTGAGAAAACTGAAAACTAGTATTCATGCTTAAAACATTTCTGTGGCCCTTTTCATTGTTAGGTGCTAGAACCTCAAATGAGACTAACATCTGATGTTAATCGTTTTGCTAGTGAGAACGTTTCAGCCAAGACTGGTTGAAATGAAATTATGACAAATATTCTTCAGAGCTCTAATACTGAATATGCTCTTTGACCTTTCTGCTTTCTCCAACATCTCTAGAGGGAAACCGGTCAAATGACTCATGTCATGTCTTGAATGAATAAAATGTTCCGTATAGCAAGGTCTTCCCCGGTCTCTAGCGTGAAGGTAGTGCTACAGTTTATGCTGTATTTGACAACCTGCTCTGTAAGCAGCAATGCATGAATATGTGTGCATTAAAGGATTCCCTGGCATATTCTAGATGCACTAGAAGGTATTAGCTCAGATTACTCCTACTACTACTAAGGATCATTTGTAAAGCGCTACAAGGCGTACACAGCACTGTACAGAGACATGTAAGAGACCGTCCCTGCTCATCAGAGCTTACAATCTAGTCAAGACAGACAACACAACAGCTGGAGACTAGGATATATGAAGGAAAATGGAAAGAAAACACATACTGTAGTTGGAGAGCAGGAGACTATGCGGATCAGGACCCAAAAGCAGCCTCAAAGAGGTGAGTTTTTAGCCTGGATTTGAAAAGGGCCAGAGATGAAGCCTAGCGTACAGACTCAGGTAGTTTGTTCCAGGCATAAGGAGCAGCAAGGTGGAAAGGTCGAAATCTGGATTTGGCAGTAGAGGAGAATGGCCAGAGCATGCATTTATTATTACAGGCAGGCCTAGACAGTACTTTATGGGCCTGAATTATAGAGAGTCCCTGCTTCTTGAAACTTACAATCTCATAAGACAGAGAAACAACCAAAAAAACATATATAAGAGAGAAAACCATTTAAGTGAAAACAGCGGATCAACTGCAAGGCACTTGGCCAAAGAAAGTCCATCCATGTGAACAGGCTGTAAGCAAAGAAAAGAGGCCTGACAATGTATTTATTTATGTCACTCCTGTGGGTTCTGCATCGAAAGGACTATCCCTCAAAGCTTCCCCTATCAACCTTCTTGGCTTTCACAATAGAATTGCCCCCCTAGTGTTATTTGGCCTATAAAGGAGTTTTCATGTTACATGCGTAAACGGGCTTTTATGCAATTACCCCAGGTGCTGCGCAAGTAACAGTACACACACTTACAAGAAGGCAGGTGCTTTTATATGACCTGTGTGTAGACGTCCTGGGGTGAAGTTGTGCAGAGCAAAGTCGTGATTTACCTGAAGAGTTTGTTAAATACCCAAATACTCGCAGACTTTACATGCTGACATGCACACCTGCTGCCAAGCAGACAGAAATGTCCACTGCTTTATCTAGCTGATTTCTGATGGTTTGCCCTTAGTATTTTATAAAGACACATAGCGGCTCATTTCGGAAGCCCTATTGATACTTTGGACATCTGAAAACAGGCATAGAGGTCTCCAGAGCCATTTTAGAAGCTGGGTCTGTGGACATCCCCAGTGTGAGGAGGTTCAAGTCTGAACTGGGGCATGGTGAAGGCATGACTGGGGCGTTTCAAGGAATCTGGAGGTCGCCACCTGATCTCAGAAACATTCTGGACATCCAGAGTTGCGTCTAAGTTTAGATTTGCTCCAGGCACAAACAGGCGTCTGAAACATCCAGAGGGTGTAGAGAAGAAAGCAGTTCATCGTCCCCAGTACAGTTCCAGTGAAAGCAGTAGTGGGATTTGAACCCTGGCTTCACTATTCCTTGTTCACTACTCTAAACTTTTGGCTTTTCTGAGGTTCTGAAATATGATGCTAGGAAGGTCTATGCAGACACTAGCACAGATGTCCATATCGAACATGTCCACGTTTGTGAAATCGTGTCTGCACCTGCACATGCCTGGTTTTTTTTCCCCCCCGACGTTCTGGCTTAGATGTCCCAGACTGCATTTGGACGTCCTTTCTAAAATCTCCTTTAGAGGCACCTATGGGCAGGTTTACAAAACTGTAGAAATGAGCTCTGCTGTTAGTGCACATCCACGGTATTGTATTTCTAGTTAGTTCATACCTTCCTTGTAGCAGTTCATGGTGGCTTACGATATAGATATATTTCCCTGTCCCCAGAGGGCTTACACTCTACGGTTGTACCTCAGGCAATCATGGTCTCTTTGGTTGCAAGGGTGCTGTCCTAACCACTAGGCTACTGCTCCACCCTGCTATCTTGCCGCCTTAATACATGCCACGGAATGGGGTGGGTCGGGACAGATATAATAGGTGGTGGTACTAGTAGTAGCGTAGGCATGATGGCCAGTGACAGCACCGTGCACTAGCTGTCACAATTGCAGATAACCTGGCTGCACTTGATGCCACCTCAGACTTCGTAAGGTGGTATTAACTGCAGCTATGCTACTGACTGTCTGACAGCACGGCCGGTGCCCATCTAAAAGAGCTGTCACTGAAGTGCTGCATCAATGCTCCTTTTCCCAAGATCCAAAGTCACACCCCACTGATCTAGCCCTTCGATCAGAACCCCCCTAATGATAACCCCTAAATTACACAGGTACACTAAAAAAAAATTTTTTAAACTGCCTCTAATGTTTCGATTGATTTTTACGTTTTTTGGTGCGCTGAATCCAAATCTGGTAACCAATTTGCTCCATCACGTACAGATTTTTTGCTACATTGGGTTAGCAGTTTGAGGTGAACGTTTCAGATTGAGTGCGATCGAGATAAAAGTTTCTTGGATGAATTCTTTATACTAATTGTTTAGTAGTTATTCAAATAAGAATAAAGAAAATTGTAACAAGGCAGCACATAAGAATAGAGTAATGTCAACAAAACACACTGTGATGGTAGCAAAATTGTCTGCACTTAAAACAGCCACATACATGTGCACAAACATTGAGCATATAAGAGCGAGGTTAGACACAAAGCAAAGCAAAGAAATGTGCAAAAAATGTTGTACAGGTATGTATGTAAGAATAGAAAACGCAAACCGCACCATTGCAATACATGAAGACAAACACCCGATGGTGTGAAAATAAAATTCTAATAAATGAGATCCGACACTGTGGTAATAACTAGCAAATTTTTATTTCAAAGTTTAGTAAAAACACGATATTTGTTAACACAGTTTAGATTTTAAAGTCATTCTTGGGTCAATCAATCTCCTGGTGGGCCCGTTTCTTCTTCCCCCGAATGCTTCTCTTGGTGCGCTGCTTGGCGTATTTTTCATCTGGGGTTTCCCGCAGCAGCAACCAGCAGAAATCAGCCATCATAGTGGTGTTCCATCTTCCTTGGTACCTTCTCTCTGCGTCCTTGATGTCCTGGTGAAACCTTTCACCTTGTTCTTCACTGTACGCCCCCACGTTTTCGGGAAAGTAGTTCACATGGGAGTGCAAGAAATGGACTTTCAGGCTCATGTTACAGCCTTGTTCTTTGAAGGCATTGAGCATCCTGGCAACAATATCCTTATAGTTCTCATCCCGCCTGTTCCCCAAGAATTTGAGAACAACATCCTTGAAGGAATCCCAGGCTTCTTTTTCCTTCTCAGACATCGTTTCAGCGAAGGCTCCATCTGAAATGAGTTTCCTTATATCAGGGCCAACAAACACTCCTTCCTTTAGCTTTGCTTCAGAAAGTCGGGGGAACTTTGAGCAAAGGTACCGAAAGCACTCACCATCTTTTGGAAGGGACTTGAATTGCTTAATGAGACCCAACTTAATGTGGAGAGGTGGTAATAGAATTTTATCACGAGGTACCAAGCTCTCATGAAGAACATTTTTCTCACCGGGTCTCAAATACTCCCGAATTGGCCAGTCTTTTTTCCCCCAGTGTAGGTCGCGGGCCCGGCTATCCCACAAGCAAAGGAAGCAGGGATATTTGGTGAAACCGGATTGCTGCCCTAATAGCATGGATAGAATTTTAAAGTCTCCACAAATCATCCACTTATGCTCATCATAACGAATCTTCTGAAGAATCAGGGCCAAATTCTCATATTTTTCTTGGAGAATAACAGAGTGAGCAATAGAAACTGAAGCGAATGTGTTGCCATTATGAAGAAGAACACCTTTTATGCTTTCTTTTGACGAATCAATGAACAGCGGCCATTCAGCAGGATCATACTTGAGTTTAAACTTTTCCATCACTCCGTATATATCGTTGCAAAATACCAAATCTTCCTCTTTGCTGAAATACTTCAAAAATTGTGTCTCGCGGTTGCGGTACCAATAAAAAGTTGTTCCTGGTGACAATAGATTTTTCTGTTTAAGTCCAAGAACCTAGCAGTTGGGCAGCATCTTTTGGGAGTCCTAAATCCCGGACTAAATCATTCAATTCAGCTTGAGAGAAAAGTTCAGGTTTCGGATCTGGCTCAGTTTCAAACTCGGAAGTACTGGACTCATCGGGAAAAGCCATCTGATGAGTCTCATCATGATCAGAACCGTCCACACAAATATGATCCAAAGATTTTGGTGGTTCAGGCACAGGTACTTCGTTGCTATGAGGCATAGGCCTAATTGCTGAGGGAAGGTTGGGGTAACTTATTACGTTCTTATTTTTTAAGTTGTATCCCTTCACAATGCAAGAGCAAAAATAGCAGTCACTGCTGTGGTCTCTTTGTTCACGCCACATCATAGGTATTCCGAAATGAAATGCTTGTTTTTTACCTTTCATCCATAAGCGTAGATCTTCCTCACATGTCTTGCACACTTTGTGAGGAGCCCACGGTTTGTCTTGATCGCCTAACTTCAAACCGAAATAGGCGAAATATACTTTTTTAATAAATGCAGAAATGTTCCTCTGCTGCTTTTTCACGGTATATTCCCCACAAATAAAACAAAAACTGTCCGGAGAGTTGACGCAACCTCTGGCTCTGTGAGCCATCACAAATACACAGCACTGCAAACTACAACTGTAGTGAACCACTTCGGAATAAAGCTGGATTACGACTGAGCAAACAAAAGGTAATAATGAACTTGCAAGAAACTGAAATTTGACAGGAACGTTCATGTCGCAACCACCGTGTTTGAGCGAGCGAACGAGGCGAGGCGAACAGGAAAGAACATGCGCCAGTGCGAGTACTGGATTTAGCCCCCCACCTCCCAATTGTCCTGTTAATGTATAAAATGAATACAAAACACTCTAAAATATCATGAGGGAGTGTTTCTAGTTAGTTAACCATTACAACCTCTATTTTGGGCCAAGAAAATAAACTGCAGTCGGCTAAAAAGAAATTATGTGAACATTCCTTATATGGGTAAGAAATCTAATTTTGCAAGAAAACGTGACGTGATGGAACATTTTGGCTATTTTTCCTGGATTCAGCACCCCAAAATCTATAGGAATCAGTTGCAAAACTGGAGGCAGTTTTTTGGTAGTGTACCTGTGTTATCAGCCCTGTAGAACCATCCCTCTCCCAGACAGCAAATGTACAATCATTTTCCCCAATCAGCCCCACAGCCCCGACAAAACCCAGACTCTGACCCTCTCTCTTTGGTGTAGTTTGCCTGGGGGAGAAAAGATAAGGAAGTCAATAACAATAGGGGCAAAGGGACCAATTCAGCAACACTGAGGGGACACTGGCCCTCCAATGCCCATCCCAAACTATACCCATGCCGTCCCTCACCCTCCCGATCCTCCCTTGTCTTACCCGGAGCCTCTCCGGTGGTCTCAGTGGTCAAGTGGCAAGGGTGGTCTCGTTTCACTCCTGCTCTGGCTGTGACGGTTGTCAAGATGGTGGTTCTGACCACTAGCGGTAGTCTCACAGTACTAGGAGTTGATCAGCAGGGGGTGGGTTTGAGTCTTGGGGGGCTGCTGCTTACTGCTTTCACACTGCTGTGGCATGGCTGCTGTGCGCTATCTGCCCAGGCAGGGAATGCGACTGCCATGAGGTATGTGTCTGCCTGCGTGGTAAATGAGGGAAGATGCTGGGCACACTCCCTGCATTAACGACACAGGGTCTGCACTTTACTAAACATGTCCCTAGGTGTCTTTATAAAACAGGTTTATTTCTCTTTCGCACATAGGTGGCCTGTTATAAAATTACCCTTCACACTTTGAAGAGACTTCCAGTTAGGGCAGAGATGCAGCCAAAAATATTCAATCACAATGTCTCCTTGTATAGTAATAATTAACTATGTACAGTAAAGGGTTTTCCGGGAGACTGAGGTAGGAGAAAGCTATGGGAAATACATACTCAATTTAAGTAAATAAAGGAGAACCAATATAAATGACAACAAATATATTTCTTAACAAAGCTTGATTAAAATAGAAAAGGGGAATATTGAGGCTCAGCTGCAGCTCAGAGTTAAGCTAGATAATCAGTGCTGGAGCCTGTCAGCATCTCTCGCTGAATATCCAGTTTGCAGGCCGATCAGATTTGCTATCAGGGGAGCGGCAATATTCAGCTGCTAACTGGCTAGGAAATCTGCATGAAGTTGGGGGACCACTGACATGTTCTCGGTTTTTTCGGGCACTAATCTGGTTAACAGACTGAAAATCACCACTAACCAGCTTAGGGCCAGGATGGCCTTGTTCTGCCCACAGACCGCCCTGGCACAGTCCAATCAGAGTTGATATTCAGGTCTTGCTGATCAGATAAACCCATTTGAATATTGGCCCAAAAATATTTTCATAAATAAACACGTTTAAAATCTTTACTACAGCTTTAATTTCTCTATTCTTAGGAACTTCAAGTTGTACTGTGACAAGACTGATTTCACAATTCAAATTATAAGGTAATATCATAGGTAAGTATTTTAGATTTTAAATTATTTTCTCATTTCTTTCTCTGTTTTAACTTTTCAATAACCTCTTTTAATGAAAATTTACTTCTGTGAATTGTATTTATTTATTTTTAATCAACGGCACAACAACAACAGAATAAGAATTATGGAAAGTAACTTTCAAGTTTTAGATATGTACAGTTTCTAAAATTTGAAATCTCTCAGCTTTAATTTAAGTAACCATTAGTGTGGGAAGCATACTTACAAACAGCTGCAAGAAATGTATTTCAGCTTCAGTACACATATCAACATAGCCCACAGAATCCCCTACTCCCACCCTACCCTCCTGGCCCTACCCTCGCCTCTCGCTCAACCAGTCCCTTAGAACGTCCCACTGCCTTTCCATTTGCTCCATTCTCCCTCTTCGCTGTGCTATCAACCTGTGCATGTGCTAGAGATCACGCACCCTACATTCCCAGGTTTCCTGCTATGGAAGCACCTCCTTATACCAGTGCAATTTCACACCTAGCAGCCACTACAAGGTGCCAAAACAAGCCTTCCTAAGGTACTGGGCTTGCTCCTTCCAGTTTATGCAGATGACCATGGCAGGGTCCACTCCAAAATTTCCTCCATCCAATCCATTCTCTTGTTCGAATGCCTGCAAACCACAGGACACTCCCATCACATGTGGAAGAAGGTTCCCTTCTGCCCACACTTCCGCCAGCAGCTATCCATGTTCAAGATTTACGCTTTAGAAAGCCTCTCAGGTGTCAAGTACCACCTTAAGAGAAGCTTTTAGGCGTTTTCTGCCGGGTTAGCCACCACTGAAAAATTTGCTATCGAATGCCATATTTGGTCCCAGTCTTCCTCCTCCCAGGATACCCCTAGGTCCTGTCCCCCACTTCACCATGTATCCTGCCTTCCCCAGGCCCAATGAATTGAGTCCGTAATAAATTCTAGAAATTACCACCATCTTCCCCAGACACCTACAGGCCTTGAACTAAATCCTATCACTATCTAGGTCCCTCTTAACCTGTCTGTGACAGGAAAGAATGCACCTGCAAATATCCAAAGAAATTCCTAGATTCCAAAGAGTAGACATCCCACAGCCCCTCAAAGTTGAGAACTTCCCCCCTCTAGTAAAGCTGTGATATTCTCACCAGCCCCCTGGCTTCCCATCTGTCCAGCAAATGTGACGTGCCCCCCCCCCCACCTGCCTGCAGGGAAACAGGCCCTAATAGTGCTCAGGGTGGAAACCCCTTACCAAAAAGCAATTCCCCCCTAATTCCTGGACCAAATGTCCAGTGTGCGCCACACCGATGGGTTACAGCTGGCCCCCTTCCAGCCTCCTCTTACTCCTCCCCTTAAACTATCTTCAAATTACTTGCCCTCAACATACTACATTCCATATCTACCCATGGCTTTTCCTACTCCAGGACCATGCATAAATTGCCTGTAATTGTCCTTCTAGGTAGTATGTCCTCAGACCCTTTCCCTTTTGGGCCTCTGCAAAACTGCCCTTGCCACTCAGGGCGGCCGTCCATTCCAAATGAACCTCTCAACTTTCTTCTGTATATTCTGGAACACACTCTCTGGCACCAGCACACAGAGAGTCTGAAACAGGTAGAGAAACTTGGGGACAACAACCAACAAGCAATCTCCAGCCATGAAAACTGCAATCAACTCCACTGTGCCAGCAATATATTCAGCTCTTGCAATGGTCTTCATAGTTGAGCTTATAAAGGACATTATAATCTAACCTCTTGCTTCGTCCATTTAAACGAGAAACTCTTCTGTAACCTGGCTATCATTGGTTTGGCCACTGTCAGATTTAAGATCTCCGATTTCCCCATATTCAAACTAAAGCCAGATAAGTGTCCATATTCCCTTAACTCTCACACTATAAGAAGCAGAGAAATCACCAGCCTGATGACTGCAAAAATAATATCATACCATCTCTATGCTCCTGATATCCATACTCTGCAATATCCATTCCACCAGAAGCTCTACGTATAAAGCAGATAGCAGAGGTGACAGGAGAACTGCCTCATTCCCCTACCCAGCCCACATAACCCTGAATACCCCCCATTTATTTTGACACAAGCCTTAGGATCAGTATGCATAGCCCCTACCCACCCTATAAATCTCTCCCCCGGGCCCATTCTTCCCAAAACCTTAAACATAAACGGTTTAAGGCACTTGATATACCACCCTTTACTGTGTGTAGCAGAGCCGTTTACAGACATAGTCTAACAGGCACTTTTTATTCCTTTGTCCCTGAAGGGCTCACAGTCTAAGTGCACCTGAGGCAATGGAGGGTTAAGTGGCTTACCGAAGGCCATAAGGAGTGACCATGGGAATAGAAACCCCAGCCCCTCTGGCCTGAGATTACTTGTCCCTAAATGGGAATTGAAACCCCAGCCCTCTGGCCTGAGGTAACCTGTCCCAACCACTGAGCCACTCCTCCATGACTAAGAGACCTGGTCAAAGGCCTTCTCAGCATCGATGCTTATTTATTTTATTTATTTAGACAGTTTTGTATACCACCTTATCCTTTAATCAAAGTGGTCACAACACAATTGGGGGATACATTTAACACGAGGGGATATGAGACACATACACCAATACTTACAGGGAACATTAAAGCTGGTTTCCTCCCTTTCCTAGTAGCCCAAATTAAAAGTTCAAAACCTTCCTAATGTTGCCTATTGCCTGCCAACCTGGCATGAATCCTGCCTGGTCGGAGTGTATCAGCTGCAAAATCACCCCATTCAGCCTTGTGGCCAAACCCTTAGCCAAAATTTTCACATCAAGATTTAGTAAGGAGATGAGGCAATGCATAGGCGAACAGATCCTTCTCCTCTTTCGGAATCAAGGTAATCCTGACCCATCTCATAGTTTCAGTCAATTTGATCCCCACTACTCCCAAATTATATAGAGCTGACAGAGGGCCACACAACAGCTCCCCAAATTTCTTATAAAAAGTGTCTGTGTTGCTGTCCAGGCCAAGGGCCTTAGCAAGTTTAAGGGACTAAATAGCCCCCATTACCTCGGCCTCACTGATTACACAATCCAACTGTTCTCGATCACCCTCATGAAGCCTCTTCAATGGAGCGGAGTCCAAGTAGCTATCTACATCCTCCTCAGGGGCCCCAGGGTGCACCCTATACAGATCCTCAAAGAAAGCCACAAAAACACTCCTCATACTGTAGTTTCCCCCCGTGCTCCCTTAAGAGCTACCACCTGTGCCCGGCTCTGTGCCTCCGAAGCTGTGAGGCCAACAACTTACCTGCCTTATTCCCAAATTCAAAGTGCTCCTGGCAGTTCATCAACATCAGCCTGTTCATCTCCCCTTCTTAGCGCTTTCATCTAGGAACTGCTGCCGAAACCGCCCCCTCCCATTCTCCATGTCTGCCTTCTCTAGTCTATGAAGCTGATTCCTCAGCCACTGTTGCTTGCCTCTCTTTCCTTCTTCTGCCTGGCCCCCCATTTAATAAAAGTCCTTCGGACAGTTTTAAGGTGTTCCTCCAGGACACCCCCTCCTGTACATTGATCTTTATCACCCCCTATACATCTTCCAAGACCTTCTTATCCTCCAATAAGGAGTCATTCCATTTCCAAAACCTTCTACCTTGGTTCTCCTCCTCCACCTGCACTGAAACAAGGGCATGGTCGACAAAGTAATTGAGGTAATATCAGCTTGACTCACCCACCCCATTTTCTCTCCTGCTATTCAGATCATATCAGTCCATGTACAGGGGAATAAAAGGAATACTGCCGGCCACTCTGATGCAGCACACACCAGACATCAACCACTCCTAACTCTTTCACAAACCTTCGCAATTTCTCCCTATCTGCTCTTCGCCCCCTCCTCCCCTCCAGTTCTGTCACTCTCCTCAACTAGGCACATCCCCCATCCCCGCAATCTCTTTTTTTTAAATTTTTTATTTTTGTTACTGGGAAATACATCACAGTGGTATACATTTTCAAACAATTGCAGATATATTCATCTCCTCATTACTTTTAACCACTACTCAGCTATATCTTTGCTGTTATCCCCTTATTCTTTCCTGTGACTCTATTTTTTTCCCTGTTAACACCGGACCCTCACCCTCTCATCCCTCCCCACCTCCCCCCTACCACTACATCCCCCCCACCCTTACAAGCAATTTTTTCACATGGTTACAATCAATCAGCTCTCCTCTATCTTAGCATTCCACACTTAAACTTTCAACAGCCAGGTAGAATATTTAGACCATATCCTCTCAAATTGCATCATTCTCTCTTGTTTCAGGGCTGTCAACTTGCTCATCAAATATATATGGTTCATCCCTCTTTCCCAATTTCCTCACCTGCGGCGGACCTATTTGCCTCCATCTTTTAGCAATTTCCAACCGGGCCGCCATACATCCCAAATTAATGAGGCTGCCTTCTTCTTTTTTCTCCCCTCTTCTATGTGTCCCAGGTAGCGCCACCCCAGGATCTGTCCCAACTACCTTCCCCAACATAGTATTCAGAGCCTGAAACACATCATTCCAAACTCTTGTATTCTTGGGCAAAGCCACCATATATGGAGAAAAGTTCCTTGGCCTCCACACTCCCGCCAACATAGCCCACTGGTTTTCCCATCCATTTTTTGAATTATATCTGGTGTCACATACCACCTATACATGATATTATAGTTATGTTCTATTAAATTACTGGCCAGGAGACCTTTATACCTCTGGGCAAAGATCCCAGTCCAGGATTGCTCCGACAAAACCAGACCCAGGTCTGTTTCCCACTTCTTTTGAAATGATTCTTTTTCATTCTTAGGCTTGTCCATAATATCATATAATTGGGTGATGATTCCCTTTATCTTATCTCTCAGAAATGACTTCTCGATTGGGACTGTTTCCTCTCTTAATCCCGGGATGATTCTCTTTTGGATATAATTAACCACCTGAACATAATAGTAATAGTCTGAACTTCTCAATGAAAGTTCTTCCTTAATGTTTTCAAATGACCTAACCTTTCCCCCTTCTAGGAACTGACCCATATAACACAGACTACTACTAGCCCATCGTTCTGCAAACCCACCCTTCAATCCCGGGGGGAAATCGATATTGCCCCTAAGAGGAACACCTTTAGTCACACAGCCCTCGCCCAACCACTTTGTTCGCCAATGAAACCATAATTGTAATGTTACTTGCACAAATGGATTAGCACAGATTGCCACCATCTTGTGGCCCTGGGGAATCCACAGAACTTCTTTCAGGGAGGGTACCCCCAAAGCCATCCTCTCCATTCGGACCCAATCTTGAGTGTCATATATCCCCCACTCAAAAATTGCCCTCAGCTTCGCAGCGCTATAATATTTTTCTAAATCAGGGAACGCCATCCCCCCTATTACTTTATTCCATATCAAAATGTGTTTAGGGACTCTCGCTCTCCTTCCTCCCCAAATAAACTTCCACAAGATCTTTTGCAGCTTCCTTAGGAATCCCCCAGGCACAACCACCAGCAACGTGCTGAACAAAAACAGCAACTTAGGCAATATCATCATTTATACCTCTGCTATTCTCCCTGACCAGGTCAATTTCAGCCCTCCCTATCCCTCAAGCTCTCTTCTAATCTTACCCTCCAGAGGTGTATAATTCGCCCCAAAAAGCTCTGAGATCACAGGTGTTACTTGGACACCCAGATAACAGATACTTCTCTTAGCCCATTTAAAGGGGAATATTCACTTATTTTATCTGGAAAAGAAATATTTAGAATCTCCGACTTGGATGCATTCATCTTAAACCCAGATACTTTCCCAAAGCTCGCCAGCTCTGTCTCATCAGGGCGGCTCAGCGTTTGCTTTGGGGATGTAATTATAAACAACAAGTCATCAGCAAAAAAAGACACCTTACTCCCCCCCCCCATTCCCATTTCAACCCCTGGATCTCCTCTGCTTCTCTTACTCTCTGGGCTAGTGGCTCCATTGTTAATACAAACAGTAATGGAGACAGAGGGCAACCCTGCCTGCTCCCTCTCAGAAGCCTGAAGGCCTCCGTATATTCTCCATTAATACACAGAGCCGCTTGGGGATTCTTGTACAAAGCACCTACCCACTCTAAGAACCTACCTGCAATGCCTACTTTTTTCAACGTCTGGATCAGAAAAGGCCAGGAAACCCTGTCAAACGCCTTCTCTGCATCTATTGCCAGCAGCAACAGTTCCTACTTTTGCCTTTCCAGACAACATTAAGGACCCTCCTTAAATTATCTGATGCTTGTCTACCAGGTATAAACCCAGACTTATCCATGTATATTAATTGAGGCATATGTGTAATCAATCTGTTAGCCAGTATTCTAGAAAATTTTTTAAATCAGATCCCAATAAAGAGATCGGCCGGTAAGACCCGCATTAAGTGGGATCTTTCCACCTCTTCAGGTATTAGGGTTATTCCCGCCATCCTCATCGTCGGGGGTAAAGGCTCTTCCCTCCCCACTAGATTATATAAGCGAGATAAAGGTCTGGCCAGTGTAGGGGCAAAAACATTATAGAATTTATTAGGAAACCCATCCCTTCCTGGGGTCTTATACATTGGTAGCTCCTTGATAACCCCCAATACTTCCTGGATCGTGATAGGCCTAGACATAACTGAACTCTCCTTTTCCCAATTTTAGGTAATTGAATTCCCTCCAAGTATTTTTGTATCATCTCTTGGGTTACCATCTGTTCAGTCGTGTATAGCTCCCTATAGAACGCCACAAACCTTGCCTTAATCTCTTCCCTTTGCCTCAATAACTTCCCGTGTCTATCTCTTATTTTATGAATACAATTCCGCACCTGCATTTTTTTAGTTGATATGCTAATAATCTACTAGGTTTATTCCCAAATTCAAAATGCATTTGTCGAAGCTTCTCTTGTGCAAACTTTATTTCCCCTAGTTCCATTTCATTCAGCTGTTGTTTGATGCTTGTTAGTTTTTGATTGTCCTCTTTATTTAACTGGCCCTGTTTTCGTCATTTCTCCAACATTTTCAAGCTTTCTCTCATTTCCTCTTTTTTAGCTTCTTTTTCTTTCTTAACCTGGGATCCTAATGCTATAAGATTTCCTCGGACCACAGCTTTCAGACAATCCCAAACCACCCCCATCGAGCATTGCCTATTATCATTAAACTGCAAATACTCCAAAATGGTGTCAGAAATCTGTCGGACCGCTCCTGTTATTTCTAACAGAGCCTCATTCATCCTCCATTGACCCCCCCCCCTACTAGCAGCTGGATCTCTAAACTCCCCCCACACTGGTGCATGGTCCGACCAAGAGCTTTCACCAATAGTACTGTCCACTACCCAGGTCATCAGCCCCTTATGGACTAGCAGCATATTAATTCTACTGTAGGACCCATACACTGATGAATAGAATGTGTAATCCTTCTCTCGCCCATGCATATCTCACCAAGCATCAATCAAGCCCAACTCCCTCATAAAGGCTTTTAATTTTTTCCTCTGCCTCGCTGTGCCCCCCACTTGTCCCCTTGATGAATCTAATTTGGGATTAACTGTTGTTAAAATCCCGCCCTACAATTAGGTGAACTTTGTTAAAGTTAATTAAAATGGTTTTCAATCCTTCATAAAAGTCGCCTTGAGCATAATTAGGACCATACACATTCACTATTCTATAAACCTGCTCGAAAATCTTAATTTTTAATAACAAATATCTGCCTCCCTTGTCTTTTTTAACCTCCAAACACTGGCACTGAATTCTCACACTTATAAATATGCCTACCCCTCCTGTCTTCTTTTCATGGCGATTAGATGCAAGCCATTGGTTTGGAAATTTTTTATTTACCATTCTCCTCTCTCCCTCACTCGTTAGGTGCATTTCTTGTATTAAAATTATATCACCATTCAACCTAAGCGCTTCTTTATAGTGCAACTGCCATTTCATTTCAGAGTTGAGGCCCCTTACATTCAAGGATACCACTCTAAAATCATGTCTTGTATGACCTGCCATACTTTCCAAGGAAAATTACTATTTCCAGCCTGCAAGGCCCCCCTCCCCTCTTCCCTCGCCTCCCCCCTCTCACCTCCCCTCCACCCTCCCTCCGACCCCCCACCCCAACCATCCCTTCATTTTTCCAGAAGGATCCACCCCTCTCCAATCCTATGAGGTGTGGGTCACTACCAAGATCAACTTTACACCTTCCTGCCCCATTATTCCATATTCTTCTGCCCTTAACACAAAAAGTCCAACAATTCTCCACACATTTATCCCCCAAACAAACACCCGCTCTTTACAAATTTCAGCATCCTTAATTGTGTTTCATCCGGATGCTTGACACTTTTGGGTTTCTGGCGTCTCAGGCGTCGGCTCCCCAGTGTCGCTCACTGCCACTCCGTGCTCACAAGACCCAGCCTCTTCTGCTCAGCTTCTTTCCCCACCGGGACTTCCGGTAGCTCCGACCACCCTGCTATCTCCATTCCTTTAATAGCCTCCTCTATAGTACATGCAGTGGGGGTCTTTCCCATAATATTGAATTGCAGTCCAAAGGGAAAAAGCCACTTGTAGCAGATCCGTTCCTCTCTTAGTCGTGATGTGATATCTTTAAACGTTCTCCTCCTTATGGTGATTATCGAGATGTCAGCATACAGTTTCACTGGTTGATCCTCCCAGAGCACTTTGCCCACTTTCTGCGCAGCTTGCATGACCGCCTCCTTTGTACTGAAATCTTGGAAACACGCTACAATGTCTCTTGGCAAGCCATCTCACTTAGGACCCAATGCTCTGTGTGCTCTGTCTATATCAAAACATAGATTCTCCATTGGTGCATCAGCTAGTCTTAAGATGGCCTTACACAGTTGTTCCACCAGCACTTTATAGCTGTTAGTTCCCTCTTTCTCTGGGATGCCTCCAAACGTATCTTAGAGCGACATGTCCTGTTTTCCAAATCCTCCAATTTTGTCCATAGTTCCCCCATTTCCACTTTCGCCAGCTCGCTGCTCTCTTTCACAGAATTTAGCATCCCCTCGTGCTCCTCTATTCTCTGCTCCATGGACTCAACTCGTTGCCCAAACTCGTGGATATCATCGCTCAGCTCTCTGATCCACATTTTTGCTTCTGCTTTAAAATTGTCCAGGTCTGGTCGGATAGTCCCGAACCACTCTTTGAACTCCTCTTTAAGTGAGCTTAACTTGCCATCCCCCGGCAAGCGGGCTCCTGTCGAGGAATTTTTCTCTTTTCCCGCCACACCGTTCAGCGCCATCTTTGCTCTGGTTCCCGCTGCACCTGGGGTCGCCTTAAACCCGAAGGTTTTCAGGTCTGGGCTCGTTTTTTTCTGCATCATCACCCACTGAGTCGCTCCACAGGGTAATGCCGACACTTTTTACAGCTTAGTTCAGGCATTCAAGCTATTAGTTGGGGATCTTATCTTCCCGACCTCGGGAGCTTCACATTGCAGCTGCCATCTTGGTTAGTGACGTCCCCATTCCCACAATCTTAGCACCTAGTTCTTCAAAGAAAGACTCCTGTGGCCCATTTGGGGTATACAAATTAACCAATATGTGCCACACCTCCCTCATCTTTACCTGGACGATGATATATCTTCCTTCTTTATCCCTGGTTATGTCCCCCAACTCTACCTTAAGCGCAGAAAAAAACAGTGCCCGCATGCCCCCTTTTTTTCTTCTTCACCTGACTAGAAGCGAATAGCTTAGTTGCAAAATTCTGCAGACTGACAAGCTTCTTGTGTATCTCTAATAGATGTGTTTCTTGAACCAGTACTATATCATCCTTCAGCCTTGCTGCTTCTTTATATAGCTTCTGTCGCTTCAAAGGAGAATTTAACCCATGCACATCAAGGGTAACAATTTTTAAACTAACCCCTATGATCCACTAAACCCAAGCTGCCAATCCACACAATCACACATCCCCCACCCTAACCTTATCCACCGCAAGCACTCGACCCCACCTCCATCTCCCCATCCCCCCTCACCTCTACACCCCCCTTCCTGCCCTGCACTGCTTCCACAGAAATCCAATAGGAGACTCTTGATACACCTCTCAACCGGCCCTTTTACCACAACCTCACCCCGACCCTTCCCACATCTATACCATATCTCATCTTCCTCTCACCGACCCCCAATACAACACATATATCATCCACTTCCCTTATCCCCTTTCATGCACCTCAATCCTTCCACAACAACAGCATATTGCTCCATAACCACAGGAATAACCCCCCAGCTGCCCTAACTGGACCACCCAACCCAACAAAAATAAAAAGCACAAGTCCCTGCCATAGGCAAACATCCCAATCCACTCTTTCTCATCCACTACCTCGGCTTCCAACATTGAACATTCCATAGCCAACTGGGCCAAAAAGGAGAAAAAAAATCAACCAGAGAACATGTCCCAAACTGGGGCCATGCTCCCTCAAGAACATCAGGAAAAGCCATTTGCACAGTTTCTCACTCCTCAGGTTGGGTCTCCCACTCCTCTCCCCTGATTCTCCAACTGCTTCCTAAGAAACCAGCTGCCCAAGGTTTTTTTCTGCCATTATTGAGTTCCTGCTCCACTCTCTGCTCCCTTGTCCAGGCCACCAACATCAACTACCTTCAGAAGCTGCACTGTCTCGCCACATATTTGCACCTGCTGCCTCTGCCCTTGAGCTCAAAGACCAGACTGAATGGACGTGCCCAACTGTAGCAGATGTTTTGCTCATGTAATTTCTGTAATTCATCCTTAAACTTTCACCTGTGTCATAGGATGGCTTGTGCCAAATCAGCAAAAGCTTCTGCTATGCACATCTCCCATTGAAAGGTCCCCAATGTCTGGAACTTCCTGGTCATTCTTTCTTTCACCCCAAAGTTGTGAAATCATGCTATTATGCCACATGATGGGCCTAATCGCTCTGCAACTCTAAAGAGGCCAATCCCTCGCCCATATCATGGACTACTGCTTTTGAGATAGGCAACTGCTGGGGACAAGTGCTACCCTCCTCCATTGCAATGCTCGCTGTCAACATGCTTTTTTCTACAGTTCCCATTGTGGCTGCTATTTTGTGAGCCATCTTCCTTGGGGCTGGTGTGCTCTGAAGAGCATAATATTCTAAATCAGTCACTTTTTTTGCTGGGGGAGGGGGGTTATCTCCTCTTTATGTGCTTTTACATCCTCATATCACCTCACAAGTCAGGGTTGGGAAGCTTCAATGGCCTGGTCTCGGCAGAGCTCAGGCAATCATGGCCATCTTGGTGTGTGACATCACCCGTCTTTAGCATGGGATTTAGTGTGCGGTAAACGCACTGCGCTAAAAATTAGCATTGGGCCCCATGCTAAAAATCTCATGCAAATAGTCAGAGACTGGGTGGGATAGTTGCAGAATATGGGCATTGATGGTGCATTGTGATTAGCATAGGTGTTTTGGACGTACACTAACTGAATGTTGCCCTTAGTGGGGGGGGGGGGCACTTAATGCTACGTCAATGGGTGGTAAGTGCACCCGCATGCTGGATTGCATGGTGTCATGTGCTAGCAATCCACCAGTGGCAGGGAGACAGATGCAGATGCCCCTAAAGTTGGCACGGGCCTCCACATGCTGCCGGCATGCTCTTTAGTAAACATGTCCCTAAGAGAGAGTCTTTGTTCCCTGTTTCATATAAGCAAAGTTACCCAGTTTATCTAGCACAAACAAGGAATTCTAACTTAGGGTGGTAGTTACTAACATGCATTATGGAAATACATGATTTTTTCCAAATAATGTGCATTAAAAGGCAATTTCAGGTGCTGTTTTATACCAATGCAACCTACCTAATAATAAGATGCAAAGAAAAGGCCTCATGATGATGCAAGCTCTGTTATTCTAGGAAAAATACTGCCTTCTTTGAGCTTCCTCCTCCTTCCACAACTGATCATTTGTAAAGCACTACAAGGCGTACACAGCACTGTACAGAGGCATGTGAGAGACGGTCCCTGCTCATCAGAGCTTACAATCTAGTCAAGGCAGACAACACGACAGCTGGGGCTAGGATATGTCTAGGGCAATGGTAAGGAAACACAGAGTTGCAGAGCAGGAGACTATGTGGATCAGGATCCAAAAGTAGCCTCAAAGAAGTGAGTTTTTTGCCTAGATTTGAAAAGGACCAGAGATGAAGCCTGATGTACTGACTCAGGTAGTTTGTTCCAGGCATAAGGAGCAGCAAGGTGGAAAGATCGAAGTCTGGAGTTGGCAGTGGCAGAGAAGGGATCTACTAGAGGAGCAGAGCTCCTGAGAACAGTGTAGGATGAGATAAGAGAGGAAAAGAGTGAACAGCCGCAGAATGAAGGCACTTGTAGGGAAGTAGAAGAATTTTGAACTGGATGAGGAAACTGATAGGAAGCCAATGAAGCGACTTGAGAAGAAGGTTTATACACTGTAAGCGTTGTGGGAATGGTGGAAGATTAGCCATGCAGCTGTCTCTTAGCAGTGTGTTCAGAAAGGAAGGGGCGAATTTTGCCGATGTTATAGACAAAGAAACGACGGGTTTTAGCTATCTGTTGGATGTGTGTGGAGAAGGAGAGGGAGGAATCAAAGATGACCACAGGGTTGCAAGCCGAGGAAACACAGCGTTATCCACAGAAATAGAGAAAGGGGGAATGGGGGAGGGTAGGCTTGGGAGTACTGCTGTACCAAGAGCTGTGCGAGCGGTGCGGCCGCACAGGCCGCAAGTACAGAAAGTGCACCGATGTCATCATTAGGCTTTCAGGAAGCTCAACATGAGTGAGTTGCTGCATGTGGCTTGGGCAGAGAGGGGCACCAGATTCATTAGTTGCACAGGAAGCATTTCTACCTTGGTACGGTCCAGCTTAGGAGGAAAGATAAGAAGCTCGGCTTTGACCATGTTCAATTTCAAATGGCGATGAGACATCCAGACAGTAATGTCAGAGGTGCAGGCCTGGATTCCTGGAGAGATTTCAGGTGTAGAGAGGACTATCTGAGAGTCATCAACGTAAAGATGGTACTGAAAACCATGGAAGGAGATAAGTGCACCAAGGGACTGGGTATAGAGAGAGAAAAGGAGTGGTCAAGGATTGGGCCTTGGCAGGGGTGGGATTCAAACATCCTTGCAGTGCTGGAGGCTAAAGGTAAGTGCCGCGGGGCTGTTCAGGACCACTGTTGCTGCTGCAGATCTCGGAGAGGTGCGGCAGCAGCTTTAATGTGACTGGGGAGGGGGCGCCCCAAGGGATGAGGTTCACCTAGTCCTAGGGCATCTCATCTCCTTGTAGCCGCCCTGCTCGGGAGTAGACATGTGCTTACTCTCCAAACGATTCACTCCGTGTCTAAGCTGATGACTTCAGTCAGCTATGCGATATGTCTGAAACCCTGAAAGCCAATGACATTCAACTACTGCCCAGCTCTTGTTAACATCAGAGCTACCTGAGACATCCAAGCACTGGCACTTTCTCTATATATTTATACAGACTCCCTAGCTGAGATGAATAAAGACAGCTACATGCATTTAGTCAATAGTCTGATGACACTAGGGGTCCAGGCAATAAAAGAATCATAAAGTGATTGTGTGTGTATGGGACGGATGCAGATGTGGCTGTCTGATTAATGTCACTTACATCACCTGCCATTCTCCTGGAAACGATCCAGTGCATAAAAAAGACAAGCAGGACGGCAATTTATTCTTGAGGCTATGTCCCTTGAATTTGAACACGCTGCACAGAACGGCATCTTATACTCAAATATACTGTACTACCCATCCCGTGTGAGAAGTTACTGAATAGAAGCAGATTATCTATATCCAATCTCTCTCCTGTCCAGATGCACATAAACGTGTACATAATAATAGGGTACGAACATTTCTAGAGATAATTAGTGGATTTCTTTTATAACTGATCAGTGGTATGCAGTGACATTTACATTAGGAGATTCAATCAACGTACTCCCCTGTTATGGCAGAAATGATGCTACAGTTTCTTGTGAGACTCATGAAATATCCTTACTGCTTTAAACAAAACTGGCTAACAATGTGATGTCTTAGTCTCTGGGAGTCAATTGCAACATTTAGTCTATGCCACACAAGAGAGCCTTGGCAGCCACAACAAAACAGTTCCTACTGCCATAAAAACACCAACAATTCCCATATCAGTCCTCTTTCCCCCTGCACACTGTGCCCAACAGCTCCTTCCTCTCTTTCTGCCACCCTTGTGCTTTCTCAATGCTTGTCTTCCATCCCTTTACCCCATATTCTCTTCTCCTTTCTCTTGCTGTCCTCTTAATTCCTCTCTTTCACCCACCCTTTCAGCCCCCTCCCTGCTCTTCCCCTCCTGTTTCTGTATCTCTTTCTCCTCCTAGCCTGATCCCACCCCACACCCATCTCTGCTCCATTCCTTCTCTTCCTGTGTTTTGAAATTCCTTCACTATGCCACCATCCTCTCCTCTTCCTCCGTTTAGCTCTCCTTTTAACCTCATCCCCTTTCTCTTTCATCCTGCCCCAACCCTTCCCTCTTTCCATCTTGCCACCCTACTCTCTTCCTCTCTTCCGTCTTTTGCTCCCAAATCCATCTCTCTTATCATTTCAAGACCCAAGTCCACCCAGACTCCCCAATGTGCTCCACTGCCCCCTCCGTTCTCGCTTTCCTCTCTTGCTGCTGAAAACGTTTCTTCTCTCTGCCTTCCTCTAGTGACCAGGCCAAAAAAGGTCATTGGACTCAACAGGCTCCTTCTCCTCCTACCTCTGTGATGGTGATAGCCCAGCCAGGGCTGCCCCAATTCCAGCAGGCAGCAGTACTACAGCTTAGAGGGAAGGAACAGAGGATGGTTGCTTGATCAGCGTAGTTGCTCTAAGATGTGCTAGCACTGATGTTTGAGGCAGGTGCAGCCTGAGCAGGAAGGAAGCAGGGCTCCTGACTGGCCACAAGAACAGCAAGCATCAGAAAAGGTGCAAAGCAGGTCCCCCTGGCCAGCATCGTGACCTGATGTGGTGCGCAGGGTTGGCGCTAGCCAACAGGCGAACTAAACTTCTAAGCAGCCCTTGCTGTCACTGCTGTCCCTCTCCAGGGCTTGCAACAGTGGAAATGACTTTGCAACAGCACTGCAGAACTTACCAAAAGCCTCTGGTGCTGCATGCTGTCGAATCCCCCTGATGCATCAGAGAGGGCAGAAGCAGAAACAGCAACAGCGTGCACAGTAAATGCTGCATTATTATTTAAAAGTAATTGCCGCTACAGCAGTATCCAGAGAGGGGCGGCAGCGGTGGCTTCAGAAACGATGGCTCTCTAGGCAGCAGTCTAGTTTGCCTGTTGGCTAGCACCAACCCTGTGCACCACATCAGGTGTTTGCATCTCTTCTGATGCTTGCTCTTCAGCGGGACTCTAGGTGACCGCTTAGTTTGCGTAATGGTAGTGCTGCCCTGGCAAATACACATCCCTAATCAGTGCTATGTGTGGTTAAAGTTATATGAGTAGCTGTGGTCTTACCAGAGGCTTGGCCTAAAGCTAACCAGATATCTGTATCCAGATAACACTATGTGGATGTATTCGGCAGTGCTTAGTATCCAGACAGTGTTAACCAGGTAAAGATATCTGCTTAACTTTACCTCTCCCCAGAGCAGATAAGCATCCACATTTTCAAGAAACAATCTATCCTTGTTGTTTCTCCTTGCAAATGTGCTGGCATGAAGTATGTGTGCTGCATGCTGTGTACATTATTTGTGTGGGGGGCAGAACAGCATGTTTATCTTTAGAAACATGGAAGGCAATTTTATATCAGGTCGTCTATTCAGAAAGCCACATAAGCTCCTAATTTTTAGCCTATTTTATAAAGACATATAGATCCCAATCACAGATGGGGCTTGTCTGGGCTGTCTGGATGGCCCCAAACAGGATGGGCCTGTCAGTGCCCGATTCTGCACTGCAGGGGCAAGACATTCCCGTGGGCACAGGACTGGGCCCTGAGAGATGGCATGCCCCTGCATCGCCATGGGGACATCCTCCCTGTGGCACATCCAGCCTGCTACTCTAGAGACCCCAGTTTCCCTGCTGCCTAACCCTGGCGGGGGCAGCCAGGGCCTGGATCGGGTAGCGGAGACTCACCTGGCTTGCCGCTGTTGTTGCTGGGGGCTGGCTGGCCGAGTCAGAGGGGCAGCCAGCGCTTATTCCACCTCCAAGTTGGAATAAGTTGGCCGTCCTTTTGGTTCTCCCCAGACATACAGGGTCATGACCTGAATCAGCCCTGTACATCTGGGGGTCCTGCCCATGCTCAGCCCACATTCCACCCCGTCGCCCACAGCACACACAGCAGCTCTGTACATGCAGGGGGGCCAGGAAGAGGTATATGGTGCAGGCGACTAGCAGGGCTGGATGTTCAACCAGGACGTACAGCCCTGCTATCCGCCTTGCAGAATCGGGCCCATAGCCCCCTATGAGACCCCTTTACTAAAAGGTGCTGGGGTGTTGCAACTAATGCTTCAATAACGCACAAATCCATGACACATTAGGGCAACACCACAACATTAACTACTGGGAGCAGGGAAAGCATGTTGCCGCAAGTTACCACAGTGCACACAGCCCTGTCGCGGCATGGCAGTAGAGCAGGTGCACTCATTGTCATCTCTGGAGTTGGTGGTCCCCTCCTTGGGAACTCCACTCTTCTGGCAAATTGCTTCTATCTGTGCCCTTCTCTTCTATTGCTAACTCCCAACTTCGCTCCTTTCACCTTGCTGCTCCTTATGCCTGGGGCAAACTACCTGAGCCTGTACGTCAGGCGCCTTCTCTGGCCCTTTTCCAAACCAGGCTGAAAACTCACCTCTTCGCTGCTGCTTTTGGATCTTGACTCATCTGATCTCCTTTGTGTTTCCTTACCATTCTCCCTAGATGTATCCCATGTCTACAGCTACTGTGTTGTCTGCCTTGATTAGATTGTAAGCTCTGATCAGGTGGGACAGTCTTCTACATGTGTCTGTGCAGCGCTGTGTATGTTTTGTAGGGCTATACAAATGTTCCGTAGTCGTAGTAGTCGTATTGGTGAATGCACCTGCATTACTATCCCACTGTGTAGGTAGCATGCTCTCCCCACTTACTCTCTGCCCCATCCTTCCCACTTGTTACCCTATTGCACCATGGATAGTTAGCTCCAAAATCTGGCAGAACTAACTGTCATGGACCCATGCTAGCTGTCAATGCATGTCCAATGAGTGCCTTTAGCAGACCCGCCAGACCCGCACTGAGAACTAGTGTGCTTTAATAAAAGGACTTCATGTGTCTTTTTAAAATACTAGCAAAAATACAACAGAAACAGGCATTCGATGGAAGCAGTAGATATTTATGCCTGCTCAGGGTCAGGATTAAATGGTGGTTTGGAGTGTGCATGCCTATAAGTGTAGTTTATACAATACACACAAACTGTGACACCACCTGTGCTCTATCTAGTGTGTTACAATATCATGTTTTCTGCTTTTCCTGTGCACCTCTGCTCTCCCCACTGCTGAAGCCTTTCTGATCCATGGCCTGATAGGGGCAGTCTGTTAAAAGGTGGGGGCCGAACGCTTCTGTTCCTCAGTCAGTCTTACCCTTCCTAACTCCTGTATAGGAGGTGAGAGCTTGGCTAAAGAGTGTGATCAGATGGCCCTAGATTTACTAGACTGTTCCTGTCATGTTGTCATCGGGTCTTGGACTGACACTGACTTTAGGGGAAGAGGATAGTGTGTGATAGGGGGTTCTTGGAGCTGGCTACTACTAGTCTTAAATCTTCTTTGTATGGCAGGGTCGAGGTTCCCACCAGCCTAGGTGCTTATGGCGCACAACTCCTTGCTCCTGCCCACCTGTCTGTCTGTTCAACTGCAGAGGCATAAACATATGGACAAATACATGGACAGACAGACAGAAGGACCCTTTTTATGAAACCTCACAAAAATATTAATACATTATTCCACTTTGTCTTTTTCATTTCTGCTCTTCTCTCCATCCTACAGGAAAAATTCAGTTGATAGGCATATTCTTGCTTTGATTGTGCATTATTTTCTTAAAATTCTGCACTATCATTCTAACCTTTTGTATGTAATGAAGATGCTGTTATGCTCCAAATTGCAGAACAGAAAAAACAAGCTACTTCAGGACATTCCATTTTTACATCACCTCGACCTGAGAGTTTCAACGATAAAATACCCCCGTCTCCCTGGAGACATTTGCTGTCTTAAAGGGCCTTAAAAAGTCATCGTTCTGCCACTTGCATTCGATATCAGGGGCAGGAGAAGGCACGAGGGGAGGACAACAGAAAACTAGCAAGGAAGAAAACAAAAGCATCTTTTGCTTGATACTGTTGCGCGGCCTCATGGTAGTTTCATTATTGGCTGCTGTTTTTATTGGTCTGTTTTACAGATTTGGTTTCTGATGATTCAGCAGCAGTGGCAGCTAGCACGATAACAATGCCTAGCCGTCGCCACTGAACGCCAAACCCGGATACTCAATGCTGGGGCCTTATCCAGCCACCAGCACTGAATATCTAGTTCAGCTGTGGAAGCCAAGAGCTAACCGGGCAGTGCCAATATTCAGCTGCTGTCCGGTTAGCTTTGGCGGCAAACGTTAGGACAGTTTTTGCTGCACCTGATTTTCGCTGCCTAAGGAAACCGG
This sequence comes from Ichthyophis bannanicus, assembly GCA_033557465.1. NCBI lineage: Eukaryota > Metazoa > Chordata > Amphibia > Gymnophiona > Ichthyophiidae > Ichthyophis > Ichthyophis bannanicus. The sequence continues at coordinate 27,728,759 of CM066036.1, read as the reverse complement.
ACAACGGCTGAATATCACCCCTGACTGGTTATCCCTGGGTACTGCCCCGGGACGTCCTGATGCAAACTGCCCAGCCTTGGGGCAGTACCTGGGCTTATTCAGCGGCACTAACCATGTGAGTGTTGCTGAGTATCCCACTTGGGGGCATTTACATGGTTTACAGGTCTGTAAACCATTTAAATGCCTTAGAATATCAGCCCCGTATTTATAGTTGGATTATGTCCTATGACATATATCGCAAGCTGCTTAGGATTGTAGATTTGCAGCATATAAATCCTTTTAACTGAATGCATACAAAGGTTCACTTCTCTATTTATCCCTTATTTATTGATAATATCTGTTAAAATTAGTGGGACCAGCTTTCAAACTGGACACGCAAGTATAGAGTCTGTGAGTATTTTTTAGCTGCAGACATTTTACAGAATTTCCCTTTAAAAATGACCAGGAAAAAACATGTGCATAAACCTCCTCCTCCTCCTACGTGTGCAGGTACCTGTTCCAGGGAAAATTACACAGATACAGTACTTTAGGAAATACAAAAGTGCATCACAAGCTCAATCCTCATCCCAATCCCTCCTGCAGGAACACCATTAATTTTAGCACATTTACACTGGCATCAATCTGGACCATTTCCATGTGCGCATTAAGGAAGTACTTTTATAAAGTCATTTCCATGCATTTGTGGCCACATAATGCACCTGAATGACCTTTTTTAAAATACCATCCGGCATAAGAGTAAGTGCTTTGGCCTCAGTGGGTATACTATAGCAGGGGGTATGCACGCAGGGATGGCGTTTGGGTACAGCGTGCAAGCACACATATATTTAATAAAAGATAAGCATGGACATTTACACCTGCTTTAGGGATACCATATAAGTGTCACATTATAAGGTTAATACCTACAGCCTACCTGTGGCCTACTGAACCAAAACTCCTGGATCAAACTGATAAAATGTTTCCAGCCACACAGGCCACAGACCTGCTGACATCACAGAGGATCACTATTCTTAGTTCTGTCCACATGTGGGCAACTGGACTTCTTGGTCTTTCTCAGCCTGCTTTGACAACCTTGGAAGATACAACACTCTACTGGAAATGTATAACTTCAGCCTGAGCATTGCAACATTGCACAGAACCAGTCTAAGCTACGGTTGCGACTTGATTTGGACTCAGCTGCATCCCATCTTTCACATGGACCTTATGATAGCTGTCTCCTGGTTTTCTCAGTCAGCCTGGTGAGACGTGACTTAACCAGTCACAGAAATATGCATGCACTCTGCCAACAGCTGAGGAGATAATAAAATGTATACAGAACCTAAGATTTTACTTCTGCCTTTCAAGACTCTGCCTTTTATTTTTTGCTACCAAAGGTTTTGGGCCCAATATTCAAAGGCAGTTATAAGGTTTACAGACTTGTAAACCATGTAACTGCCTTTAAGTGGGATATTCAGCAGCCTGCAGAGAAGTAGCTGGTTTTTTATTTGTTTTGTGGCTATGTGTGTAATTTTGGTTTGTTGAGGAGGTTTTTTCCTTGACCCGTGATATAGACATTATTAAGCCATGTTTTTGGCTGTTACTAAATAGTGAAGTCTGAGTAAGCTTCCTAAGCTACTGAGGTCTTTATATTTACATATTTACATTTGTTTTGTATACTGCAATGAGATGCTTTGAGCGTTAGCATTTTTGATTATGATTTTAACATTTTAGGGCTACCCTCTTCAGTGGGCCTTTTTGTTAGATATAGACGTCTGTCATTCTGAGAACACAGACATGTCCATGACCCAATTTCAGAACACACCCGTGTATCTCTCATCACATACATGTCCTAGCCTGCCATCTTGAAAACAGGGATGTGTGGCAGCATGGAAGATCAGACAAATACCTTTTTACTTACTGCCCTGTTTTTTTGAAGGAGCAAAAAATATTGGAGGAGTGAGAGAGAATTTCCCTTTTCCCCCTACAGTTATTGATTTATCAAAATGAGTATTTTTCAGAGTCCTATTTCTGCCCTGGAGCAGTATAGCCATGGATGACTCCAGCGGAAAATTGAGACGTGCTGTGCCAGTCTAAAATCGGGCACCGATGTGTATGATTTAAATCTGAAACTTTTCAGAATGCCCTGGCCACGTCCTCATGCAACAAAGCCATGATTGCACTGAAACGAGTAAACTCCAGGCCTTCTGAAATGGCTCTTGGAACGCCGATGCTATTGGGATGTCTGAATGGCCATTTTCATATGTCACAAAAAGGGACCCAACCTCAGGATTAGTAGTTTAAAATAAACCCACAACTATAACCTACTAAATCAATATAACTGAAACCACAGTATAATTAACCATGAATCCTCAACTATACTGTTTGTTAAGGAAAAAAAGATCTTAGAAGCTCTATCCCTTCAGTTAATATCATTCATTGATCTTAAAAAGCTCCTTAAATTTCTAATTAGTTTCTAATAACTAGAATTTCTTTTTCTTTATAATCACTATTTTTAGGAAGCATTCAGAGCGGAAGTCAAGATTAAGCCACAACAACCCCTGATAGAGCTTGGTCGGCGAAATGAGGGGGCCCTTGGCCCATTTTAGAAAATTGGGTATATGGATGTACATGTCCATATACCCAAGGGTGTGGTATAGGTGTGGCCTGGGCGATACAATGAAGATGCACGTCGTGGTGCGATTTCAGAATGACAAGCACACGTCTGGCCCTGGCTGTTGATGCATCCATGTCTGTACCTGCTCCTGACCCCCAATAAGGTACAAAAAAACTGCTTGTTTCATGGCAGTGACATTTGTAGACAGAAGAGCGAAATGTGCTCTCATTGCCACAGATTATTTTTCTGGGCCGAAGAAACCTACATGTTAATTCATAGTCCAAACAAATTACTGCCACACGTCTGCATATCTGAACTTGCAGATTGGGACGTCGATGTCTTATAACATAGATCACGCCTCTCCTGAACTATGCCAGCCAGCACATCCAAGCACCTGGCTCTGCAGCCATGCAGTTCGGAGACATCCACATTTACTTCTACTACTACTGAACATTTGTATAGCGCTACAAGACATACATAGCACTGCATAGACACGCAAGCGACAGTCCCTGCTTATTAGAGCTTACAATCTAGTGAAGACAGACGACACAGTAGGTGTAGACACGGGATACATCTAGGGGGAATGGTAAAGAAACACAAAGGAGATCAAGTGAGTCAAGATCCAAAAGTGGCAGCGAAGAGGTGAGTTTTCAAACAGCCTACAACTGTGCATATACCTGACTTTGCTATCTACACAGGTCCGTCACCAGAGCTGGTTACTTGGATGGTCATCTTTCGGGGTGTACATGGAGTGATTTCAGAAGGTTCTTACACATGCCTCACTGCACAGCTGCCGCTGCCCTGGCTTTTTGGACATGGTACTGTGGACTTTCCAGATGCCTCCTAGACGTCCCTTCTAAAATCTCACTTCACATGTATAATTGGTACCACTTATATGTGGAAGTGGTGAACATGCCATTTCCATGTATAAGTGCCAACTCATATACATGGAGGCTACCAAGTGATGCCATTCTCTTTTTCTGCCTTTCTAAAATCAAAGTTCCCGGTGTACATGTTGGCAAGTACGGATGTATTTCTCAGTGTCTTTTGTAAAAGATCAGGGAAATATGATTGTATTGACTTGGATGACCTATTTCTCACATTCAGCTCCGATGCATAATGGAGCTCAATATTTAATATGTGTCTTGGATTAAGTGATAACATCCTAGAGTAGGTTTAATTAATCACATAGACAAGGCCTGTAAAAACTGCACCCATAAATCTTCGAGAACTAATGCATTTGACCATACTTTTCTTTTCGAAACAAAACATAGCCTACATACATTTCTTTTAAGTGAATTCTTAGATATATCTTCACACAATAAATAGATCTTCTCAAACATCACAGAGACGTCAAGCATTGCTCCACCTCTCATAGTGTAGACATGCTCTTGGTATTAGCTGATTGTCAGGATCACTGGTATCACTGCTGAAGTTAGTCAGGCCACTGAATACTGCAGGCATTCAGAAACCTTTTTGCTGAACAGCAGCTGTGCATGTGTATGTGTGTGTGTGCGTAGGCATGTGTGTGTGTGTGTGTGAGCCTATCCCAGTCTTACTCCCCCCCCCCCCTAGTTAGTCATAAAAGCAGGGGGATTTCTCCAGAGGGGCTCTCCCATAAGCAAGAGGCTGGCAACTAGGACTCCCTAATTCTTTCCCACCCCAAGCAAACAAAAAAACATAGCACATGGCACCAACAAGACAAGGGAGACATGCATGAAGGGAGGGGAGGGGACAGGAAAGACATAAACATGAGCATTCCAAAAATAAATCTGCCTTTCTTTACAAAAGATACATGCTTTTCCAAATAATAGACTGCCAAAGGACAAAGATCTTTGCTGCCATTGACCTCTATTATATCCTTTTATGGGCAAAGATACACTGCTAGCCCGGCAAAAGACCACTCTAGATATTCATAGGCTTAGAACATAAGAACATACTGGGCCAGAACGAAGGTCCATCAAGTCCAGTATCCTGTTTCCAACAGTGGCCAATCCAGGTCATAAGTACCTGTCAGGTTCCTGAAAAGTAAAGTTTCCATGCTGCTAATCCCAAGATAGAGTTGAGGAGTAGCCTAGTGGTTAGAGCAACTGCCTAGTACCCAGAAGATCAAGGGTTTGATTCCCACTGGCACTCCTTGTGACCTTGGGCAAGTCAATTTACCCTCCATTGCCTCAGAAGAAAAGGCTGGCAGTCTACTTCCAGTGATACATTGCCAAGCAAACCTAGAGATAGCTGGGTCACTATGAGTTAACACTGACTTGATGGCACTGAAAAAAAAATCCCAAGATAAACAGTGGAGTTTCCCAGTCCATTTTAATAACAGTTTATGGATTTTTCATCCACAAATTTGTCCAAACCTCTTTTAAACCCAGCTAGTTTTTACTACATCCTCTGGCAATGATTACATGTTGAGTGAAAAAATATTTTCTCCAATTAGACTTAAATGTGCTGCTATTGTAGCTTCATTGCATGTCACCTAGTCTTTCTACTTCTAGAAGTAGTAAATGACCATTCTAAGTTTACCCATTCCAACCACTTATTATTTTATAGACCTCTATTATATCTCCCCTCAGCCGTCTCTTTTCCAAGCTGAAGAGTCCTAACCTTTTAAGCATTTCCTCATAGGGGTATCCTTCCATCCTTTTATCATTTTGGTTGCTCTTCTCTGTACCTTTTCTTATTCTGCTATATCCTTTTTAAGATATGGTGACTAGAATTGTCCAGAGTATTCAAGCTGCAGTTACACCGTAGAGCGATACAGAGGCAAGGATGAACTGTAGTCTGAGTTGACCAATTGTTTTGATTTGAATGCAGGGCTCATGTCTTTGAATTTTAATGCACCAGCACAGCGTATAGTACATTCATTGAGGTGCCTTTCTGAGTCATGGTAGCCAAATTCATCCCTGCATCATCCTCTTCCATGCCGTTTTCTGTCCCCAATCTGTCCTCTCACACTACTCTCTGAAGATCCTTGCTGACAGAGAATGTGCAGAAGAATAGTTTGCACTACCGAAGAATGGAGCATGCACATGAAAACCTGAAATGAAAATCTTTTTATTGCAAACGAAATCAAACAAAGGAAAACGGAAATGACATGACAAATTCAACTAAATCAAAAATTTCCCAACAGTTTTTCCTTCCATGAACCAGGCTACTTATCGGTTAGAAAGGGTTGGGAGTTGTGTAGTATTCTTGGTTAACTAAATTCAGATATATATTTTTACACATACACTTAAACAAACACACAGGTTTTTTTCTTGAAGCATTCCACATGAACTAATCTTTAAATGTGCCCACTTTTCAGAGATTTTTCAAGGCAGTTGCTTTAAAATCTGTTTTGGTAGCCATCTTCCCTCATAAAGAAAACCTCTATTTGTTCACTTGGCAATGAAAGGTTGTCAGTTATTCATAAGCAAAATTCAGAAATGACAAAAAAGTTAGATGCTACTCAAAACAGCCCTTATTCCTACTTCATCATTTCATGTTTCTGTGCTGAGAGAAATCTACAAGGTTGCTAGGGAAACCACTGGCAGATATAGAAGACTCCAAAGAAATCAAGCTAACCTCCTTCGACTGTTGATGTTCATGGCTTTCCAAAATCTAATTGCCATGAAGTAATATGGCACAGTAAGTGTGTGACAGCAGCAAGGAAGAATTTAGACTTTCTGCTCATTAAAAGTAACAAATTTGTACAGATAACGTTATCTTTTTCAATTGATTTTCTATGTAACAAAAATAGTCAGCTGCATGCTTATTGGATAAAGGACATTATAAAGCCCGTCTTTCCCCTCCTATTCCTGAATTTCTATAGAGTTTAGAGATAAGAATATTTTTAGTCCTGAAAAACATAGATCAACATTTCATAAAGGCAACTAGAGATGATAATTTTATTTTACTCTTATTTATTTACATTCTCTTATATACCATGCTATTCTGCATCAGTGTGGTTTACATTGAACAAACTGAAATTACATTGAACAGGGCATTATAACTTGGAGATAACTATTTTGCAGGGAACATGGGCTATGGAGGGTTAAGTGGCTTGCCCAAGACCACAAGGAGCACCTGTGGGACTAGAAACCCCAGTCCTTCTGGCCCAAGGTTGCTGTCCTCTAGTGGGATTTGAACCCACGACCTTCCGGCCTGAAGTACCTTGCCCCAACTACTAGGCCACTCCTCCACTCCATTCTTGTCTGTTTGCAGATTCAGTGTTTCCGGGACAGTTTTATTGATGGATGAACACACAACTAATACAGAAATAACATGCTGTAGAGTGTAGAACATTCACTCAAATAGATTTCCAATATGGCCGACTGAATGTCGTCTAAGATGCAACAAAGAAATAATCCCAGAAGGCAGTGAGGCTGACTTTAGCCCCAGTAATTTTATGAACTGAAAGCAAGGGTGTTACATCAGATTTTTGAAAATGAAAGTCAAGAGTATTGCATCGATGGGGAGGGTAACTTAGAGTCCCCCATGGACTTGCATGTTCATACAAAGAGAATCTCCCTACAGAGGTTTCCTTGAAAAATAAGCTGGAAACAACTGGGGCTTTGAGGCACTTCACATGGCACATTGCACTTCAATTTACAGCGCTTATACTATAGTGTCGTTGAAGTGCCACTTGATGATGTTAGATATCTGCAATGCTAAAAGATGCCTTGGTTCTGATAAGTGATCTGGCCTGTCCTGTCTAGCTGATACAAGCACAGCGCTTTTCATGAACTTTGCATTGCATGCTATACTTTAATTTACTGTGTTTACAGTGCAGTTGCGATGCCACTTGATGACATCAGATACTTGCAATACTAAAAGATGCTTTAGTTCTGAGGCACTGCACTGAAGGGGTGTGCCAAAGGGGCAGGTCATGCCCCTTTGTGGACCTCTTCAGGTGCATGTTCCTCTGCATGACTCACTGGTTGTATTTTCTGGGTCTTATGGTGGTTCTTTCAATTCCTGTAACTACAGATGTGGATAATGATGCCTTGACTTAACCACTATTCAAAAATATCCCAACAATAGGTGATAAATTAGATCAAAACCCAGAAAAATCACTGTGAATTATCCCAAAAGATCTAGACAGATTAATTTTTGTCAGAGCATGCCAGTGGAGGATAGAACCTGAAACTATCCACTCCAGGCAGCAAACTCCATTTTATTAAATATGTGGGTAAAACCCAATGAAATAACTTAACTTGATTATAAACGTAGGATATCAGTCCATGAATGAAATGCAGCAACACAGCATGAAGCACGACGTTCATGTTTCGGGATCTGTTCCCTGTATCAATTGCCAACTTCTAACTTGCCAACTGCCATCAAACACGTGAAGAGTAAAAGTCTCTCATTCTTCAAGGGATTGCAAACTCAGTAAGTGGCCAGAATGTCATGTCACACAAACCGAATCTCCAATCATAGAAGGGAACCCCCATGGAAAACAGGGAAACCCTGCTATGTATTAGATGACTTCAGAGCAGACTCAGCCAGTCCACTTCCCTATTCAGACCAGAGGGATGGACCGAATACAGCCAATAGATCCAGTGTTGTTCACGCCATTGCAGCCGAGCTATCCGATCACCACCCCTAGGATCCTCCGGAACATGGTCTATTACGGACCACTTCAAGTCCACAAACTGATGTTTATACATCAAGCAGTGTTCAACCACTGGTGCCGAAAGAACCTGCTGCCTTAAGCGAGAAGCGTGTTCCGTCAGCTCATTTGTAGCCCTAACCCTAGTTTTCTTACAGGGCTAGCAGCACTCTCCTCCCCTCTCCCATTAGCCCATTTCCAGTCCTATCCCCCTCCAGCCCACTCTAGTCCTAGCCCCCCAATCAGCCCATTACCAGTCCTAACTCATTTCCAGTGCTAGCCTCCCATCTGTCCATTACCAGTCCTACCCACCAATAAGTCCATTTCCTGTCCTAGCCCCCCTAATCAGACAATTTCCAGTTCTAAACCCCCATCAGCCCATTTCCAGTTCTAGCCCCCTCCCGATCAGCCCATTTCCAGTTCTAACTCCCCCATCAGCCCACTTCCAATCCTAGACCCCCCCATCAGCCCATTTCCAGTCCTAGCCCCGCATAGCCCATTACCAGTACTAGACCCCCCCCATCAGCCCATTTCCAGTCCTAGCCCGCATAGCTAATCACAAGTCCTAAACACCCCACATCAGCCCACTTCCAGTCCTAACCCCCCCATCAGCCCACTACCAGTTCTAACCCCCCATCAGCCCATGTCCAGTCGTAGCCCCCCATAGCCCATTACTAGTCCTAAACACCCCCCATCCGCGCATTTCCATTCTTAAGCCCCCCTTCCTTCCATTTCCAGTGAAATTCCAACCATAGCCAATTACCAGTCCTAAACACCCCCCATCAGCCCATTTCCAGTCCTAGCCCCCCATAGCCCATTGCCAGTCCTAAACATCCCCCATCAGCCCACTTCCAGTCCTAACCCCCCATCAGCCCATTACTAGTCCTAACCCCCCAATCAGCCAATTACCAGTCCTAAACACCCCCCATCAGCCCACTTCCAGTCCTAACCCCCATCATCCCATTTCCAGTCCTAGACCCCCCCTTCAGCCCATTTCCAGTCCTAAACCCCCACTGATCAGCCCATTTCCAGTCCTAGCCCCCCATAGCTCATTACCAGTCCTAAACACCCCCCATCAGCCCACTTTCAGTCCTAGCCCCCATAGCCCATTACCAGTCCTACCCCCCATCAGTCCATTACCAGTCCTAACCCCCCCCAACAGCCCATTTCCAGTCCTTAAAATCCCCCATCAGCCCACTTCCAGTCCTAACCCCCCCATCAGTCCATTACCAGTCCTAACCCCCTCCCATCAGCCCATTTCCAGTCCTAGCCCCCCATAGCCCATTACCAGTCCTAAACACCCCCCATCAGCCCTCCTCCAGTCCTACCCCCCCATCATCCCATTTCGTCCTAGACCCCCCATAGCCCATTACCAGTCCTATACCCCCCCATCAGCCCATTTCCAGTCCTAGACCCCCCTTTCAGCCCATTTCCAGTCCTAGCCCCCCACCCATCAGCCCATTTCCAGTCCTAGCCCCCCATAGCCCATTACCAGTCCTAAACACCCCCATCAGCCCACGTCCAGTCCTACCCCCCCATCATCCCATTTCCAGTCCTAGACGCCCCCATAGCCCATTACCAGTCCTAGACCCCATCAGCCCACTTCCAGTCCTAACCTCCCCCCCATCATCCCATTTCCAGTCCTAGACTCCCCCATAGCCCATTACCAGTCCTAACCGCCCATCAGCCCATTTCCAGTCCTAGCCCACCATAGCCCATTACCAGTCCTAAACACCCCCCATCAGCCCACTTCCAGTCCTAACCCCCCATCATCCCATTTCCAGTCCTAGACTCCCCCATATCCCATTACCAGTCCTAGACCCCCCATCAGCCCACTTCCAGTCCTAACCTCTCCCCCATCAGCCCATTTCCAGTCCTAGACTCCCCCATATCCCCTTACCAGTTCTAACCCCCATCAGCCCATTTCCAGTCCTAGCCCACCATAGCCCATTACCAGTCCTAAACACCCCCATCCGCCCACTTCCAGTCCTAGCCCCCCATCATCCCAGTACCAGTCCTAGCTCCCCATAGCCAATTACCAGTCCTAGCCCCCCATCAGCCCACTTCCAGTCCTAACCCCCATCAGCCCATTTCCAGTCCTAGCCCCCCATAGCCCATTACCAGACCTAAACACCCCCATCAGCCCACTTCCAGTCGTAACCCCCCATCATCCCATGTCCAGTCCTAGACTCCCCCATAACCCATTACCAGTCCTAGACCCCCCCATCAGCCCACTTCCACTCCTACCCTCCCCCCCATCCTCCCATTTCCAGTCCTAGACTCCCCCATACCCCCTTACCAGTTCTAACCCCCCATCAGCCCATTTCCAGTCCTAGCCCACCATAGCCCAGTACCCGTCCTAAACCCCCCCCCTCAGTCCACTTCCAGTCCTACCACCCCATCATCCCATTTCCAGTCCTAGACTCCCCCATAGCCCATTACCAGTCCTAGACCCCCCCATCAGTCCACTTCCAGTCCTAACCTCCCCCCCATCAGCCTATTTCCAGTCCTAGACTCCCCATAGCCCATTACCAGTCCTAACCCCCCCATCAGCCCATTTCCAGTCCTAGCCCACCATAGCCCATTACCAGTCCTAAAAACCCCCCATCAGCCCACTTCCAGTCCTAACCCATCATCCCATTTCCAGTCCTAGACTCCCCCATAGCCCATTACCAGTCCTAGACCCCCCATCAGCCCACTTCCAGTCCTAACCTCCCCCCATCAGCCTATTTCCAGTCCTAGACTCCCCCATAGCCCATTACCAGTCCTAACCCCCCCATCAGCCCATTTCCAGTCCTAGCCCACCATAGCCCATTACCAGTCCTAAACACCCCTCATCAGCCCACTTCCAGTCCTGGCCCCCAGGAAAATAAAAACACTCAAGTTGCTGCTGCTGCCGAGTCCGCTTCTCAGCAGTGGCAGCCTCACCTCTCCTTCCTATAGCAGCCGCAGCTCCTGCTTCTTGGAACTGCGGCTGTACTAATGAGGTCAGCCAGCCAGTGCGGAGCCTTCTTGTTCAGTGGCGTCCCGCCCCCAAAGGAAGTTGTATGCAAAGGAAGTTACTTCCTTTGGGGGCGGGACGCTGCTGCATGGGAAGGCTCCGCACTGGCTGGCTGACCTCGTTAGTACAGCCACAGTTCCAAGAAGCAGGAGCCGCGGCTGCTATAGGAAGGAGAGGTGAGTCTGCCGCTGCCGAGAAGCGGACTCGGCAGCGTCAGCAACTTGAGCGTTTGGATTTTTTTTATTTTTAACTTTTGAAGGCAAAGTGAGGCGGCTGTTTTGGGGGCATTTTTTGCCGCCTTTAAAACTCTGCTGCCTGAGGCAGCCGCCTCACTTCGCCTCACGATAGAGCCACCCCTGCACAGCAGTGTTCTGTGCTATTTGCAATGGACGGATGATTTACTTCGGGAGGCCATGGTATAGGAAATTGCAAAAGCCCAGGATGGGTGTAATAATGGCTTGGCATGCTCTGTGGAAATGATTCTAGCTGAGGAGGGGCTTCAGCCTCCTGATTATTTTCATCTTGTGGTATGCATTCTATTAAGTCTTGTTGATGTGGTATTGTAGGTTCAGGTTGTGGTCCAGCGTGACTCCTAAGTATCTGACTTCTTCCTTTATAGATATGCTCCTTTTTGATTGAGTGTATGTGTGTGTGTGTGTGTGTGGGGGGGGGGGGGGTAAAAGACGCATTCCTCATGATAAATAGGGCTTTGGTCTTATTGAAGTTTATGTTTAGGTTATTGTTGGCCAGCCATTCAGGTATATCCTCCAGGCATCCTGTTATCATTGAGTAGTCCGGCTTATCGAGGTTGATTGGGATGTAAATCATGATGTTGGCATACATCTTGTATTGAATGTTGTATTTTTTGATGACCTTGCAGATAGGCTGTATATATATGTTGAAGAACAGCGCTGATAGGGATTACCGCTTTGACCCAGTGAAAAGCGGGATATAAATACAGTTAAATAAATAAATAAATAAAAATGACTCTTGCGGTATGCCCTGGATAATGGGGAATGGAGTGGAATTGTTTACTCTGCCTTTGACTAGCTTTTGTCTATTGCTTAGGCATAAATGAAACCCCTTGAGCGTGCTGTTGTGGAGGCCAATATCCTGTAGCCATTTCAGGAGAGTTCTTTGGGATACAGTGTCGAAGGCTGCTAAGATGTCTAAGAAGATGAGGAGGAAACCTATTTTTATGTTGTCAATGCTTCTGATTTACTGTTATCTTCTGGAGGTTCGGAGGTATGTCTGATTTATCATCTCCCAACTTCTTTAGTGAAAACTTCTCAGTTGTGGAGTGTTTATGTACTTGGAGATGAATCTTACAAATTGCAAAAACCTTTGCTAATAATTATGTTATCTTAGGGGACTTTAATGTTCCCATTGATTAGCAGTGGCTCTCAGAAAATCTGGTGGATTTGCTTGAAATGATGGAGACCTAGGGCCGCTTTTAGTGTGTGAGAGTAATAGTGCATGTGAAGGATCATTGCTTTGACTTAGTATTTGTCGTCACTTCCCCCACCCCCCCAAAAAAATCTGTCTTTATATAGGCCAGATATACAGATTTTACCCATTTCCTAATCTGATCATTATCTCATTCCTTTTAATTTTAAGAAAGGACCAAGAAGGAGCGGGTATTACACTATACTGTGGAAGACTCATAAGAAACTTTATTGGAGAGTCTTAGAGGTCCATCCCTACATGTCTGTGTTTCGGCAAGCAACTAGGCCTTCATCAGGGGCTCAGGACCTCGGTTAAAAACAAAATGTATACATGCTTACAACCTTAAAAATCAACAAATATAAATACAGAGAAAGAAAAGACACTCATAGATATCATATGTTAAATAGTTACAAAAATGCAAAATAATGAAACATGTATGTCAGAAATAAATATATCAAAAATAAAAGTTAATTGTGCATGGGCATGCAGATATGTCCACAGCAACGATATACAAGCACCTTGACAGTATCTAATTAAGATCATAAATGTAAAAAACATTGACCAATAAAAGACAGGTCACAATAGCATGATGTAAAATGGTGAACAAAATATGAAACATATATAGTGAAATAAATATATGTAATTACATACCATTAGTACTGTATGTTGTTGTTGTTAAGTGCTGTCGAGTCGGTGTTGACTCATAGCGACCCTCTGGATAGTTGTCCTAAATTGTGTTCGGTCTTCAGTCAGGCGGCTCATTGTTGTCAGACTGGCACCTGTAGCTGCTGTTCTTTTATTGATTCATCTCATTGCTGGCCTTCCTCTTTTGCACGGACCTTCTATCTTGCCAAGCATGATGTCTTTCTCTAATGATCTCTCTCTTCGCATGATGTGTCCAAAGTATGAAAGTCGAAGTCTTGTCATCTGAACTTCTAAAGAAAGCTTAGGTATGATCTCCTCTAGTACTGACTGACTTCGGGCAATCCATGGTATACGCAATATTCACCACCAGCACCATTATTCAAAGGCATCAATTTTCTTCCTGCTATCTTTTTCACTGTCCAACTTTCGCATCCATATGATGCTATTGAAAATACCATGGCTTGAACGAGTCAAATCTTTGCTCTTGAGAATCTTGTCTAGGTCTTTTATAGCCATTCTGTCAAGAGCAATGCATTGTCGGATTTCTTGACTGCTTGTTGCTTCTTTATTGATAATTGATCCATGTAGGTTAAAGTTGTCCACAATTTCAATTTCTTCTTCTTCAACAATGAACTTATTGATTTTGCCAGTTGTCATGATCTTTGTCTTCTTTACATTAAGGTGCAGGCCCATTTTAAGACTATGCTCTTTGAACGTGAGAAGCAAATATTTAAGATCATCTTCACTTTCAGACATTAATGTGATATCATCAGCATAGTGATGGTTGTTGATGAGTCTTCCACCAATCTTCACACCTCTGTTGTCTTCATTCAATTCTGCTTCTCTGATGATTTGTTCTGCATATAAATTAAACAGGTAGGGGGAAAGTATGCAGCCTTGTTGTACACCTTTGCTTATTTTAAACCATTCTGTTTCTCCTTGTTCCATTTGAACTTGTTCTATACTGATCAATGTATAGATTGTGAAAGAGAATGATCAGGTGTTCTGGTATACCCATGTTTCTTAATGTGGCTCAGAGTTTCTCATGGTTTACACAAACAAAAGCCTTGCTGTAGTCAAAGCATAAATTGATATCCTTTTGGTATTCTTTAGTCTTTTCAAGGATCCATCTCACATCCGCGATGATGTCTCTCATTCCACGCTGTAACAAATAACTAAATCCAAGAGACACATTAAAGTATGAGTCATAAAAGCGAGACCCTTCTTGAGTGGGGCTACTTACTTAGAGGATAGAAGACACTCTTTAACAGACATCTCGTAATGGAGAAGCCAAAAGGCAATACCACTGGGTTGGGAGAGTAAAAAAGGAAGAAGTGAACACAAGGCTAAAGGGAACATTATGGAACCAATAAAACCATGATAGCAAGGGGGGCGGGGGGAAGGGGAGTGAGCATAGCCCAATTTCATGCATCTAATTATACACCAGGAAGCTACTGGGGGCTGTGGACCCATGTCATGACTTATAAGGTTAATAGCATATGTCCCAGGTTAAGGCATAAAGTGCATAACATGCGTAGTATGAAAACTACTGTATCTTGTAAAACTCAATGTATTCAATAAAATAATTTATTGTAGTGAACGACATAGGCATGTGAGAGTATAATGTGCAGCTCAGATAGGGGTGTTGGTGCTGATGGTTTTGAGCTATGTATGTGGGAACCTCAATTTGCTTGAAATGTATTGTTTCATAGGAAGACAGTATGTAGCATTAAGTAACTAGAACATATAGGCACTATATAAAATTTGTCTGAGTTTGTCACGCTGTAGGCATGGAACATCTTGATAAAAAGCAAAGGCAATTTACCACATAAAATAAGTACTGTTACAAGTGCAGGATGCCTCTTGGATTTCCTCTAATTTTCTTCATATCAACCTTAAAAAAACCTCAGCGATCTGGTTCACCTTTGGTTGCCCTCCTACCCTTCTTACACCTGTACTTTCTTCTTCACCTATCCCTTTGATCTCCTCTCTTAGATATTTAGGTGTCATCCTCGACTCTGCTCCCACCTTTAAAGGTCATATTTCATCCATTGTCCAGCGTTCCTTTTTTGCTCTAAAACAACTCCGTGCTGTCCGCCCTTTCCTTTTTTCTTCCTCTATGGCTACCCTACTCCTCTCTTTAGTCCTCTCACATCTTGATTACTGTAATGTCTGCTTGGCTGGTCTTCCTCAATCTCAAATTTCTCACATTCAACGTGTTCAGAATACTGCTGTCCGTATCCTTACCCACGCATCCCGCTTTGATCATGTTACCCCTCTTCTTTTACACCAACATTGGCTCCCTATTCCGTATCGTATACAGTTTAAAATTCTTATTTTCGTGCACAGAACTATTCACACTGGTGTTCCGCTATACCTTGCCGACCAGATACGTCTTCACACTCCCCATCGTTCTCTCCGCTCTATACACTCTAACTGTATGTTCCTTCCTTCCCCGTCTCAGGCACACTTAGAGTCCACACGATCCTCCACTTTTTACTTCCTTGGACAGCGACTCTGGAACTCGCTCCCCCCCCCCCACCCTCTGATTGGACCCCTCTTTCAAATCCTTTAAAACTCAATTAAAAACATACCTTTTCTGTACAGCTTTTGATCTTCCTCCCCCTTCTTCTCTGCTGTCCCAAGTAGCAAGAATAAAATAAATGAATTATTTCTATTTTCTTTTCTTTTATTTTTAAATTGGCTTTCTCTTTTCTTTTTCTGCAGCATTTTGTAATTTTTTGATTTTTAATTTGTAAACCGCTCTGATATCCTGTAATGGGCGGTATATAAAGTTTTAAATAAACATAAACATACATCATAAAGCGGATACTAATAGGCACTGGGATACGTGAGCGGAAAGATGAAAAAATACCTAACATTGTTACATCCATTAAAGGAAAGAAACAATCAAAGCTAAAACTTCCCAGAGAAATACACCTTCAAAAACCCAGCGAACTGGACCAAATCAGCAGAAGCAGAATAAGCAGTAAATGAATTAAGCGGGCCACGGGGTAGGCAACCATTTAAAGCCATGCACTCCCACCAAGGGTACTGAGGCATCCAATCATCATAGTAACAATGAAAGGTTTAAACAGAGGGAGGCAGGAGGGTGCCTAAAGTTCCAAGAAACATAATGATAAAAATGCTACACAGGCAATGAAAGGCTAAAAACAGTAATGCTAATAAATGAATAGTAAAACTGAGAGAATAAATAGCTCCTAAAACAGGGGCTCCCAAATCTGCCTTCCAGCCAGTTGGGTTTTCCAGATATCCACAATGAATATGCATGAGAGATATGCATGCATTGCCCCCATTGTACGCAAATTTCTCTCATGCATATTCATTGTGGATATCCGGAAAACCCGACTGGCTAGGGAGGCCTCAGGACAGGTTTGGGAACTCCTGGTCTAAAAAGTAAGTAAGACCTAGAATCAAGGGAGCAATAACAACTGAAAATAAAGTGAGAGAAGAGGAGGGAAGGCGATCACCATCGGAAATGTTCCATAGCATATTAAAGTTGAAATAAGGTAAATATCAAACCAGATCTGCCCAACATAATAATACCACATAGATGGGCATTCTGCTGTATTCATCCTGAACATTGTTGAGTCAGCACTTGTATGCTTTTACATTTATCTTTTAACCCATTGATTGTTTTTGCAATTTTGCCCCTGATGCAGGTATAACATACTGAAACATGGCTGTGTCTAGCTTAATTTTTTTTTATTTTTAAATTTTATTTTCTACATTTTATAATTACAACCAAGCATACATAATATACTCGATAGGAAAAAAAAAAGGCTGTACAGAAATATAGAACACATGAGGAAAAAGATAAAAATATATTTTTCAGGACAACAATCATCCTAAACAGCCCCTTACTATAGCCCACAAATGCAGGACAAGAAGCAAGGAAATCAAATATTAATTACCGATATTGAAGGGAAAAAGGGCCAGAAAGTGTAGAGACTTGAATATAATTACAGTTCAGTGGCCGAAACCTCATCAGTAATAGCAGTCCTATAGACACTCAAACACCAACAGCTGGGCCGGGTATAAAAATATATAGGAAACTGACTGCAATTAAACAGTGCACTTACATGGAAATTTCAGAAAAAATTGACCCTCCAGCTGCTGGACACCAGATGAAAGTAGGAGCAAGGAAACAGATACAAGGACTGGCAGAAGTTCAGGTTTGGACAAACCCCTTTTATTAGTGACCCCACATTAGGGGTTTGTCCAAACCTGAACTTCTGCCAGTCCTTGTATCTGTTTCCTTGCTCCTGTGTTTCCTACAGATACTTTGTTGCTTTTGTTTGCACCACCAGATGAAAGTAGACAGAATTTGCATCTTCTCAATACAAATCTTGGAAAACCCAAAACCATAAATGCTCTAGACAAAGCAGATCTCTTCTGGAAAAATATTTTCAAAAACCAATCTCTATCAGAAGGCAAGGTGAATGTTACCAATAGGGTGGCCTGGGTGTGGGCCTGATCTCCAGGCTAATATCGCAGAGATGTCTAGGAAGTCGGCATGTTGTACACCCAGTATGACCCAGAACCCAAAGACCTACGTCCAGAAGAAATATAATATAACTTTGAGATAGGGGGATGGGACTCACATGGAACCCCAAACACCTCCACCAAATACTGCTTAAACGTCTCTTTAGCATTGATAACTGAAGACTTGGGAAAATTTGTGATCCCCAAATTCTGATTTCTAGCAAAGTTCTCTAATTGTTCCACTCTGGACTTCATGGCTATGGCATCTTTACACAAAGTTTCATAGAATTGTCCACCCTACTAACCTTTTCTTGAACAAGAGAAGTGGAATTCTGTAAACTAACAGTGTCAAAGAGAGGTTGTGTTTGACGGAACTTGTGCCACCAAAGTTTGAATCTGTAGTGTAAGTGACTGAGTTGCAAGATAGCAGACCATATTGTCTCAAACATGAAAACAGACGGATGCTGCAAAGTGAAGGCGGGAAGAACTCTCACTGCTCCAGAACTGGACTCTGAAACCTGTAACACAGTCACCAAAGATGAAGAGACATTCAAGTCCACTACCAAACCCTCCATAGTACAAAAGTGCACAAGACTGCAGAAGCGATGACCCTGAAGGGTAACTTCATCTCTTCCTGCCTGACCCGGAGATGTTCCTCCAACGACTGCTGGTTCACCATTGGTAACAACCGACGGTGTCCCACTCACAGGGCAGGAAGACTTTCAGCACCACAATCTTCACTGCATGCCACTGCTCTGGACACAAGATGTCTGGCCCCGAACTGCTCGACAACGACGACAAGCATCCCAATTCTGTTGAGCGGTCTATGGGGTTCTGAGTCGCCCGACTTACACAAGCCTGCAGAGGTGCATGAACTAGGAATGGATCAAGTAGACCCTGAGAGGCAACAGAGATAACAGCTGTGGGGGCTCCAGAGGGCTTTTGACCTCCTTAGCTTTCCTCATTTTATCCCCTCACTTTTTTATTTTCTTTTGGTTCTTGTTGTGGGGGTGTCCCTTTTTGTTTTTCTTTTTTGTTCCTTGCACCATAGATTTTAGGACTGCACTTCAATCATTAGTCCTCTCCTCTTTATATTATTGCAGAATTGTTTGGGCTTCCTATGACATAATCGAAATCTTCAGAAAGAAGTCAGAATGCTGTGGCATGGTTATTGGTAGGTACCAGATTACATGACCATATTTCTCCTCATTTGCAGGCTTTGCATTTTTTACAATTGAATATCGGATTTGGTTCAGGTTGATGACCTTGATTTTTAAAGTTCTGAAAATGGGTGTTCAATTCCTTTTATCAATTCTGTAGGATCTTTATTGTCTCTCATGTAAAGACTGCAGGGGAACAGACAGTTCTTTTTTTTCCGATTTTAGTTTAAAATTCAGAACACATACAAGGAAAAATTAAATACTGTGCAATTTGATAAATATAAGAAAAAAAAAAGAACCCTGAAACAAAGATTTCAAAAAATCCCCCTGAGATCGAAAGGGTAAAGAAAAGAAAAAAAAAAAGGAAAACATTATCAGTTAGAAAAATAATTATCAAGAGTCTTCCAGACCCTTTTGACCTTGGATATATTGCCAGTGGATATAAAAGCAGTACCTTCTAACTTGCGTGTTAAGCATATGGAATGGCACCAAAATGTAGCATTCAGGCCAAAAGAGTTTTTCCAGTTACAAAGGATATGTTGTATAGCTATAGAAAGCATTATATCAAAGAGGAGGCTGTCATATTTTGGAAGGCCACTATTCAGACATAATGAGAGGAACAATACTAACTGCAATGATATATCTATATCCAAATGAAAGATTTTGCTTACATACTTCCACACTTCACCCCAAAAAGCGCTAATTGGGGGGCAGTCATATATCATATGCATCAAGCTCCCAATATCAATGGAGCATTGTCAGCCCTTGTTTGATTGCATTTGATTGCAGGAGACCTGCTCTATGCATCTGTTGTGGAGTCCAAAAGGCATGGTGGGCCAAAAAAAAAAAAAAAAGTGACTATGAAAGGCTGCTGGACAGAATGGACCGCACCATGTAACTCCGGAAAGTCACCCAGTTAATATCGTCCCTGGCGATGCCTGTTTCAAATTCCCAGATTCCACATAACCCCAAAAGAGCAGAGCCTTTATGGTCATTAATAAATCATAATAACCAGGAGGTAATACGCCCTTTTGCTTTTACCCTCTCACATATGGAGGACAAGTCCCCTGGGACCAGGGTATATCCTGTATTAGGTTCATGGAGCCAATTCTGCGTGCCTGTGATGGTGATAGCCCAAGAGTTGACATTGGATAATCAGGAGAAGCAACAGCACCATTCACCAACACTTGACCAACACAGTGAACGCCCTTTTCTATCCATGCTCTCCAAAAGAGTTTCCTACCACTGACCCGCACAAGCGGGGTTAACCACAGCAAAGACGTTGCTGGGGTGGAATATGAAGATGTACAGCAGACAGTGCTGACTAATAGGGGGATGTCTAATTTAGAGCGAGATGCATTCAATGTTGGCAATGCTGTCAGCAGAAATCGTTTTGCGAGTATTTTTTCCATTTCAAGCTATGGCGAAGTAAGAGTTCTCATGAAGCCATTCAGCACCACTGCGCAGAGGAATGGCAGCATGATAAGTCTTAAAATTAGGGAATGTAACTCCCCCCTGCTCTTTATCAACTTTAGAGTGGATAAAACTATTCGTGGTCTTTTATTCATCCACAGAAAATTGACCAAGATTCTGTCAATCTGTGCATAAAATGAAGGTTGCCAATATCCCAGTAACATTCCTAACTTATATACTATGCTTGGTAATACCACCATTTTTATGGTATTCAACCTTCCCCAGCAGGACGTACGTAATGGGGACCAGCACTGCAAGATATTTTTTCAAATCCTGAAATATAAAATCAAATTATCACATATTTGATCGTATCTGTAGACTTTGAGTGGAGGAGTAGCCTAGTGGTTAGAACACTGGCTTGGTAACCAAGCAACCAGGGTTCAATTCCCACTAGCACTCCTTGTGGCCTTGGGCAAGTCACTTAACCCTCCATTGCCTTGGAAGAAAGGCCTGGCAATCTACTTCCAGTGACACTGCCAAGAAAACCCAGGAGCTTCTGGGTCACTAGGAGTCATGATTGACTCGAAGGCACACATTGCATTTTGCTGTAGACTCTGAGCAAAAAAACCCTCCAAATACTTAATCCTCTGAGGTCCCCACTGAAAGGGAAATACTTTAAAATCCTCTTGAATGGAGAAATCACTCACTTGGAGTAAATCGCTTTTGGCCCAGTTGATCTTGAAACCAGAAAAACTAGTTCCAATAGACAGCTGATGGAGGCAATGGGTTTTGTTAGGAAGAGTAAAACATCATCAGCGTATGCTATGAGTTTTCATCACCCTACATCCTTTGGAAGTCCTGTAATACTTTTATTTCTCTTAATTTGGAGCAGCAAAGGCTCCGGCGCCAGATTAAATAAAAGTAGAGAGAGGGGGCAGCCCTGTCTCATTCTCCTGCCCAGGGGGAACATTTTTGAAAGGGCACCATTCACCAAAATTCTAGAGTGTGGGGAGGCATACAAAACTCTCACAGAGGCTACAAATGCTGGGCTACACCCAAACCATTCTAGGACTCTAAACAAATACGCCCATTCAATCCTATCAAATGCCTTTTCTGCATCCAGAGAGAGTGCCACAGCTGGCCCATTATTCCTCTTAGCTAGCTCTAGTAGGTTATCAAATATCCTAGCATTGTTTCCTATAAAACGTCTCTTTATAAACCCAGTTTGTTTAGTCCCTATCAACGTATCTGTCACCTGTGGTAACCTAGTTACCAAGATTTTGGCTAATATTTTACAGTCCACAATCAACAATGAAATGGGCCTATCAGACTGGGATCACAACCCGGTTTTGTTAACAGGACTATATTGGCTTCGGAAAAGGTAGATGACAGTGGTTGAGTTAATAAGTTTTGGTATAATTTTTGCAGTTTAGGAGTTGCTGATAACAGTTGCAAACCGACAGTAAAGCTCAGCGGTAAACCTGTCCGGACCAGGGGTCTTATTCCTGGGGAGGCTTTTAAAAGCTGATAAAATTTCCCCTAATTTAATAGGCACACCTAAACCCTCTCCTATCTCCTTATAAGAAAATAAGAACATTAAGAGATGCCATAGTGGGTCAGACCAAGGTCCATTAAGCCCAGTATCCTGTTTCCAACAGTGACCAATCCAGGTCACAAGTATCTAGCAGTTTCCCAAAAAGACACACAGGTTCCCTAATGCTTGTAATTGGGCAAGCAGTGGATTACCTGGGTCCTCTTTAACAATGGCATATAGGCTTTTCCTCCAGGAACTTGTCCAAACTTTTTTTAAACCCAGCTACACTAACAGCTTTTTACTACATCCTCTGGTAATGAATTCCAGAGTTTAATTATGTGTTGAGTGAAAAAATAACTGTAGCTTTATTGCATGTCTCCTAGTCTTTCTACTTTTTGATGGCATAAAGATTGATCTACGTTTACCTGTTCCACTCCATTCATTAATTTATAGACCTCTATCATGACTCTTCTCAGCCCTCTCTTTTCCAGGTTGAAGAGCCTTAACCTTTTAAGCCTCTCCTCATAGGGGTATCCTTCCATCCCCTTTACCATTTTGGTGGCTCTTCTCTGTACCTTTTCCAATTCTGCTATATCCTTTTTAAGATATGGCAACCAGAAATGCACACAATATTCAAGGTGCGGTCGCACCATGGAACTTTACAGAGGCATTATAATATCCTTTGTTTTATTCTCCATTCCTTTCTTTATGATTCCTAGCAACCTATTTGCCTTCTTGGCCGCCATTGCACACTGGGCAGAGGGTTTCAACATTTTTTTTTTTTTATAATTCTTTATTTATAAACCACCAATAAACAGAACAGTCATGACACTAAACAAACTCCGAGTGGGGTAGACTCTTATCCCCCAGTCGGAGAACAAGCAAAGTTACAGGTGTATTTAACAGTTTATGACCTCCCCCTTTCCCTCCCCCCCTCCACCCCTCCCTCTCCCCCTCCCTTCCTCCCCCCTCCCCCCAAGTCACTCCCGTCCCAATCCGATGGGGTCTCAACTGAAGTCGCCACTCAATCTGCCACCCATTCATCTACATAGGTCTACGACAGTCCATTCGTTGCCCATTGCAAAACTTTGTTACGACTACGGGGGCTTAGATTTTGAATATATGGGTCCCAGAGCATCTGAAACCCTGGCCACCTTCGAACATTACCTCGGGCACTCCTACCCTCCATAAGCATCAAGTAATGAAAACAGTTCCGCCACTCCCAAAAGGTGGGCGGGTGCTGTTCCCTCCAGCCACGCAAGATTGGCCCCTTTCCCACCAGGCATGCCTTACGCACTAGCAGCCGTGCCCATTTTCCTTTTGGGAGCGCTACACCTAAGCGATCCAATGTGACAAATGAGGCATCCCAGCCCACCTGCTGCCCCAACAGCCCCTGCATGAAGGAGGAAATTTTTGCCCAATAGGGACGAATAAGGCGACATCCCCACCACATATGCAGTAAGGTTGCCAGCGGGGCGGAACACCTCGGACAACTCCTGTCCGAGGTAAAATAACTTCGGAAGGCCCGACGTGGAGAGAAATGCACCCTAGTTATACATTTGAATTGCACCTCTCTCCAATGAACCCCCTCAGCGAGATACGCTATCCGTCGGAGCCCCTTGAGGACCGTACCTGGAGGGACCTCCCGCTCCATCTCCCCAGCCCAGGCCAACTCTACACTACGGTACTCTGGGATAGGTCTGTACTGAGCGATCTTAGCTTTCAGCAGCCCTATGGACGGCGGGCTTTCCCCCCCCCCCCCAAGTCAAAAAATTCTAATATCTGCGCCGACCGGTCAGTATGAAGCTCCACTGTCGGCAGCACATAGTGAGATATCTGCAGATAGGAAAAAAAGTGACTCAGCCTCAAGTCATATTCCCTACAAAATGACGTAAAGGACTTGCATTTCCCAGAGGGTTCTACAACATGGCCAATATTTCGAATTCCTCTCTACGCCCAGTCTCGAAAGGTCGCTGTATCTGTTCCCGGGTGAAAACATGCATTACCTTGAAGCGGCAGCCAGCTCGAGGCCTTCCAGTTTCTGCTCCAATACACGTTTATCTGCCGCCAGGTATGCCACACTGAGCCCAACAACACACTGTCAGTGAGATGGCTGGGGAGCATACGGTTCTCCTGATGCAAGAGAGCCAGTAAGGTATTGGGGGCTACATATGCCTCTTCTAGGGCCCTGGGGGTGAACACTTCCGTACCACCAAGCCAGTCCCCCAGGTGCTGAGCCTGACAGGCCAAAGCATATGCCCCCAGGTCAGGAAGCCCCAGTCCCCCCTGTCTCCAGCCCCCCACCATACGTCGGAACGGGATACGTGCTCTCGCCCCCTTCCATAAAAAACCCTGAATCACCCCTTCAAGCCGCAGAAGATCCCGCCGCAATAACCAGACCGGAAGAGTCTGCAGCCAATAAAGTATCCGTGGTAATACTACCATTTTGATCACAGCCACCCTCCCCGACAAGGATTGAGGGAGAGGACCCCACGCTTGCAACTGGACCTGCAGTCTGGCCATCACACGGTTTAAGTTAGCCCCATAAAGCTGAGCTGGCCGTCGTGTCAACACAATGCCTAGGTACACAAAATGGTTCTCTGCCCATCGAAGCGGGAACTCCCCGTGCCACGTGCTCCGTAACTGACCAGATACATCTAAGGCCTCCGATTTTTCCCTGTTGATACAAAGGCCGGCGAACTGCCCAAAGATCTTAAATTCCTGCAGCAACACATGCAGTGATTCTCGGGGGGCGAGCAAGTTCACAAGAAGGTCATCTGCAAACGCGGATAGCTTAAATTCATGCGGGCCAATACGGATCCCCCGTATCACTCGGGAAGTCTCTACCTTACGTATAAGGGGGTCCAAAGACAAAATAAAAAGAAGGGAAGAGAGAGGACATCCCTGCCTAGTCCCACGTCCGAGCTGAAAGGCCTCCATTATAAGTGCCCCCGACCATAAACTTCAAGCAATCCTGCTGTGAGCTACAAAGCCTCAAAAAGCCTTAGAGAGGTCCTTGGGAATGAGGGAAGCAAGATCCTTGATGTCCTGCATGACATCGTTGAGAAACATGGCCATGTAAGTCTTGTAGGACATGATTTAGGCTATTAGCATGGTGCTCTGGAAGCACCTTCTCCCAAAGGAGTCCAGGGTCCGCATCTCCCTCATGGGTGGTACCGAGGAGTGTGTTTTAGCACTTTTTGCATGTTTCAAGGCAGCCTTGACCACCATAGAATTGTGGGGTAATTGAGGCTTTTTGAACAAGGTTGAGGGAGTCAAGCCGGTGGCTGATGGCTGGAAGCATACGCGGTGCCTCCCACAGCTGCAGTAGCAGCCTCTGCAGGACATAATGGACAGGAACCATCACCACCTCACAAGGGGCTGAGGAGTACTGAAAGAGTTCCAATTCCTCCATCCTCAGTTCCTCTTCCAATTCCAGAGAAAAAGAGATGGCCTCTGTCAGGTCCCAAACAAAATCCTGAAAGGACATGTCTTCTGGAGATGATTTCCGCTGATCCGGAAGGTGTGATGAGTCAGATGGGAGATCCTGGGCCCTAAGGTCCGACACCATCGATTCTGCCTCAGTATCCCATTCCAATTCAGATTCCAAGAGGAAGTCTTAGTAATGTCAAGTCTCCTCTAAGCACCAACTGCGCTGCTCAGGAGAGGGTGGATGTCAATGGTCCCCCTTGCACCCAGTGCCGATGGCAATGCCCCAGGGCCTCAGACTCTGACACACTGTAGAGGGAGATGGCAGCAGCCACTAGAGACGATACCAGTCTTCCACTCGATGCCCCAGCCGTGATAGGCAGTGCATGGGTTTTCAGGACAGGCTGGAAGGAGTGCAGTGATGATATGCTTGGTGCCATGAAGCCTGCATTCCACAGGGCTTTCACCACTGCTATGTGAGCTTCTAAGACTTGTAGGCGTTCCTCTAGAACCACCACTGATGAGGATGTTGATGCCACAGCTGTGGACCCCTCGAGTGGGGACTCCACAATGATTGGAGCATTGAGCAACATCCAGCTGCCTCCTGAGCACTGGGAATGGACTCTGCCATTTGGGCTGGGTCCTCCCGCTTGGTCAGTCATTCCTGGCCCTCACTGTCCATCTCGCACCGAGAGGGGCTGCGATGGCACTGCACATGGATCTTCTCCTTGTGCTCCCCTTTTGATGAAGATGGGGACTCTGCAGAGGGATGCCCCTCCCCACTAGAACCCTTCTGCTCCAGCTGAACCCTCTGCTTTTTTCCCTTGCCCACTTCAGGTGTGGACGAGGGGGGTCGGTGTTGAGGATGCTGAACTAGATGAGCCAAAGAGGGACTCCTTCTGCTTTTCCTTACCGTTTATCCCTCGACGTGTCATATGCAAGCAGAGCTCGCAAGACATCTGCTGGTGATTGGATCCAAGGTATTGCAACATCAATTATGGCGGTCAGTGGCAAAAATGGTCTTGCCACATTTGGTGCAATTTATAAAGATGCTGACTTCAACTTGCTGAAAAATACCACCTCAGTAAAATCAAACTGAAAAAAAGCCATGGGTGGAAAAAGCCCTCGAAGAGGGAAAAATGCCAAAAAATGCAAATCTTCATCTGCAACTAAGTTAAGTAGCTTCACTGGGTTTCACCCGTATGGTTAATAAAATGGAGTTTGCCGCCTGGAGTGGATAGGTTCAGGTTCTATCCTCCTCTGGCACGCTCCGACAAAAAATAATTTGTTCAGATCTTTTGGGATCTTTTATGGTGATTTATTTGGTTCTTGATTTTATTTATCACCTGTTGTTGGGACGTTTTTGGCCAGGCATGAACAGGCATCTGAAAAGTGCTCATTTTGTCAGGCAAACATCTGGAAAGTATAGAGAAGGAGCTATACCATCGCCAGTTGTATTTTGCACTATGTCAACAAACACTGATGGGAAACAGGGATTCCTGTTTTCACTTTGCCATGCTTGCTTGGCTGAGATGGACATCCCCAATTCACGTGTCCCTAAAGGGGACATCTATGTGCCTACCTGTATGCACATCCACATCGGGGACATGTATGTTCCTGAAATCAGCCAAAGATGTTTTTCTGCATGTTCCGCCCTGGACATCCCCAATTTAACTTGGAAGTCTTTTCTAAAATGCCACCCACTGAGGGAATAATGTTAGGTATATTCTCTTGCATATGACATAAGCATAATGCAAATGCAATGTGTGCCTTTGAGTCAGTCCTGATGCCTGGTGACCCAGAAGCTCCTGGGTTTTCTTGGCAGTGTCACTGGAAGTAGATTGCCAGGCCTTTCTTCTGAGACAATGGAGGGTTAAGTGACTTGGCCAAGGCCACCAGGAGTGCTAGTGGGAATTGAACCCTGGTTGCTTGGTTACCAAGCCAGTGTTCTAACCACCAGGCTACTCCTCCACTATAAGTATAATAGCTGAACTCAAATTCTGATACATCAAAATTCTGATAGAACCAGGCACCTGCTGGGAGGTATTTGTCTTTTTCCAATTTAAGAACTCTCTTACCACAGTGTCTCCCATAAGTAGGAGAAATGCAGACACTTTTCATCAAATGTGCTTTAATAGACAAACTAGCACATTGATTCCAACCAATCAAAACAAAGACTTGAAACATCAAAGTTCAAACACTTAGCTGTTGGATATCCTTGCCTCAGGCAGAGCTAATAGGTTCATTCACCAGTGGCTAGGCAGTTTACTTCAGAAGCAGTCCAGAGTTTCTCTCCATTCATAGACAAGCCGATGCAGAAAGCTGGTGCTAGATCCGTGCTGGATCGCTTTTTTAACGTTCCTGACAATGCACACATTTTAACACGCGATGCAGGAAGGTTAGGGTATGCAAATCCCTGCCGTGGTAACTGTGCAAATGCAAATGAGCCACCACAGCATTAAACTGGGAGAGCAAGCCAAACACATGCGCACAAGAAGTCTGCTCTCCAGGCACCATGTGGCTAATTTGCATATCAGTGCCCCCTGATGCCATCAAAATACTGTCGGGGCAGTGCCTGACAAAAGAGAATCCCTGGTGGTCCAGCAGCCCCAATCCCCCCACCCGACAGTATTCTGATGGCATCAGGGTCGATTGCGGAATTGCAAAAAATTCCCAATGCATCAAAACACTGCTGGGAGCCAGTGCCCTGACAAAAAGTAATTATTTGGTGGTCTAGTGACCCCTGTACATCCTGGAATGCACCGCACGGGGCCAGGAGTGCCATTTTATCCATCATTACCATCTCACGAAATTGTCGGTCTCATTGCATTTGCTCGAATATAATTCACAATTCCTATAACTTTCTGCAAAGTGTCATTTAAAACAGTGGATTTGGCACAGAGACTTTGTTGATGCAAAATGCAATGAAAAGAGATAAGATCATTTTGGCTTGAAACCTCTTCCTTAAGTTGTGCGATAAAGCCTTCGTTCTTCCCTGTCATAGAAGGTGCACCATCTGTGCATACAGTTACTAAATTAGCCAGATCCAGTCTGAATTCACGACATTTGTCTTTAAAATTGTTAAACACATCGATTCCTCGCGTTCTGTTCTTTAGAGTGCTCAGAGTAAGCGACTCTTTGTAAACATGAAAATCCATAGTTATGGCAGAAACACAATACCTGCGCTGAGTCAGTGCAATCAGTTGATTCATCCAGCGATATTGAATAGTACACATTTTATTTTTGGATTATTTAGAACATAAGAACATAAGATATGCCATACTGGGTCAGACCAAGGTCCATCAAGCCCAGTATTCTGTTTCCAACAGTGGCCAATCTAGGTCATATGTACCTAGCAGTTTCCCCAAGAGACACAAGTTCCACAATGCTTGTACTGGGTCAAGCATTGATATCTTCGGTCACTTCTTAATAATGGTTTATGGACCTTTCCTCCAGGAACTTGTCCAAACCTTTTTTAAACCCAGCTACACTAACAGCCTTTACTACATCCTCCGGTAACAAATTCCAGAGTTTGATTACACATTGAGTGAAAAAATATTTTCTTTTATTAGTCTTAAATAGTTTACCCTGTAGCTTCATTGCATGTCCCCTAGTCTTTCTATATTCTGAGAAGGTAAACAATCAATCTACGTTTACCCGTTCCACTCCGTTCATTAATTTATAGACTTCTATCATATCTCCCCTCAGCCGTCTCTTTTCCAGGTTAAAGAGCCCTAATCTTTTAAGCCTTTCTTCATAGGAGTATCCTTCCATCCCCTTTACCATTTTTGCAATTCTGCAATCGACCCTGATGCCATCATTTCTTTCAGTTGATCTATTACATTGAGTGCTAATTCATGCTGCCGATCAGCATCAGTTCTTCTTGAAAGAGGCAGTTGTTTGTATTTGTTAACCTTATCAGGATCTAAGCATCCTACAACCTCTACGATGCAATCTTTTATAGTTTCCGCATCACTAAATGGCTTACCTTTTTTCCCAAGTATATACGCCACTTTATAAGTGGCTTCTGCAGTTGCATTTCCGATACTCTGCACTGATTGGAATAACTGCCTCTGCTTTTGCTTCCCTTCTTTCAATTTTTGTAAAGCAATCTTTCGGGATTCATCTTCTAGCTTAATGTATTTATTGTTCTTATGAGTAGAGTAGTGTTGATGTGCATTGTATTTTCTTACCGTTGAAATCACAGAATCACAGAGCAAGTAACTCATTTTATCCTTCTCAGAAACAACATAGTATTGCAATTCCCACTCATCGTTAAACACTCTGTGTTCTTCTTTCAGCAACCTTTTCGTTTTTTTCGACATGAAGGAGAGCAAACAAAAAAAAAAATGTAATCAAGTGACAAACACACTCTGAAGGAAGGAACCACAAACGCTGCACTCTCTATGCCAGATAGTTAGAAACTGTCACCACAGTGTTGCCAGAAGGTGGAGAAGAAATTTCAGTTTCAAAACTAGCGCCAATTCTTTTTTGTTGCAATCATGAATTTGTTTCTTCATATATAAATCTGAACAAAAATGTTGAGAATTTATTCAACATCACACACTGGGTACCTCCTTGTACCGTGGTTTTACGTCCTGCACGCGCCAAGGCTGAGGCACACTCTCCTCTACGTGACACACTTCAACTCACATGCACGACCACTACGCTTCACCACCAACTCCATAATGATTCGCTAATGCATTCTCTCGTTAAAAATCCAACCCTTACACTTCCTCCACATTCTCCTCAGAGTCTCATCGTGATATATTTATCCGAAGGCATGATGTTACGCCACGCCAGTTCCGCGTCTGTCAGCGTCTGTTATCGGGTGTAGTGTCTATCGCCAGTTCCCCGTACCGACGTCACCGGCAATGGACATTTCGGGCGACCTCTTTATTGCCTCCAATAACTGCAATTAGATAAGCGATACCACCTTATCACGGCCAGATAATGGCTTTTTACCAAGAATCATCTCTTAGCGGAATCACCATATTGCCAAAATTAGTTCATATATGTTAATCAATGTCAGATATATAACAATATGAAAACTTGTTTAAGAAGGCCGCAGAAGGCCGCACATCATACTCCAAAAGGCTGCATGGGGCTTTAAGGCCGCAGGTTCCCCACCCTGATCTAGTAGCTGTGAGCTCCCTGCAGTAAGCTGGATGTCCTGGAACCCATTGCAAAATCTTTGACGTAAATCTATCTCTTACAAAGAATTTATATGTTGGGAATACTTTGATAGTGTTAACTAATCAGATTTTTCGCTGGTACATAATTAATTCTCTTATAGGCTGGGCATACCCACCAGACTTTTGTGTTGAACCCAAAAATATTTTGTAGTAGCAAATCTGAAAGAATGTACTTTTAGGTATAGTTTGAGAGTAAATTACTACAAGTTTTCATGGAGAGAGTCCATTGGATTCCCCTCATCCTCCCTACCAAATTGAATTAATTGCTTATTGTTGGCTGGTGGGAGGGACTGAGCAGTGAGGATCATGTTGCAAAATTTGGTTTGTGTGCCCCAAGGACTGAATAAACTCGGAAGAGTGCCACAAAATTAAAAAATTGAGAAACACTGCTATAGACCAATTCTTTTCCCAGAGATTCACTTCATCCATCATTATCCATTGGCTGATATCCAGCAGCATATTCACAGGTTTAATGCCTCCCTGTAGCTCTTCTCCTCATTTATATTCATTAATAAAACTTTCCTGGGTCCACTCACTCTGTCACATCCCCATTTCACTTGTATTTTTCAACTTGGTTTGGCCCATTAAGATGTCTAAGGGGTATGTTTACTAAACAGTGGTAGCGGCTTCCGTGCCATATTGGAGCCTCGGCCCCATTGAATTCAAAGGGGCCGTGGCTCCAATATCGCACGGAAGTCGCTACCTTTGTAGTTAGCATGCTCCCAAAACACTTATACTAATCACGAAGTGCCTTCCACACCCATGTTCCACCCACGTTCTGCCCAGTCTCTGCCTGATTGCGTGCTATCCAGTTAGCATCAGATTTTTAGTACAGGTGCCCACGTTAACTGTGAGGGCAGCATGTTTGCCACATGCTAAACCCTGCACTAGCGGTCAGTGCATATTAGTAAATATGCCCCATAGTTGGTGGCAGCAACTAAGAAGTAGCACTATCAGAAACTTTGAAAAAAAAGCTTTATTCTGGTTTTAGCCATGGGAAGCTGGTGCCATATTCAAATTTCATGTGACAGGTAACTGGGAAACTACAAGAGAAAGTGCGTGATGAGTCCTCCTTGATGAGAGGAAAATAGGGGACAGATCTTGCATATATGAAAATAAATGGGTAAAATCCTAATAAATTATCCAAATGCTTCAGTCTAGTGGTTCTCAGTCTAGATCTTGGGACATGCACTGCCAGTAAAGTCTCAGGATATCTATAGTGAATATACACAGGGTTGATTTGTACCCATTGGAGGCATTGTAGTCAAATCTATCACATGCAGGACCATACCGAGCCCTGTGCGAACGGTGCGGCCGCACAGGGCGCAAAGACTTAAGGGGCGCATTTCGGCTCTCTGCCGTTGCCTGCCGCCACCACTTCAGCGGCAGCAGGCAGCAGCAGAGAGCTGAAATGCGCCCCTTAAGTCTTCTCGCCAGCACACTAAGCAGGTCTGGTCTCTCTGGGAGCATCCAGACCTGCTTAGTGTGCCGGCGAGTTGCACATCGGGAGCACGCCTCTTCTCTCCCGCCCCCATAAAGTGGCTAGATGGAGGTGCAGGGGGGGGGGGCCGGGTGCGCGCCCGATGTGCAACTCGCATAGGGCGCTTTTCACTGTCGGTACGGCCCTGATCACATGCGTAATAATAAGCAATAATAATCGTGCATATCCTGAAAACCTGACTGGATGGATGTGTTCCAAGGATAAGGTTGAGAACTATTGCTATAGAACTATAATACTTCAGTGTTCCAGTAATGATCAATTTAACAAAGTCATAATAATTCAGTGAAAAAAAGCAGCCTTTCAGGGGCTTGTGCTGCTTACAAGAAAGTTATTGTGCAACATTTTGTGCTCAGTGTTGCGAGCAGCAATCCGTCAGCTCAGGTAAGTGTCCTGTTGGAAATGGCCTTGGATTTATGACAGATATGATTTAATGAAGTCAGTGGTCTAACTGCCCTGAACTTATTAGTGATGAGAACTTGCATTCAGTTGCATATTACATGGCAATTTTCTATATTATAGAGATGTCTTCAGAGAATTTGTTCATATAAATATAATTTTAGGCTGTAGATTTCTCTTTTTAAAAGCATGAATTTGCTTTTCCATTTAGTTTTTATTGACGCAGCAGGTCAGCACCAATCCCGCTAATGCAACACCATCAACTATCAATAAAGAAGCAACAAGCAGTCAAGAAATCTGACGCATTGCTCTTGGCAGAATGGCTATGAAAGACCTTGACAAGATTCTCAAGAGCAGAGATGTCTCTCTCCATACAAAGATTTGACTTGTTCAAGCCATGGTATTTTCAATAACATCATATGGATGTGAAAGCTGGACAGTGAAAAAGAGACAGGAAG
This sequence comes from Ichthyophis bannanicus, assembly GCA_033557465.1. Classification (NCBI taxonomy): domain Eukaryota; kingdom Metazoa; phylum Chordata; class Amphibia; order Gymnophiona; family Ichthyophiidae; genus Ichthyophis; species Ichthyophis bannanicus. Next base: position 27,695,892 of record CM066036.1, on the reverse strand, counting down.
AAAATGGATTCCTTTGAATTATGGTGCTGGCGGTGAATACTGTGTATACCATGGGCTGCCCGAAGAACAAACCAGTCAGTATTAGAGGAGATCAAACTTAAGCTTTCTTTAGAAGCTCAGATGACAAGACTTCGACTTTCATACTTTGGACATATCATGCGAAGAGAGAGATCATTAGAGAAAGACATCATGCTTGGCAAGATAGAAGGTCAACGCTAAAGAGGAAGGCCAGCAATGAGACGGATCGATTCAATAACAGCAGCTACTGGTTCCAGTCTGTCAACAATGAGCAGCCTGATTGAAGACCGAACACAATTTAGGACAACTATCCAGAGGGTCGCCATGAGTCGACACTGACTTGATGGCACTTAACAACAACAACAACACAAAACATGCACAAACCATATTATTGGGGCATAATACCTCATGCATAGAATAACTTTTGTTGATTTTCAGTCCTTGATTCCATCCACTTCACACCCCTCCCCCCTTCCCACCAACCCCCCTGGCTGTTTTAGTGCACATGCCCCCACATTCACTGCAAGAGGGCTACCCACAACCATAAGGCCACAGTACACACTTGCCTGTCACTGGTACCCACCCAAGGAAAGCCCCCTATCAGGTGGGTGAAAGATGGTCCCCGCGTACACAACACCAAAAACCAAAAAGTAATACGGCACACCAATCATATCCCCTGCTCAGTTCCAGAATCCCGGTACCACACAGCCGCCCTTTCTTATTTCCATGTCCAATAGGGAGCCCATACTTGTTTGTGTTGGGCTAGGCGATGATTCTTATAGACTATCAATGCACTCATACCTTCTGTATTAGCCAGCTTTCTGAGAATGTCCACTTCCTCAGGGGCTCTCGCATCACTCCCCACCTCTTCATTTTAATGCTCACAGCCAGCATTCTGTTCCATGTCATCCAGGGGCAGGTTCAGTAACATAAAGCCGTTGTTCATAGAAAGCTGCCCCCCCCCACTAATTTCCACAAATATGCATGCAGCCCAGCTCCAGACTCCCTGCACCACTCTATACCCCAAGCACTGATGCCAAAAATCCCCTTCCTGCTCACATCCCTTTCAAAACTGGGCCTATAAGAGCCCGAACCACGATACCTTCACACAGGAGTCATATACATGCAATACAGCATCTTGTAGCCATTTTCTTGCAGTGCTGCAGAAACCGAGATCTTACGGACCCTTTCATATATGGTCTGCCAGTGCCTATTCCCCAGTGCTTGCCCCAGATTCTGTTCCCAGGCCTCCTGAAAACCTTCTTCCCCTCAATATGCAGTTCATACGAGTGAGACAAAAGTCCTCCAGGGGACCTGCACATCGTATACAATTTCTCAAATACCATTTCAGGGTGAGAGAGCCCCTCCCATATACTCCTGCTCCAACTAAAGTAGGGCACCTGAAGATACAGAAATTGATCCCCCACCCAAAGCCCCTGCTGCTCCCCAATCTCCATCTCCCCTTAGGGCCCAGTTGCCCATATCTACATTCCCAACCACCAGTGGAAACTCCTCATTTCCTTGCAGTGGGGTGAGCCGGCTGCCCTCCAATCCCCCCTGAATTCCCCGCTGAAACCTGACCCACACCTTCAAGGTCAGAGCTGTGAAGGGACTCCACTCTCCCACTCCTCGTCCCTTCCTCCTCTTAAGCCAAGGGCTATCCCTAAGGGGTTCTGTCCCCCACAAGCTTTGCTCCAAAGCTACCCAATTCTTCCCTTCCCCTCCCTTTCTCCAGTCAAAGATGGTCCTTACCTGTGCGGCCTCAAAATAGGCCCCAGGTTTGGACTTTCCAACCCACCAGCATCCTTTGCCTGGTACTACAACTGCCTAGCCACCCTCGGTGGTCTCTTAAATCAAAGGAAGGTGATTAGCTTCCACTGAACTTGACACAGCTCCACCTCTGGGAAAGCCACTGGCAGGGTCATAAACAAAAGAAGCAACTGTGGCAGAATGTTCACTTTCAGAATCACGGCCCTGCCCAACCAAGACACCGACTCCTTCCCCCACCACTCCAAATCGTTTTCGGATTGATTCAGCAGAGTGAAACAAATCCTGACAGTTACTCCCAACTGGTAACCCCAGGTAGCAAAATGACATCTGCACCCATTTGAAGAGGAAGTCTGCTGTAGTCCCTCTTCCAAAAGTACTCCTAAAATTTCAGTTTTAGTGAGATTCACCTTATAATCCGAGACTTGTCCATACTGTTCCATTTCCCACATTAACACCAGAAGGGATATCAAGGGATTGCACAGTGTATAATACATCATGTTTAAGTTTATATTTATGCAATTTCTTGATATATCGCCCAGGCTGAAAGACATTGGAGCAGTTTACAATCAATAGAAACAGGTACTGGATATATTCCCTCGTCCCCAAAAGGGATCACAATCTATATGTGTACCTGAGGCAATGGAGGGTTAAGTGGCTTGCCCAAGGCCACAAGGAGTGCCTATAGGACTAGAAACCCCAGTCCCTCTGGCGAACAGGGATATCTTGTGCCCACGATCTCTCACTTTGGCGCCCCTCACATCCAAATTCCTTCTAATGCATTCTGCCAGTGGTTCTATAACCATCACAAATAGCAGTGGGGACAAGGGCACCCTGTCAGGTCCCTTGCCCCAGATCCCTTAGGGGTCTTATACAGGGATCCCACCCACTTTAAATATTTGGGTCCCAGGCTCATCTTAGCTAACACCTGAAACATAACCCCCTACTCCACGCCGTCAAATGCTTTTTCAGCATCCATCGCCATGAGCAGAGTGTCCTTCCTTTCCTGTTTCACTAGCCAATTTGAATTAAATCCCAGTGGTCTACAAGATGCCACCCAATAAAACAGGGTTGCAGTTATGTAAATATGTACATATGTAAATTATTGCTCCTCCCTTCAAAACCTATTTACTGTGTGATGTGCTTTCCCTTCAAATCAATGTATTTATACCTCAAAATTTTATGTCATGATTTGACAAATTCCAATATGTAATCAAACCGCCACTGATTGCTGGAAGTAGCGGTATACAAATGTATGCTAAATAAATAAATAAATAAAATAAACTAAATTCGCCGAATATGATCACTGGCCTGGTGCCCTAGAACAAACCCAGTTTGATCTTGCTTAATAAGCATAAGCAGAACGGCTTGAAGCCTGTTGGCCAACAGCTTCACAAAGATTTTGGCATCTAAATTGATGAGTGATATAGGACGATAAAAACCACACACTGTCGCGTCCTTTCCTGTCTTCGGCAGCATCGTAATGCCCACAACCATCATTGTCTCTGGTAGGGACCCCTTCTCCCCCAGTTCATTGAATAGATCCACCAAAATGTCGGCTACCTCATCTTGGAAATTCTTATAAAACTTAGCCCGAAGCCTTATCCTCCTTCAAGCCCCTTATAGTCACCAAAACCTCTTCTTATGTACAGTAAATTCCGCATCCAACTGCTCCTCCTCTTCCCACTCAAGCCAATAGGCAAGCAGAGAGATAATCTGCGATCGCCTCCTCCCTCCATTGTTTCTGGCTTATAGAGCTTTTTGTAATATTGCTGAAAGATATCCCTGAACACCTTAGATGGTAAACCAAATCTCCCTTCCCATTCTGAATTTTGGGTATGAGGTTCTAATTTTGGCGAGCCTGCAGCTTATGCACCAACAGCTTTTCTGCCTTATTATCCCACGTTGCAGACACTCCATTGTATAGACCTCCTCTCTGAGCTGCATAAATGCATGAATTTTACTCTCAAGTATTTCCTTAAGATAACATTGTGAGTGAACTCTGACGAAACTGCAATTATTTCTAAAGGCCAGAAATAAAAGTTTAAAAAATGTAAAAAATTACCTGTGAAGGTAGGGGCTACATACCTTTGAATGTTTTTTTTAAAGGCATCAAGTCAGTACCTGCAGGGGGCTCTACCTTATATTCCAGCAATAATGGGAAAAATGAAGCAAGTTCAAGAAAGTTCCAGGCTGGTGACAAGCACGCGACCTGGTATGACCTGGCAGAAAACCACTACAACCTACCTCATCAACTGTGTAGGAAAATAATGTTGTTTCCCTTAAGATATAAGCCGGAAGAACTGCCATACTGGGTCAGACCAAAGGTCCATCAAGCTCATTCTCCTGTTTCCAACAGTGGCCAATCCAAGTCACAAGCATTTAGCAGGATTCCAAAAAAGTAGCGACAATGCTTTTTACCCATAGGGATAAGCAGTAGATTTCCGCCAAGTCTACCTTAATACTGGTTTATGGACTTTTCCTCCATGAACATGTCGAAACTTTATTTAAACTCAGCTACATACTGTAACTACTTTACCACATTCTTTGACAATGACTTTTAGAGCCTTCTTCCAATCCAAAGGCTGAGAGTGAGTGTTTGTAGTCTTATCCAGCAGGTCTGGAGTTAATTCTGAAGAGTTCTGATTATTTCCTGATTGGGATCCAATTAGCAATCCATTGGACCCTCACTCAATCTAGTGAGAGAGAAGCTAACAAAGTAATTGCTGTCATCCATTTAGGAATGAGCTGAAAAGCAGAGGGGAAAGACTATGCTTTTTTAGCAAAAGATCCTGAAGAAAAAACGAGAAGAGAGGAAAAATGATGGGCGTTTTCCAAGTAGCCTCAGATCCATAAAGTATGAGTGAGACTAGTGCTTTGGATTCTATTTTCCGAGACATATTGTACTAAGGGAACAAAAGATATTCTTCCTTTATCAATTCCCAACTAAATGGTTCACACTGTGGGGCCGATGCAGTAACGTTAGCGCCATATCTGGCAAATTTTCGTGTACTACCGTTGCACCGAAATGCAGAGAGGGTATTTGTGTGTTATCTGTGCACAAATGGAGCCTATTAAAATCACATTATAATGAATTCTGTGAATTCTAATGATATGATAATGAGGCCATCGGCTATTTCACCCAGCTGCAAAGAAGTATGCAGAGGACTTGAGTGCAGAGTTCAGTAGCACTATCGATCGAATGCATGGTCGGAGGTGACGTAAAGTTCGGTGCGTGCGGAAGAAAACAGAAATATTTTCCAGTGTGACTTACCTGCTCCTGGCTTATGCTTTTTGCATGGACTAGAGTTGAACGTGAAAGAGAAGATGGGAAAATGACAGAGAAGACGTATTTTAGCCTTTTGACTTGGAGATGTATTTGCCACACAAAGATTACAATATTCTGCGTGCACATGCTATAGATATATTGCCACGAGTGTATAAGCTTTTGTGCACTGAGGTAGCGTTAAATGCACAGCGTCAGCGGTAACAGCCGCAGTTCACGTGCACCAATGATTCCCACGATAACAGTGCTTAACCTGCAATGCCCATGTCCTGCCCCTAATTTTCCCAGTCCCCACCCAATCGTGCACTAACTGGTTAGCATGGGATTTTTGCTAGTGAGTCCTGTGCCTACTTTTAGCATGGCGCCCTCAGTACATGGCAAACCCTGTGCTAAGCAGTAGCCCACTTAAGTAAACTGGCCCCTAAGTTTATAGCTGAGGCAATGAAGGGTTCATGATTTGCCCAAGATCACAAGGAGCAGCGGTACGATCTGAACCTGGTTTCCCTGGTTCTCAGCCCACTGTTCCAGGTGGCTACTCCACTCCATGGCTTCATTTTAGCCATGATTAAAGCAGGACTTGAAAGCAGATAGGTGCCTGTGTGTTTTTATATAATAAGTGTCAAATAGGCACCTTTTTGACCTGACCACATAAGCGTCCTGTTATAAAATTACTCTCCATGAGTCTTGGCAAATCATAGGCAGGGATGAATTTTGTTATTGAAGTCACTATTGATGATTATTACCCTCCTAAAATGATGACTCAGCTGAGTGCATATTTGGGGGGGTACCTAGAGATGTACATTTTACTTTCTGCAATTTTCTCAGAAAATTTGAAGAAGTGTGAGAATTATATAAATCTTATGTATATTCAAAAGGAGTGGAGGAGTAACCTAGTGTTTAGAGAAACAGCCTAGCACCCAGGAGATCTGGGTTCAAATCCCACCAGAACTCCTTGCAACCTTGGGTAAGTCACTTTACCCTTCATTGCCTCAGAAGAAAAGACCTGGCAATCTACTTCCAGTCACATGTTGCCAAGAAAACCCAGGGGCTGCTGGGTCACCAGGAATCAGCATTGACTTGATGGCACTTAAAAAAAATATTCAAAATTCTGTAAGATTGTTGAACCAACCATCTTCTAAACATTCCTAATTCTCCTTTCCATAAGTTTTTCTATTTCTGACAAACATATGAACCTCCTTCTGAAAGATTTTCATTTAAAAATGAATCCTGTTTCTTCCTGCTTGATATCTTTTCTCTTTTATCACATCAAGACTCCCACTAGAATTAGAAACAGAACACATGACGTCTAGGTTACTGGCTGAAATGCAGCTCAGATTAGAAGAGGCTTAAAAAGGTAAAATGTAAAGTGAGTTGTGATCATAGTCCTGTTCTCAGTGGACAGGTGAGCTCATCCCTGAATACCTTGGAGCTAATGTAGTGCTGATTCAGCCACTAGGCAAGACGAGGTGCCCTCCTAGGTTGGCGGCTTCTGAAGGGTGGCAAAGATCAGCAGCAGTCAATGCAAAACAATCAATCCTGACAGCCAGACAAACTCAAAGTAGCACAGCGCAGTCTTTTATCCCCAGTGAAAGGAAACAAAGCGAAGGTTAATATTTAAATGCATGGAGGGTAATTTCATAACAGGGCATCTAGTTTTAGGCATCCAGAATGCACCTGTCGTATAAAGAAAAGCAGGTACTTACACCAGTCTAAATGCCTGCGCCTAGATTTCTAAAGAACACACATAAGCTATAGTATTTTATAATTAATGTGTGTAAATTTGCGTTCTGCTCAAGCTCCGCTCCTGTGCATACCCACAGAAAAAATACATGCAGGGTGTCTTATGTGCATACTTAGAATAGCAGCTGGTTGAAGTGTGAGCGCAAGTCCTTTCAAATAGGTGCTTTACACACACAAATGATACACATCTCCTTATACTATCCCCCGTGACGTCCAATTACGCTGTGGTCTGCCTCTATATGTGTATGAATCAATTATGTACTTATCAGAAGGGTGAGGTTCAGATGAGCATGACTGCTGAGTTTAATTTTCAAAATTTCAGGGTGGGGGGGTCCTAAGGCTGCAGATTCATCGAAGGCATCTAATAGCCTTACACCAATCCTGAACTAAAAGGCAGCAAAGAGGCTTAAGAATTGCATAGGTTTAGAGATAAAACCATCCTTCATCCTTAAAGTCTTTAGGCATGTGTGAAAGCAATGAGCACTCCGGGCCTGATGGTTGGAGGAGGCCTACAGTGGTTACAACAGGCAGGTCTAAGCTCAGTCCCGTAGCACTGGGTGGTGCGGGGCCATGTGTGGAAATTCATTGCGGGGCCTCATTTGTAAAACCATAGGACCTTGTACCTATGCTCTCTTTCAATCGGTTCACTCAAGAGTTGTGTGTCTATTAATATAAGAATAAAGCAGGTTTGTGCCTCTTAAAATAACATCCCACAAAGATGAGCTCAGGATTTTGCGAGGCAAGGAAAACCTGAGGGTAGTATCCAAGAACAATGAGTTTCACGTTTATCGTTCACACTGCTTATTTTCTTAAGAAGCCTTAGCGCTATAATGCTTTTAATAACATGAATTAATAGAAAAGTTAGTTTCATTGTTGAAGAAATACATATTGATGCAATCAGCTATGACAGCCCAAACATGTTTAATAGGAACGGTAGCACTCAGGACTAACGATCAGATGTTTTAACGTACGATGAACTTCCATAGGTTATAATACTCTTCTTTAGATGCTGTCCTTGAACGCTATAGCTCGTTATACATTTCAAAAGAAACAAGGAATAATCATCGAACCGGAACAACTGCAAACCACTACATGCAGCCTACGTTATCGATGGCTGCCATACCCAGCATGTTCCATCTGTCCACCGTTTCATAGCAGCAGTAACTTCAAAAACTCACAGACCAAGAAACCTACCCAGAAAAGGGCAGCACCGTAAATAATGCTGTGGGGCCTAACATCCGTGCATCTACTGGGAAAACCGAACAAGCCAAATCACTACAGATTCCTACACAGAATACTTGGCCTCAGTCACACTTTAAGAACATAGACCTCAGCAAGTACAGAATAAGTGACCAAAGACTAAAAATAGAAATATGTGACCACAAAATAGAAATAGAAATATATAGATAACTATGAAACTGGAACCCGAAGAAGCCCGTCTCTGTACGCAGTGCAACACCAGAGCAATACAAAGAGATGCATAAAAACAGCACAGGTACGTTACAAAAACTGACGTATTCCAATCACTAAATTGAAAATAAATTTTTTTTCTACCTTTGGTCATTTTATTTTTCTAACTTTGTTTGTTCCAGTCTCTGCTTTCTGTTTTCCTCCATTTTTAATCCTAACCCCAACCCTCCCATTCGATATTTCAGTCTCCTTCCCCAGCCTCTTATTTCCCAGTCTTTTACTAACTCACCACCTTTATTTCTTCCTTGCTGTGTCAAACATTTCCCCCCACCCTATCTAATATCTCCCCTCTCTTTCTCTCTGTATACCCCATCTCTATTGCCCCCCCAAGTTCAGCATCTCTATTCCCCTATGCCTACCATCTCCCTGTGCCCCCTCCCCTGTGTGCAGCATCCCCCTCCATCTCCCTGTGCCCCTCACATCTAGTCTTTCCCCTCCATCTCCCTGTGCCCCTCCCCTGTCTAGTGTTTCCTCTTCATCTCCCTGTGCCCCCTCCCCTGTCTAGTGTTTCCTCTCCATCTCCCTGTGCCCCTTCCCTGTGTGCAGCGTCTCCCCTCCATCTCCCTGTGCCCCTCCCCTGTCTAGTGTTTCCCCTTCATCTCCCTGTGCCCCCTCCCCGGTCTAGTGTTTCCCCTCCATTTCCCTGTGCCCCCTCCTCCCCTGTCTAGTGTTTCCCCTCCATCTCCCTGTGCCCCTCCCCTGTCTAGTGTTTCCCCCTCCATCTCCCTGTGCCCCCTCCCCCTGTCTAGTGTTTCCCCTTCATCTCTCTGTGCCCCCTCCCCTGTCTAGTGTTTCCCCTCCATCTCCCTGTGCCCCTCCCCCGTCTAGTGTTTCCTCTCCATCTCCCTGTGCCCCCTCCCCTGTCTAGTGTTCCCCCTCCATCTCCCTGTGCCCCTCACATCTAGTCTTTCCCCTCCATCTCCCTGTGCCCCTCCCCGGTCTAGTGTTTCCCCTTCATCTCCCTGTGCCCCTCCCCTGTCTAGTGTTTCCCCTTCATCTCCCTGTGCCCCCTCCCCTGTCTAGTGTTTCCCCTCCATCTCCCTGTGCCCCTCCCCTGTCTAGTGTTTCCCCCTCCATTTCCCTGTGCCCCCTCCCCTGTCTAGTGTTTCCCCTACATCTCCCTGTGCCCCTCCCTGTCTAGTGTTTCCCCTCCATCTCCCTGTGCCCCCTCCCCTGTCTAGTGTTTCCCCTCCATTTCCCTGTGCCCCCGCCCCGGTCTAGTGTTTCCCCCTCCATCTCCCTGTGCCCCTCCCCTGTCTAGTGTTTCCCCTCCATCTCCCTGTGCCCCTACCCTGTCTAGTGTTCCCCCACCATCTCCCTGTGCACCTCCCCTGTCTAGTGTTCCCCTCCATCTCCCTGTGCCCCTCCCCTGTCTAGTGTTTCCCCTCCAGATCCCTGTGCCCCTCCCCTGTCTAGTGTTCCCCTCCATCTCCCTGTGCCCCCTCCCCTGTCTAGTGTTTCCCCTCCATCTCCCTGTGCCCCTCCCCTGTCTAATGTTCCCCTCCATCTCCCTGTGCCCCCTCCCCTATCTAGTGTTTCCCCATCATCTCTCTGTGCCCCCCCCTGTCTAGTGTTTCCCCTCCATCTCCCTGTGCCCCTCCCCTGTCTAGTGTTTCCCCTCCATCTCCCTGTGCCCCCTCCCCTGTCTAGTGTTTCCCCCTTCATCTCCCTGTGCCCCTCCCCTGTCTAGTGTTTCCCTTCATCTCCCTGTGCCCCCTCCCCTGTCTAGTGTTTCCCCTCCATTTCCCTGTGCCCCCTCCCCTGTCTAGTGTTTCCCCATCATCTCTCTGTGCCCCCTCCCCTGTCTAGTGTTTCCCCTCCATCTCCCTGTGCCCCTCCCCTGTCTAGTGTTCCCCCTCCATCTCCCTGTGCCCCTCCCCTGTCTAGTGTTTCCCCATCATCTCTCTGTGCCCCTCCCCTGTCTAGTGTTTCCCCTCCATCTCCCTGTGCCTGCCCCTCCACTGTCTAGTGTTTCCCCTCCATCTCCCTGTGCCCCCTCCCCTGTCTAGTGTTCCCCCTTCATCTCCCTGTGCCCCTCCACTGTCTAGTGTTTCCCCTCCATCTCCCTGTGCCCCCCTCCCCTGTCTAGTGTTCCCCTCTTCATCTCCCTGTGCCCCTCCCCTGTCTAGTGTTTCCTCTCCATCTCCCTGTGCCCCCTCCCCTGTTTAGTGTTTCCCCTCCATCTCCCGGTGCCCCTCCCCTGTCTAGTGCTTCCCCTCCATTTCCCTGTGCCCCTCCCCTGTGTGCAGCATCCCCCTCCATCTCCCTGTGCCCCTCACATCTAGTGTTTCCCCTCCATCTCCCTGTGCCCCTCCCCTGTCTATTGTTTCCCCCTCCATCTCCCTGTGCCCCCCCCTGTCGTGTTTCCCCTCCATCTCCCTGTGCCCCCCCCCTGTCGTGTTTCCCCTCCATCTCCCTGTGCCCCCTCCCCTGTCTAGTGTTTCCCCTCCATCTCCCTGTGCCCCTCCCCTGTCTAGTGTTTACCCTCCATCTCCCTGTGCCCCCTCCCCGGTCTCGTGTTTCCCCTCCATCTCCCTGTGCCCCTCCCCTGTCTAGTGTTCCCCCTCCATCTCCCTGTGCCCCCTCCCCTGTCTAGTGTTTCCCCTCCATCTCCCTGTGCCCCCTCCCCTGTCTAGTGTTTCCCCTCCATCTCCCTGTGCCCCCTCCCCTGTCTAGTGTTTCCCCTTCATATCCCTGTGCCCCTCCCCTGTCTAGTGTTTCCCCTACATCACCCTGTGCCCCCCTCCCCTGTTCTAGTGTTTCCCCCTCCATCTCCCTGTGCCCCTCCCCTGTCTAGTGTTTCCCCATCATCTCTCTGTGCCCCCTCCCCTGTGTAGTGTTTCCCCTCCATCTCCCTGTGCCCCGCCCCTGTCTAGTGTTTCCCCGCCATCTCCCTGTGCCCCTCCCCTGTCTAGTGTTTCCTCTCCATCTCCCTGTGCCCCCTCCCCTGTCTAGTGTTCCCCCTTCATCTCCCTGTGCCCCTCCCCTGTCTAGTGTTTCCCCTCCATTTCCCTGGGCCCCTCCCCTGTCTAGTGTTTCCCCTCCAAATCCCTGGGCCCCTCCCCTGTCTAGTGTTTCCCCTCCATCTCCCTGTGCCCCTCCCCTGTCTAGTGCTTCCCCTCCATCTCCCTGTGCCCCTCCCCTGTGTGCAGCATCCCCCTCCATCTCCCTGTGCCCCTCACATCTAGTGTTTCCCCTCCATCTCCCTGTGCCCTCTCCCCTGTCTAGTGTTTCCCCTCCTTCTCCCTGTGCACCCCCCCTGTCGTGTTTCCCCTCCATCTCCCTGTGCCCCCTCCCCTGTCTAGTGTTTCCCCTCCATCTCCCTGTGCCCCTCCCCTGTCTAGTGTTTCCCCTCCATCTCCCTGTGCCCCCACCCCTGTCTAGTGTTTCCCCTCCATCTATCTGTGCACCTCCCCTGTCTAGTGTTTCCCCTCCATCTCCCTGTGCCCCCTCCCCTGTCTAGTGTTTCCCCTCCATCTCCCTGTGCCCCTCCCCTGTCTAGTGTTTCCCCATCATCTCCCTGTGCCCCCTCCCAAGTCTAGTGTTTCCCCTGCATCTCCCTGTGCCCCTCCCCTGTCTAGTGTTTCCCCTCCATCTCCCTGTGCCTCCTCCCCAGTCTAGTGTTTCCCCTTCATATCCCTGTGCCCCTCCCCTGTCTAGTGTTTCCCCTCCATCTCCCTGTGCCCCTCCCCTGTCTAGTGTTTCCCCTCCATCTCCCTGTGCCCCTCCCCTGTCTAGTGTTTCCCCTCCATCTCCCTGTGCCCTCTCCCCTGTCTAGTGTTTCCCCCTTCATCTCCCTGTGCCCCCTCCCCTGTCTAGTGTTTCCCCTTCATCTCCCTGTGCCCCCTCCCGTCTAGTGTTTCCCCTTCATCTCCCTGTGCCCCTCCCCTGTCTAGTGTTTCCCCTCCATCTCCCTGTGCCCCTCCCCTGTCTAGTGTTTCCCCTCCATCTCCCTGTGCCCCTCCCCTGTCTAGTGTTCCCCTCCATCTATCTGTGCCCCTCCCCTGTGTGCAGCATCCCCCTCCATCTCCCTGTGCCCCTCACATCTTGTGTTTCCCATCCATCTCCCTGTGCCTATCCCCTGTCTAGTGTTTCCCCTCCATCTCCCTGTGCCCCCTCCCCTGTCTAGTGTTTCCCCTTCATCTCCCTGTGCCCCCTCCCCTGTCTAGTGTTTCCCCTCCATCTCCCTGTGCCCCTCCCCTGTCTAGTGTTTCCCCTCCATCTCCCTGTGCCCCCTCCCCTGTCTAGTGTTTCCCCTCCATCTCCCTGTGCCCCTCCCCGGTCTAGTGTTTCCCCTCCATCCCCCTGGGCCCCCCCCGCCTTGGGTTTCCTCTCCATCTCCCTGTGCCCCTCCCCTGTCTAGTGTTTCCTCTCCATCTCCCTGTGCCCCCTCCCCTGTCTAGTGTTTCCCCCTCCATCTCCCTGTGCCCCTCCCCTGTCTAGTGTTTCCCCTCCATCTCCCTGTGCCCCTCCCCTGTCTAGTGTTTCCCCTCCATCTCCCTGTGCCCCTCCCCTGTCTAGTGTTTCCCCTCCATCTCCCTGTGCCCCCTCCCCTGTCTAGTGTTTCCCCTCCATCTCCCTGTGCCCCCTCCCCTGTCTAGTGTTTCCCCTTCATCTCCCTGTGCCCCCTCCCCTGTCTAGTGTTTCCCCTCCATCTCCCTGTGCCCCCTCCCCTGTCTAGTGTTTCCCCTCCATCTCCCTGTGCCCCTCCCCCTGTCTAGTGTTTCCCCTTCATCTCCCTGTGCCCCTCCCCTGTCTAGTGTTTCCTCGCCATCTCCCTGTGCCCCTCCCTGTCTAGTGTTTCCCCTCCATCTCCCTGTGCCCCCTCCCCGGTCTAGTGTTTCCCCCTCCATCTCCCTGTGCCCCCTCCCCTGTCTAGTGTTTCCCCTCCATCTCCCTGTGCCCCTCCCCTGTCTAGTGTTTCCCCTCCATCTCCCTGTGCCCCTCCCCTGTCTAGTGTTTCCCCTTCATCTCCCTGTGCCCCCTCCCCTGTCTAGTGTTTCCCCTCCATCTCCCTGTGCCCCTCCCCTGTCTAGTGTTTCCCCTCCATCTCCCTGTGCCCCTCCCCTGTCTAGTGTTTCCCCTCCATCTCCCTGTGCCCCCTCCCCTGTCTAGTGTTTCCCCTTCATCTCCCTGTGCCCCCTCCCCTGTCTAGTGTTTCCCCTCCATCTCCCTGGGCCCCTCCCCTGTCTAGTGTTTCCTCTCCATCTCCCTGTGCCCCCTCCCCTGTCTAGTGTTTCCCCTCCATCTCCCTGTGCCCCTCCCCTGTCTAGTGTTTCCCCTTCATCTCCCTGTGCCCCTCCCCTGTCTAGTGTTTCCCCTCCATCTCCCTGTGCCCCCTCCCCTGTCTAGTGTTTCCCCTTCATCTCCCTGTGCCCCCTCCCCTGTCTAGTGTTTCCCCTCCATCTCCCTGTGCCCCTCCCCTGTCTAGTGTTTCCCCTCCATCTCCCTGTGCCCCCTCCCCTGTGTCCAGCGTCTCCCCTCTGTCCCCCTGTGCATTCAAGTTAAGTGAAAATAATTATATTTTGATAATGGATTTGGAAAGACTTAGAATAGTCACATGAAAGTTTTATATGTAAAAAAATTGACAGACGGGACTATTTTAGATGGACTGATTATTAGAACCATAAAAGATATATGTGAAGATTAACACAATGATTGCCCTTTCAACTATGTGATATGAGGGTCCATCATTTATATATTGACTGAAAAATGTGTGGCATACACGACTATCTACTTTCACATATACAATAAAATATTTACTCATTGTCAATATGAACACAATATCAATATTTATTCACATAGTAACATAGCAAATGACGGCAGATAAAGACCAGTATGTTCCATCTAGTCTGCCCAGCAAGGTGGCAAGAGTAGGTGCACCTGCCACTCCATGCAGGTCACCCCTCCCCATGTTTTTGTTTAGGGGTGAACCCACCGCTCCATGCTGTTGAGAAATTAGATAAGTTTATTTTGATTTTATCCTGTTGCTATAAAGGGATCCACTGTGTCTGTCCCAAGTAGGGTTGCCAACTGGCTCCAGATGCGCCCGACAGACTTGATCCAGTCCTGTGTTTACCCCATTGCATGCAGCGACTTGTAGTTTTTCATTTCTTATGGAGTGCAATGGAGAAATCAGAACTACATATCCCTGCATGCAATGGGGTAAACCCAGGACTGGATTGACACTGTTGGGCGCATCTGGAGCCAGTTGGCAACCCTAGTCCCAAGCCATTTTGAATTCTGTCACTGTATTTGCCCCCACCACTTCCATCAGGAGGGCATTCCAAACATCCACCACCCTTTAAGTGAAAAAGTATTTCCTGACATTATTCACAATCAATATGAACCACTATCTCATCTGAGTCAATACAAAAGACAGCAAGATGAGTTTGACCCCTCCTACCTCCAGTAACCACTATGGTCGGCGGCAGCAGCTGGCCTATGGGAGGAGATCCAGCTTTGTTCTGTCTAGGGCATGGGGTGGTGGGAGGCAGGCAGGCAAAACAGATTCTTTTAGACAGAGAGACACCATGTTGCCGCAGCAATAGCACATGGCATGCGTGTGGAGCTTAACTTTACTTATGCTGTTGTGCTGAGCATTCAGAGCAATGCAGAGCAGAGGGGGTCTGTCGGCCTGTAAATCAAGTGGTGGGTCTGGTGCAGGTGGGAAGAGTCTGAAAGGCAGCAATGGAGTGTCAGGCATTAAAGAGCCAGAGGCAGAGTGGGGGGGGGGGGGTCTGCCTGCAATGGAAATGTTCTGGGGACAGCAGCATGCGGGGCTTGGGCTGGTGGGGCCTGCAATGGCTGGCTAGCAGGTGGGTGTGGGGAGGTGATACGTCTGCATTCAGTGCAGCCTTGAGACCCCTGCAGCAGGCAATAATAGGAAGGGGGCTGGAGGAGGTAACAGCAGGAGCATTCTGGCAATGGGAAACACTAATATCTTAGGCAACCATGGTGGCAAAAAACTTCACTCCTACACCTGGCTGCAGCACCTTGTGGGAGTCGTTCATCTACCTTGAAGCAACCAATGTTATGCGACTGGGGAGGGGCCTCCTGCTCAGCGGGGCTCTGTCCTAACATCATGTTGGCACATGAGTAGAGCTAGCCCTGGGCTAGTGGCAGAAGGAGGGGGCTAGATTTGGTTCAGCAGCAAAATTTAACCCTTAGACATTTCAGCAGATGGCTGCTCCATTTAAAATCAAAATGTATCAGCTGCTGGCTCTGTGTAATGTAGGGGTGGTCTCTGGAGTATATCTTCAGTGGCAGGGCAGCTTCTCTCCTAGGATGGCTGCTGCTAAGCAGTTGCCTGGTCTCCTTGTCGGGACGCTGATCCCTTATCCAATTTATGGGCTTCACATTTTCCCTACACCAGCCATCTTCTAATGTAATGGAAGGTGACGGTGGTGGCAGGTTTTCAGTTAATGTGGAGCTGACTGAAGTAGCGTCATATACAAAAGGAAAGCCCTGCATTCCATCATCTCACCAAACCCCCTACTCCAGCCTGCAGACAGCCCTGGAAAGCTCACACTGTCATTGCCTCACCGCACCTGTTCTCTGAATAAATGGAGGACCTGAGATTTCACCTTGTCAGTCTGGCATTTTGTGTGAACACAAAACTGGAGAGAAAACCAATAGAAAGTGTCACATGTCAGATAGCTTGTATGCAAAATTACCGACAGATATCAAAATCAATATATCTATCAAGATGTACGTGAATCTTTCAGTATGAAACCAGTCTCTGGAATACAGAACGTCAAAGTCAATCATTCTGAAAATCAGCATATCCCTTCTATTCTTTTTCAGTCAAAGTACAAGGTTGGTCTCAGCAGATTACAATATCTTCTTAATAAATAACAATTTGGGGTTAATCTATAAACCTTTTTTTCATGCCTAAAGGTCTTTTTTCATGTGTATAAGCCTCATAATAGGTGTGTAAATGCATGCATGATGCCACAAAACCATGTACTTCTAAGTGACGCGTGTGCAGGCGTGTTCTAGGATGAAGGATGGAGAGAAGGTGCTGAATACAGGGAAGGGCCACTGGGAAATGGAGGCGAGATGTTGGACAAAGGTATTGGTGATTTTCAGCTGCCATCTGGATAGGTTACCTGGATAGTAACTTAGGACAGATTTTTAGATGGCCCAGGCTATCCAGATAACTCAACTAGATAGGGCTGAAAATCAGCACTCACCAAAGAATGGCAACAATTATCTGGCTAGTGATTGGCACTGCCCTCGCTTTGCCCACGGGCTCCCTCGGTGCTTTCTGGATAGTGACGAGGTGATCTGTGAGATATTCTGCTGTACTAAATCTCTCTCTTCAGTGCTCGTATGCAGACAACCCTTTGGCTATTCAAATACATGCTTTTGAAAACTGACTCCTAGATATTTCATTTGCTTGATCAAACGCAGCTTAAAAAAAAAAAGATTTTGCAGCAACATCTCCGATGTGTGTTTTTAACTGTAACTGTGAAGCTTCTTATGAGACCGGGACAATGGTCTGTCAAGTTTTACATTGTGAATACTCCTGGGCAGATTAAAGTGAATGAACTACAGCACTTCACTCTTATTAAAGTTCAGTACTAACTTATTCTGAATCATCTAGGATCTAAGCAGAGAAAAGCAAGCTTTCAACTACACTGAACAATCTGACAAGTTATCCACTGGAAAGATCAACTGGATATCACTGACATATATCTCTGAGAGCATATTAGATGGGCAAATGGAAGGAGATAGATGTTAAATGAAATTGCTGATAACACTGAGCCTGAGGGACACCAGACTAAGCAAACCACCATTTATAGTCACTCCCCTGCATTAGAAAGTGAAGAAAAAAAACTATATGAAGAAGAATTTCATAAATAAACGATATGTGCTAGATGTGAGAGTGACTGAAACTGTCACACAGTCCTGTGAAAAGTCGGCAACTGAGCAGCTGACTGCATTCCAGTTATACCAACTAAACGTTATTGTACCCAACAGCTAGCTACAAACCTATCTGAGAATTGGCCCAATGATGTGCTATACTGAAGATGTCTCTAATGCATTTCTTTAATTTCATTTATTGTATTTATACCCTGCTTATCTCAAATGTCTAAGCAGATTTATTTTATTTATTTACATTCTCTTATATACCACACTATTCTGCATCAATGTGGTTTACATTGAACAGGGTATTATAACTTGGAGATAACTATTTTACAGGGAACATGGGCTATGGAGGGTTAAGTGGCTTGCCCAAGACCACAAGGAGCACCTGTGGGACTAGAAACCCCAGTCCTTCTGACCCAAGGTTGCTGTCCTCTAGTGGGATTTGAACCCCCAACCTTCCAGCCTAAAGTACTTTGCCCCAACCACTAGGCCACTCCTCCACTCTAAAAAAAAAGGCAGATAACAACAAACACAAAAACGCATTCAACATAACTGCAAAACATGAAAAATCATATTCCATGGGACAACAGAAAAACAACACAGTATAGAAAAGAAAGTCGAAAGACAAAATAATTTCAGTAAAATAAGTTAAAATGAAGAAACGGTATTAAAAGCTGACCCAAACATAAAGGTTTTTACATTTTTCCTAAAAACCAGTAGAATTTCCAAATTTGCTTCATTCTGTGCTCTAGTCCTCCAGTCGCTTGTGACCCTTGCAAAGTACAAAAGTCAGATATCTCTCTCGCGGGACTAACTTCTCCCACAATTTGGTTTAGCCAAATCCAAATCATTTCAAAACTATTTGTGGGAGAAAATATTACATTGTTGCTATATAAACAGTTGGTATTCAAGGACTGATCAGAATTTCATTCCACTCAACTGAAGTTTCTTATGCTCTATCCAAGTATCAAGTTTTATTACAATTGATCCAGTAGTTCATAATGAATTGAATTTGTCTCCCACAACAAACGGCAATTTTGCCCCCTTCACAAATTTCATTACATCCAATTAAAATTCTTTTGCCCTATGTATAAACTTCAAATTCCACTAGAATTAGTCCACTTGTTTTTGAGAAATGATGAATTGAGTTTGCCCTTCATGCATTTCTTTTGGGGAATTTGGCAACTTTTTACCTCCAGGGTCCCCTAAATCACCCCCAGACTTTGAAAGGTACAAATGTCAACTGTTCCTCCAACGGCCTACTTCCACACAAAGTTTGATTCACCTTGATCTGGTCAGTCCATTGGATAGAGTAGCAGGCTGAGAACCAGGGGGGGGGGGAGTTTCAAATCCTGTTTTTTTTTTTTTTTTTCTGATGCTTCCTGTAACCTTTGGCAAGTCCTTTCACCCTCCTTCACTTTAGAAACAGCTTTGATTATAAGTCCACGTGGACAATGAGTACCTGTTTGTAAATCATCTTGAGCTCAGATTTGGAAAACGCAAGTAAATTAACTCTAAATCTAACTAACAATCCAACAGGCATGCATAGACACACTCCTTAGAGGATGGAGGCTGAAACTCCCTCTTCTCAAAAGTAAAGACCCAGAGCACTTCTTCTAATAGAGGCCTATGAACTAACCTGCACAAATGTTTGCAGGTTAGTACCAACTTCTGCGAAATTTAACTAAGATTTGCAACTAAGTTCTTGGCACATTTACATCCTTAGCTAAATGTCACGCAGAATTATGTATACAATCATTGCCATAGCTAGGAACTTCGTGCATTCCAGGTTGTGGGAATGCATGAAAAATAAGGGAAAAAGTGCCCTTTACAATTGCGGCCGCAAATGGCCTGCAAAAGGGCCCTCTGGTGGTCCAGTGAACTCAACCCGCTCCCCAGTTCCAGCCCCATACGCTGTTGTACAATTTTAAGGCAATTTTATCAAATAAACTTTATTATTTAATAAAAAGGAAGTGCCCTCCTCCATGATGTCACAAAACATTGATTTTGACGGATCTTCAGCCTCGAATTGCATACAGTAGAGGGCATAATTTGAAGGATTTACTTTGCTCCACTGTTCAACAGGTGTCAAAACCCCTTAGGGAAGTGGGTTATACTCGATGTGGGAAGTGCCCGTGTTTGAAATTATATATGGGTAAGACTACTAGACCACTGAAAACTCGACTTGCAGAACATAAATATAGTCTTTTGAAAATAAGAGCAGAAACGTCTTTGGTGAAGCATTGTGTCACATTCAGTCATAAGTTTGAAGAGTTACGATGTTTTGTGATTGACTATATACCACATGATATAAGAAGAGGAAATAGAGGAAGAGTATTGTTGCAACGAGAGCAGCGTTGGATCTTCAGATTGAATACTTTGGAACCTAATGGACTTAATGATAAAATCAAATGGAACCTCTTTTTCTAATTTTTGAAGTGAATAGTGGGCTATATGAGTAGTGCAGCCGGTGCTTTGTCGTGGGTTGCTATGGAGCTCTATTCTATAGGGTTAAGGTAAGGGTTGGCTGGGGTTAGTGTGATCAGTATTATGGTAGCATTGTGATGGATTTCGAGTAGGTTACCTTAATTGAATTGGTTGAATACCTCATTAGAAGAGCTGCAGGTGTGTAGCAACTTTTTTATTGGTTGAAGTTTATTCAAGATTGGTGATGATAGATGCTGCAGTTATCTCGTGAGATTGTCACCTGTAGTGTGAGCATACCCCTGATGAAGCCTTTGTGAAGGCGAAACAAAGATCTTTGTTCAGTGAAAAGAGATGGGTGAAAAGAACTTGGGCAGGCGATTGATGTTTAGAACTGCGGGAGTGAAACTGCAGATAAGTGAATTATGTACCTTTTTGGACATTGAAAATTTTGATAATTAATGGGGTTATCTGTTTTTGTTCTGCAGAACCCTTTCGGAGGTTGATATACCTATACATGAGTTATAGAACAAAATGGTGCTTGTTATCGATTAATAGTACATTTTATAAAGAGAAAAAATATTGAAAAAGTACTTTTTTAGTATTGGTTGATAATTTGGTTTATTGGCTGGAGGGAGTTGTTGGACCTGTGATGTAAGATCTTTGAAATCCCGTATGGTGATGAATTTCGCTACATGGTGGGACTAAAGAGCAGCCCTGAGGTCATTTTCTCCCTTTATAGAATTTTAATTTTGAAGTTGTTATAGGAGTATGTTTGGTAGGTTAATCTTGTGAAATCGTGTACCATTAGGGTGATTTAAGGGATTGTTTGGTGATAGAGTATATGTTTGTTTTCCCTTGCTGCAGTGGTGCCATAAGCAATCCCTTCTCCCAGATCTTCCTGAAGTCCGTGGGGGCTGCCTTGAGGCTGATGCCTAGTGGTAGACTCATGTGAGGGGCGTGAGCAGAGTCAGGTTTGAATCCCGTGCCCATGCTACAGTCAGCAGATTGGGTGAGGGGAATTGAGAGAGAGGGAACTGCAAGGCAGGCAGAAGAAACCTTGTGCCTCATCCCTGCTCCTCTCGGAGCTTCATCCCACCCGTTTGTGACACATTTGCAAACTCATACTTCTGTAGATCAGGTTGTAGTATTTTGTAGAAGAGTAAGGATAGGTAGACAAATTCATTTTTAATAGGTGGATATTAAAGTAGTATAAAAATCTGTCTCCGGTGTGATTTAGTGTAGCAATCACTCTGTTTGACAGCAAATTTGTTGTTCCTTGCCAAATCATCTCTTTTCTTCAGGAAATGATAGAAACAATATTTCCCCTAGCACTTTCCATTTTATGTGCTGTGATTATTGTAGAATACAGTTAAAAACAGATAATAGAATTTGCAAATGCTTGGAATATATATTCGTCATACTCTTGTTTCTTTCTTCTTGATATTCATCTCACGCCCACCATCGGCATGAAACGTTTAAGCCGTGTAAAGCCGTACTGGATAGAACTTGTACTATATTACATTATGTGCTGGGTAACAGCTATATGACACATATTGCTACTGGTTTATCTGTGCTACACCTGCACTATGCATTGCAGTGTTATAGCTACAAATCGCTTTCCTATAGTTCAATGGGTTATATTGTATATACTATGAAGCCAATTCTGTACTGGCCATCTAGCCTCTGTATGGCCGATCAGAATCCGGGAATACAGAGGTAGACCCGATTGTGATCCCACGGGGGCTAGACGTGCCCGCGGGATCAGAATCGGCTCTACGGCCTGGACATGCAGGCTGGGCCCTGATTCTGATTGGCCACACACCCATCCCACATACCCTCTAACTCAGCCAGGCTCCTGAATGAAGCCGCAGTGCCATGATGTCCTGTTGCCATGGCCACAGCTCCATTCAGGAGACGTGATCCCTGGCCACAGCCTGACCCCCGATCTGGCCTTCTATGGCCAGGGTCGGACTGCGGGGATCCCCCTGCACCCTTCACCTTCTGTCTCTGCCTGGCACTGCAGTCCCCCGACATCCAGGGGGACCTATTCCACCTCCAAAGCTGTGGCTGACCCCAGACATACAGGGCCAACCTCAGAATTGGCCCTGTACATCTGGGGTCGCTCTCTGCCCACCGTCTGCCCTCGCTCCACCTCTGTCATGCCCCCTCTCTCCCATGAACCAAGCTCTCCATACAAATCGCCTGTTCGTATGGGGAGCTCTGTCCCAGACAGGCTGCCCGGCCTTTTAGCAGGTTTAGATGTCCGAATCGGATGTCCAGACCCACTAAACAGAGTTCAGAATGACCCCCTATGTATATAATCCTTTGTTTTTTGACCTTTTCAATGTTTTCTGTGTATCCTCTGTGTATGTTTTTTTTGACCCGCTTTGACTTTATAGTTAAAGTTGGATAAAAGCCAGATAGATAAGCAAATAAATTAATTCATCCATTTTCTTGCAATCAAAAATTGAGAGAAATCCCTTAAGTACATTTCTCAGATCTACCTCTCTGTACCTGCAATCTCTGCAGGAATCCAGGCCCAGATTTTTGCCTATTTATCCAACATCGCTACCTGGATGTTCCCACCATCATCTGAAACTAAACATGGCCAAAACGGAGCATCTTATCTTTCCTCCTAAACCCAACCACCTTTCTCTGTTTATGTGAATAACACTAGACTCCTCCCTGTTTCCTCAGCTCATAACCTTGGGGTCGTCTTTGACTCCTCCCTTGGTTTCTCTGCACACAACAGATATCTAAAATGTGGTGCTTCTAACATCAGCAAAATTCATCCCCTCTTTTCTGAACTTACTACTAAGAACCTTATCTACTCTCTCGTCACCTCCCTTCTTCACTATCGCAACCTGCTCCTCCCTCTGAATCATCTCTCCCCTGCAGTCTGTTCAAAACTCAGCTGCACAGCTAATTTCCTGCCGACCTATCAGTATCCTGTAGAGTGCTCCTGCTGCTTGTCTGATTCCGTCTCTGCTTGTGTTTCCCTCAGGTACCTTCTGTCACCACAACCAATCATGTGCCTGCTGCCTGGTGCTCCCAGACACTGGAAGTGACGCGGTTGTGTTCCCATGGCCACATTCTCCCATGGGGTTCTGGCCTATTTAAATTCACCTGGTGCGGCATCCTGCATCGTGGCAGCGCGTGCCCAAGGAGCAGGCCCTGCTGCTTAGGCGAGCTCTTTGGGGTGACTCCGGGGGCAACAGTCTTGACCACCTCTCTGGTGCCTGTGTGGCTTCCCACTGCAGGTCTCTGTCCTCGGACTGTCGCATTCTCACTCCACGTAAGATAAGTGCATTGTATTTCTTCATTTCCCTCTCTCTCTCCCTCCTACCAATGTCCGCTATTCCTACTCATTGGGGTTGGCGCCCCCCGCCTTCTCTGGCCCGCACAATGTGGAACCCAGCTAATTTGGTTCCGTGCCAAACCAGCCCTCACTCGATAGCATCTCCCCATCTAGCACCCTCCCTCCTTCTCCTTAATCTGGCCCTACTGAATTGCCAGTCTCTCTGCTCTAAAACACCTGTGGTCCATGATTTGGTTTCAGCAGCACTCCCTGGATGTGTTGTTTCTGACTGAGACCTGGAGTCGCAATGGTGAGGAGGCCCTGTTCCACAATGCCTCCCTCCAGGTTTCTCAGCCACTCACACACCCCGTTTTGGGAGGACTGGGAGTGGCGTGGCCATCCTTTTCTGGTCCTCTCTTCCTTTTTTGGAAGTTCCTACTTCCCCTCACTATCCTGAATCCATCCTCCTTTGCCTGGATGTCACCCCTTCAGTACACTTTCTCCTAGCCTATACCCCACCACCCTCCCTGCAGCCTGAGATCTGGGACGCATTCCTTTTGAGTTTTTCGGAGATTTCCCTTGCCTATCCTCAGTTAGTAGTCCTGGGAGACTTCAGCTGCCACTTTAATTCCCCTTCCCGACCCCGCGACCGCTCTTTTGTCTCTCTTATTGATGACATGGCCTTTCGGCAACATGTGACCTACCCTACCCATGCTGCGTGGCACACCCTGGACCAAATACTTACCCCTGCTAACTCGCTTTAGGTGCCCTCGGGAGTTTCTGCTATGCCCCTTCCCTGGTCCAATCACTTCTGTCTGTTCTTCTGCTTATCCCTTTCTGTCACCCCTTCCACCTCTGTCCTGAGCCCCTCAGTTCTGCGCCCGGCTCGCCTAATTTGGCGAATCACGCCTTCCACTGCTCTGTCCTTTTCTTCTGCCAATTCCCTTTTCCCTCATGATTTTTCCTCTCTCTCTGTCGATCTTCAGGCGGAAACCTGGAATCGTACATTATTAGCTGCACTGGATTCTCTTGTCCCTCGGGTTCCTGTTTCTGTCTCTCAGTCTTCTCATCACACCAGTCTTTACCTGCTTAGAACACACCTCCGCTGGGCAGAGCGGCTTTGGCGCAAGCACACTTCACCAGAGACTCTCTCGACTTACCGCAGTGCTTATAGCTACTATCATAACTCCATCCGCTCCGCTAAGCATTCATATTACTCCACCTCCATTGCTTCGGTATCTAATTTTTCCCATCAGCTCTATCTGACTCTTCGCTCACTGTCAGCACTTCATTCCTCCTCTGCTCCCTCCAGACCTCCCCCTTCTGCCCTGCCGTCCCTTTCTGCCTGGCCATCTTCTTTGCTGACAAGATCTGGTCCCTACGTCTCACCTTCCCCTCTCCCCCTTCTCTACCTGTTCCTCCCCACCTTTCCCCTTCAGTGTCCCCCCATCCCTTCCCCCCAACTGCCTCCTTCCCCCCATTCCACCCTCATGAACACTTGGAGCTTTTTCTATCCAGTGACAGCAGCTGAACTCTTTTCAGCCCTCCAGAAATCTCATAAGACAACCTGTCCACTTGACCCTATTCCCTCTCACTGGCTCTTGGTTCCTTCTTTGGCTCTTCTCCCCTATATCCTCAGCATGATTAACACTAGTCTCTCTACGGGTTCTTTCCCAACTGCTTGGAAGCATACTATAGTCCATCCCAAACTCAAGAAACTGTCCTTTGACCCCTCTGTGCCTGCGCATTGGCGTCCAGTTTCCAACCTCCCCTTCCTGTCTAAGCTTCTTGAAACATTAGTCTTTGTACAACTGTCCTCCCATCTTGACTCCACCTCTGCTCTACATTCCCGTCAGTCTGGCTTTAGGCCTGGTCACAATACTGAGACTATTCTAGTCTCCCTTCTCAATGAAGTCCACATGGCCCACGAGTGCGGTGATATCTCTCTTTTGGTTTCCCTCGATCTATCCTCTGCCTTTGACCTTGTTGACCACCCTACACTACTCACCTGCCTTTCAGACTATGGGATCTATTGGATGGTCCTCAACTGGTTCAGATCTTTCCTCTCATCCTTCTCCTTTTTGGTTCATGTCGGCTCCTCCTCCTCTCCTCCCACTCCCCTCCCCTTTGGGTCCCCCAGGGCTCGGTGTTGTCCCAACTTCTCTTTAAGCTCTTCCTTGCCCCCTCACTTTGGTCATTCAATAAGCCCTCTGTCTCCCAATCTTTCCCCCTCAATTCCTGCATTTCTAGTATTTCTTCATGGTTGTCTGCAAACTGTCTCCACTTGAAACCCTCCAAGCTAGCAGTCATGTGGCTCACTTTCACTTCCTTACCCCTGACCTTTCATCCTCTTTGACTGGGACTCACATCCCGCTCACCTCGACCCTATGGTATCTGGGGGTCACTCTTGACCCACTCTTTCCTTTCACCAACACGTTTCCTCTCTTGTCCAACGTTCCTTTTGTACCCTCTGTCAACTGCGCGCAGTCTGTTCCCTACTGTCTCTCCCTTCACTTCTCACATTCACAGTGTCACTTCTCCTATCCCAACTTGACTACGGTAATGTTGTCCTGGAGGGTATCCTGCAATATCAGCTCCATCGCCTTCAACTCATCCAAAATACCGCTGTCCGCCTCCTCACACATGCCTCCCATAGGGACCACGTTACCCCTCTCCTTATCCAACTACACTGGCTTCCTCTAAAGTACCGTTACCAATATAAAATCCTCACCATTGTCCATAAAACCATCCATACAGATAGCCCTCAGTATCTTGCCGATTTTATCCACACACATCTCCCCTCCCGTGCCCTTCGGGTGATCCATAGCGACTGTTTAGCCCTTCCTTCCCCCGCTCGGCCTGAACTTGAGTGCACCTGTCACTCTGCTTTCTTTTATCTTGGTCCTGCCTATGGAATTCCCTCCCTCACTCCATGCAAAGCACTCATACCCAAGGTTCAAGGTCCTACTTAAGACTCACTTCTTTCCCCAGGGCATTTGACCTCCCCTCCGCCTCCCCTTCCTAACTCCTGGTATCTCTTTATCTATGTTATGCTTTGTGTGTGTTCTATCCTCCTACCTTTCCTGTCATAAATTTTGGTGTTCCTTTTCCTTTTTCTGAGTGCAGCCTTTTATGTACTTGCGTTTTTTGTAAACTGCCCTGACACCATTGGCCTGGGCGATCAATCAAGTAAAATAATAAAGATAAAGATAAAGTGTCGCTATCCTCATGCAGCCCTTTTTCAAGGCCGGTATTAGATTTGCAGTGGCTTGGGGCAGAAACTGGTGAGGGGCGCAAAGACTGCCGGTGGGCTATGTCTCCTTCAATTTGAGATCAGCTTAGGGTCCCCTGTGGCATGGGGGCCCTAAAGCTGGCCCTGCTGCTCTTCTCAAGTCACTTCACTGGCTCCCTATCTGTTTCTGCATCTAGTTCAGACACCTTCTACTGACCTATAAATGCATGCATTCTGCAGCTCCTGACTACCTTTCCTCTCTTCTCTCCCTACACCCCTCCTTGGGAACTCCGCTCTTATGGCAGAACTCTTTCACCCTTCCCTGGCACTTTCAACTTCAGACTTCCATATATCAGGGACAAACTACCCAAGTGAGTACGTCAGGCTCCATCTCTAGCTCTATTCAAATCTGAGCTAAAAGCCCACCTCTTCACGGCTGCTTTTGGATCTTAACCCCCTAAGTCTCCTGTTCATCTCCTATGTGTATCTTTACTATTCCCTAGTCCCGGTTGTTGTTTTGTCTGCCTTGATTAGACTGTAAGCTCTGATGAACAGGGACTGTCTCTTACATGTCTCTGTACAAATGATAAGTTGTCGTAGTAGTACATTTCAAGACCGGGGCTTTTCACCCCAGTCCTCGGGACACACCCACACTGTCTCCATTCTATGCAAATCTCTCTCATGCATATTCATTATGGTTATCTTGAAAACCTGACTAGCTAGGTGTGTCCTGAAGACTGGGTTGAGAACCCCTGCCCCAGACCAATATATACTATGCATTGCTCATAATAGTTTTACCATCCTCTTCCAGCACCATAACTCCTGCGTCTATGTGAATAGTGATTCAAATAAAGGAAACCAATGTATGGTACAAGTAATATATGCTTCAAGGATGACATTATTTTATGTTTGCTATGTATTTTCAGAATAGAAATATAAGGGATATATTTACTAAACTGCGTTATAGTTTTTGCAGTTAAAGCCGTCCGATAGCTGCAAAAAGCTGGTGTTAGCTGCAAAAGTCCCACAATAGGTGCGGGGGGGGGGGCGTTCTCAGTATTTACTCTGCAGATAACATGGAGAAAACTCTGAGATCATGGGGAGGGGGGACAAGCTTCACAGATGCAGCCATCACCGTCCATTGAGATAGTGGTAACTGTAGCCGCGAAGGCTGCAAACGTTGGTGGTTACTGCTTGATGGTAACTTTTGCGGTAATCGCTCATTGCAGACATGCCCATTCTCCTCCTACTCTCCACCCTAATCCCAGCCAAGCCTGCAGCTATCCCTCAAAATGCAGACATCATGGCAAATTGCTGCGTTACTGCCGCAGTAACAGTAAACAGATCCTTAAGGGACGATCAAAAACTTAGATCACTTTGATGGCAGTGCACAAGTCATTCTGTTACATCATGGATGAGGTTAACATTATATTAATTAAAAACATAATAAATGAATGATATTGACCAGTGGCCAAACTGAGCCAAGGGTCACAAGAGCTGGCGTGTTTGTGGGGTTGCGGGTATCGTTGCCTCCCCTTCCTAAAAAGTAGCTCCTCCAAGGCTCTAGGGCAATAGTTTGGGGATCACTGGAATCATTTTTCCCCCTCCCGTGGTCCAGCATCTCTCTCTTCCCTCCCTCCCCTCTCCCTTCTGGGTACAGCATCTCTTGCTTTCGCTTCCCTCGTCCCTGTAGTTCTGCATATCCCCCATTCCCCAACCCTGCAGTCCAACATCTCTCTCTTCCCTTCCTCCCCACGGTCCTTTGACTTGCCTTTTTGCCCTTACTGTTCATGACTCGGCAGCAATGACGATTTATAAATGCCCCAAGCCCTAAAGCCTCCACTCTACCGTGTCCTGCCCCTTCAGACAGAACTTCCTGTTTCTGGCAGGGGCAGGATGTGACAGAAGGAAGGCTCTGGGACAGCAAGAGGCAGTGTTTGTAAATTTCTGCTGTTGCTCACAAGCCTTGAACAGTAAAGGCAAGAAGGCAAGTCAAAGGACATAGGGGGTGGGAATAGAGAACGCTGCTTCACAGGGTGAAGGACAGAGGGAAGAGAGAGAGAGAGAGAGATGGTAGTGGCCAAAATCAGTCTGACCTTCATGAGGCATGTGCTGGAGGAAATAAGTCCTTGGGATGTTTTGGCTCCCCTGCTATTGACTATTAATGAAGGAAACAAATTATATATTATGCAACAAATGATGCAAATTAATTGTATGACTTCAATTTTTACTGTATATTGCCTTGGCCAAGTTAATTATAAGACAGTCTATAAATGATTACATTTTATTATTGTATTAGCCTTCTAAGGAAGAAACACAGAGCAAGTTCTGCTAAAGAGCTTACATTTTATTAGTATTTCCTGATAAGACATTGCAGCTTTAGGGGCTGATGTAGAAAGCCGGTGCTGAAGTCGTGTGCTAGTAGCTAGTTATACTACTATGTAGTGCACTGCTAGAGCGCGACTTCAAAGCTGGCGTGCAGAAAGAGGAGCATATACAAATTAGATATGCGCAAAATGTCAGCGTTAAACTGGGAGAACAAGCCAAACACATGCACACAGAAGTTGGTGCAAGTTTGGCATGCTGTACCAGAGAAACAGGGTCATCGGAGGGGAAGTTTTACATTTCACCTCAGATGATCCAGACATCGGTGAAAGCCCCCAATGCCATCAAAATACTGTCGGAAGGCCAGTGCTCCAGACACCAACCCCCCAACAGAAACCAAATACCCAGTGGCCCCGATCCTTGCCCGCCCAATAAAAAAAATTCCTGGTGGCCCAGCGGCCCCAATCCCACCCACCCAATAACAAAAAGGCCTTGTGGCCCGCGAACCCCCACCCCCTCCCAGTACCATTAAGCTGGAGCAGGAGCATTGCCGCTGTGCCACTATTTTGAAAAATGGCAGCGCCAGGCCCCGCGTGGTGCATTCCAGGTGCACTGTGCGGGGCCAGGCACCACCGTTTTCCAAGATGGCAATGCAGGGGTGGGAGCGCGTGGCAATGCTCCTGCTCCAGCTTAAAGTCACTGGGGGGGGGGGGGTGGTCTTGGGAGCCACTGGGTCTTTTTGTTATTGGGTGTATGGGTTGGGGCTGCTGGGTCACCAGGGATTTTTTTATTGGGTGGGTGGGGGGGGATCAGGGCCGCTGGGCCACCAGAGATTTTTTATCCTACATGCACAAGATGTTTAAGGCACCACAGACCAGGCGTAGAGATATTGGCACTTCGATTGGTTATCTAATCCTCTACGCATTGCTCTGTATCGGGCGCAGACAATATTAGCATGCCATTTTAATATGAGCGGGTCATTTGCTCATAATTTAAATATTATTGGCACTTCCGGTGGCATGGTGAGCTGAGTGGACGTGTCTATCTCAGCTCCGGAGCCCGCGCCCTCCCCCATACCGAATACTTGCGCTAATATTCTTATTTTTAAGCCAGCGTGGGGGAGCAACTTTGCGGGGACGCGGAGGAAGTGTTAATTCTTCCCAAACACAGAAATCTGGTGTATGGCCACGAGAATCCCCCGCAGAACCAGAGCACGCGACAGGGAAGATAAGATGGCGGAGAGCAGGCACGAGCTCCCGGGACCCCCAGAAACTACGGCGCTGGTGGCGGAGGTGTCGAGGGCAGTGGTGGGGGCCCTGGAAGGACGACTGGGAGGCCTGTCCACTCAGATGAAGGAGGTGGTTCAGGCAGTGGCGGATTTTACAAAGCGGGTTGAGCATGCTGAAAATCGGATCGGCTCCCTGGAAGACCAGCATGAGCAAGACATCGCCCGGATTCGGAGCTTGGAAGAGACCATAGTCCAATACCAGGAAAAATTAGAAGATTTGGAGAACCGCAATCGCCGCAACAATTTGCGGTTCATTGGAATCGAAGAAGCTATTGCAGAACGAGATTTGCGGCAATATTTGGAACGATGGATCACCACCTCTCTGAATCTACCTGAGGACGTCGGGCGGGTAGTGCTGGAGCGCGCCCACCGCCTGGGGCCCTCTAGGGCGGGGGACCGTCGCCCGCGGGCGGTGATTGCCCGATTTCTCAACTCCACGCAGAAAGACGAGGTACTGAGGGCCTCCCGACAGTTGCGGCGGAGGGAAGCCTCCAACAACCCGGTTCTGATCTTCCAGGACTATTCTACAGGTGTCTCCCTCAAACGCAAGGCTTACAAAGACACCTGTAGCAAGCTCATAGAACGCGGGATTCGCTTCACTCTTGCATATCCAGCAATTTTGCGAATCCACAGTGAAAGAGGGAACCGCGTGTTCAACTCTCCCGAAGAAGCCCGGGACTTTTGCAACAGTTTGGGCTAACCGGAATGTGAGAATATCACGCTACCGCCAAATTACACAGGAAATATTTTCTTGCCTGAAGAGGAGCACGGGCTGTACTTTTACAACAGTTTTAAGCTGAGATGGTGAGAGCATACTAACGCCGCGAACTCCACCTATATCCCACGATGCTATTATAAGTATCACATGGCTTCTCACAAACTAGTAGGCTGCGGAGTGGGGTTATTACTTGCTGACCTGGCTGGAGGGAAGCGAGCATTGGACTGCGGCTGAGCAGCCGCCCTGGCCCTATGGGACATTCGCCAACTCCACTTCCGTCTATACTATCAAAACAGCCATCACTTCTTGAGGCCCGAGGAGAGCGAGTGATGTCAGACTGGCCTCACAGGAATACCCAACTCAATATGTTATTCTGTATTTAGTCTTTGTTACAGTAGCAGCAGTATGTACCCTGGTTGGCTACAGTTGTATCTGTTCAAAGTTTTACTTTGTTGCCTGTCTTAGTCTACTAGTAGTGACTGCACTTTGCTTCTTGGGTGCGCCGGAAATCTGGGGCCCCAGGGAAGTTAGGTATAGTTGAATGTTTGGTGGAAGGAAGGGATCTGCTACCGAACTCCCATTGGCGGTGTGATGCCTACCCGGGGGAGGGGTTCCTGGGAGGCGGGGCTGGGGAGGGGCGGAACCATCGTGCATCAGTGAAAATGCCGGTGGGCCGCTGCTCCTCTGCAAGGGATACCACCATTCCACCGTTCTCCCTACCTACGGTCTGCTCCCTGTTCCCTGCTCCAAATAATGATACTGAAGGCACAGCACAAAAGAGATTTGTTAGACGCTCTGTTGTTCTGTGCTGTGCTCATGTTAAGGTGTCCACAGAGCCCTACTGCTGGGTTATAGCCTGTGGAGGCATGCAGCTAGGGGAGCCGACCAGATCATTCTGCTATTTCCACCCTGATGGGAGGCCCTGGATACCGTGAGGGCTGCTGTCGGCCCTCCCGGTCTCCAATGTGGTTTACATCCAACAATAGCCGAATGGTGGTACTGGGGCTGGAGAAGGGGGGGGGGGGGAGGGGGGGATGGACGCACATGCCAACTGCGTCGTGAGCACTTCAGGCAGATGCCCTCTGCACGGAATTGTTTATGTATTGCACCGTGCCATATATTTCAGAGTGGTGCAGGGGGTCTAGGATGCTGTCGTGTAATTGACCGCTCTGCTGGTTTTGGTTGTACGCTGCTGAACTATGGTAACTCCTGCCTTCTTGAGATAGTTAGCTCTGGGGGGTGAAGCGGGGTTTAGTAGGAAATAGCACTGGGGATGACACCGAGCACAGTTGGGGAGGGGCGGGGGGCCTACATGCCACAGAAGTTTAGGAGGGACTAGCTTAGGCTAGTGTGAAAGTGATGGAGGTGATTGTGAGGGGAGGGAGGGGGGATGGGGGGGCGCTAAGGGAAGGGGGGCGGGGGGGTGCGGGGAAGGGGGGAGAAGCTTTGACATGGAACTAGGAAGTGAGTGTGGAGATAGGGGAAAAACTGGACTGATTGATGGGGGAATGAGTAAGTGTGGGAATTTTAGTTGGGTGCGCTGGAGGAGGTGGTGCGGACTGATACAGAGGGGGGCTCTTGGCTGGGGGGGCTCTTCTTCGCTACATTACTGGGTGAGTATCTACTGGCTTTCTGTTTCCTTTAACTGTTATGGTTGATTTTACTCGGGTTATTTCCTGGAATGTTTGTGGGCTGGGCTCTCCGGTGAAACGCTCCAAAGTTCTACAACATTTAAAGCGCCACCGTGCGGACATTATTCTATTGCAGGAGACACATCAAACTGGGGGGGAGCACCAGAAACTGGGATCTGGCTTTAAAGCCTATGTCTATGGGGCCCCGGCTGTGGGGACGAAGCGGGGGGTGGTGGTTCTAGTGGCCAAATCCATTCCCTGGGAAGAAGAAAAGGTGGTTATAGACCCGCACGGCCGCTATGTTGGTGTGTGGGGAAGCGTGGCTGGGAGGAAGGTGTTTCTCTGTTCGGTATACGGTCCTAACGTCTATGAGGCTACCTTCTTTCAGGATCTATCTCAATTGTTGGCAGACTCTAGTGGCTATGAGGCCATCATAGGTGGCGACTTCAATGTCACCATGGATAGTAGTCTCGATAGGTCAAGCCCCTCGGAGAGTGGGAATCCTCGGGCGCGCCGTAGGCTCCGGGGTCTCTGTGACGCGTATGGCCTTATGGACATCTGGAGGGTGTTGCACCCCGGAGACAGGGACTACACACATCTATCTCGGGCACATGGTACGTGGTCACGTATCGATTTTTTCTTGGTGGCGGACTCCCTTTTCAGCCGGGTCTCCAAGGCCAATATTGGCCCCCTTGTTATCGCCGACCATGCTATGGTGATACTGGATTTGCGGAGGAGCCGCCCTAGTGTAGGTAGAATATGGAGATATCCATTGGAGCTCTGTGGCGATGTCCAATTTGAATCCTTTCTGAAGGAGCGCTGGAAAGAATACGAACTTTTCAATGCCTCACCAGATATCTCCCCCGCTCTCTTTTGGGAGGCCGGCAAGGCGGTACTCCGGGGGGATATTATCAGTTACCAGAGCCGCCGCCGACGGCAACTTAATCAACAGATCATTGGGCTGGAAAAGGAATTGGGCCGAGTACGCCGGGAGGCCGCAGGTTCACACAGGGGAGTCCATATACGCAGACTCCGGGAAGTACAAACAGAATTAAAGTCGTTACTTCACCAACGAGCGTACAAATCGCTGTTGTATTACCGCTATAAACTCTACCGGTTTGGGAACAAGGCCGGTAAGCTGATGTCTTCACTACTGAAACCCCCTGGTGGCTCTCGGCAAATAGGGGCCATACGACAACCTGATGGCATGGTTACCCGTGACTCTGCTAAAATTGAAAAGGTCTTTACTGAATTTTATCAGCAGTTATACGCTCAGGAGGAGACCGGGACTTCGGTGGGGCGCTCCTTCCTTGAGGGCTGTGGACTACCGAAGCTGACGGCGGAGCAATTGACTGCCCTCAACTTGCCCCTGTCCGGCCAGGAGGTTCAAGCAGCCATTCGACACCTTAAGAATGGACGAGCTCCGGGGGTGGATGGGTTCCGAAGTGAATTCTATAAGGCACTGAGCGATATGGTGGTTGTCCCCCTTATCGGATACTTTGAGGATCTAGTGAGACGCGGGAAATTTCCGTTTGAGCCCAATAAGGCGTTGATTACCATCCTGCCTAAACCAGGACGGGACCCGCTTCTGCCCGGATCTTACCGCCCTATTTCCCTATTAAATGTAGATACCAAACTTTTGGCCAAGATTATGGCGGACCGGCTGTCACACATTCTGCCCTCTCTGGTACACCGAGACCAGGCCGGGTTTGTTCGGGGGCGACAGGTTGCATACAATCTACAGCGGATTCTGCTTTCCATTAGCGCAGGGCGACTGGCTGGGGAGACATCGTTGCTTGTTAGTTTCGATGCAGAGAAGGCGTTTGATCGTGTTAGTTGGGTCTTTATGCACCAGACCCTAGAAATGATGGGGTTTGAGGGCCTATTCGTTGACGTGGTTAAACTGTTATACGCTGACCCTCTAGGGGCCCTAATGGTCAATGGAGTCATGTCCCCTGCATTTGCCATTCAAAAAGGGACTCGGCAGGGCTGCCCGCTGTCACCTTTGCTCTTTGTACTGTCGCTGGAGCCCCTGCTACGTCGTATACGAGATGACCCCCAGTTCCGGGGCATCCGGGTGGGGAATGATGAATTTCGGGTGGCTGCCTTCGCCGATGATTTGCTGGTGCATTTGGGGGACCCGCAGGAGGGCCTGCCACATTTGTTGCGGCTTATCCAGGAATATGGCGTCCCCTCCGGTCTCCGCCTTAATCTAGACAAATCCGAGGCCCTATACTTAAACCCTGCGGGGCGACTAGGATGGCGGGGACCGTTTCCTCTGCGATGTGCGTCAGGCCATTTTAAATATCTTGGGGTATACTTGCCGGCGCGAGGGGAGGACCTTTACCAGTTAAATGTCACTAAGATCCTGGAGGAGATCTCCAAGTGTGTTGATCGTTGGAAGGATCTCCCCTTATCGTTGGGGGGAAGGGTGGCTCTATGTAAAATGACCCTGCTTCCTAAGATTCTCTACCCCCTCCAGACCCTCCCGCTACTCCTACGGCGGGCGGACCTTCGCCAGTTAGAACGTCATTTCAATAGATTCTTGTGGCGGGGCCGTAAACCCCGGGTTCGCTTGGCCGTTTTACAACAACCAAGATCCTTGGGAGGGATGGGTTTTCCCGACGTCCGACGGTATAATATGGCCTGCCTATTACGCCACGTTCGGGACTGGCTGTGGGACCTGTCTGACTGGACTCCGACGGAACAGTTCGTGGCTCTGTTGGCACCCCTACATCCTCGGTATGTATTACACGCTCGGACCTTGCGCGGGGTGGCACCGATTATCAGGGATCTCTTTTTGGTTCCGTTTCGAAGGGCGTGGCAATTCTTCTGTGCAGGTCGTCGGATTTCTGCCTACTGTACCCCATATCTTCCCATACGGGGTAATGCGGATTTTGCAGCAGGCATGGGGCGGAGCCATTTCCGAGTCTGGGAAGACCTAGGCCTGGTGAACCTCGAGCATGTACTATCTCCAGAGGGTACGTTGGTGGCCTTCGCTGAGCTGCGACGTCGGTGCCCATTGGGGGTCTGGGATGTGTTCCAGTATACACAGCTCCAGAGCTACATTCGTACGATCCCGGAAGAAGCACTGCGAGGACCAATATGCTCGGACTTTGAGCTAACCCTTATGGGGGGTACCCAGCATACTCGCGTGTCGTTACTCTATCAGATGTTGTGGGATGGGCTGCTACCGAGCGCTATTGATGCTCTGGCGGTGGCTTGGACGGCGGATTTAGGTGAACACATTGGGGAGGAATCCTTGTTGAGTGGGCTGGCGGCCATTTCCACTGTGAGTACTCAGGTTCTGCATCGGGACACCCAATATCGCCTGGTACGTCGCCTTTATTTTGCTCCCGCTCGGGCATGGAGGGCGGGTCTTGTGGCAAGTCCTGACTGCCCCAGGTGTGGGGCCGCCAAGGCGACGTTGGGACATATGTACTGGCACTGCCCCAGGGCCCAGTTGTTTTGGGGGCGGGTGGTATCATACATCCGTAGATGTGTGCCGCAAATGGAACCGCTTACCGCACGCCACTTGGTCTTGGATATATGGGAAGCTAACTGGGGGAGTTTGCTGGGAAGTTGGGTGCTGCGTTGGCTGCGATTGGTGCTGATGTCCGCCCGAATGACTATCATGCAGCGCTGGCTAGATGTCCGGGGACCGGTATATGGGATATGGCGGGTCAGACTTCACAAGCTCCTCCTCATGGAGCGACTAGCAGCGGCTGGTAACGAGCAGCGCTGGGCTCGCTTCCTCCGGAGCTGGGGACCCCACCTACAACTGTTACCTGCGGGGGCCCGCCACCACGTCTTGGGGGGGCATTGAACTGAACCAAGCTACTATCCCTCTATGGGCAGCCCTGCCACCACAAACCCTGCAACGAAGGTGGTCCTGGAGCGTTTCGGGCCCTGGAGCGTTTCTGCCGGGGGGTCTGCCTCTGTGTTGTTCTCTATCCTTCCCGTTGTTCCTGTCCGTACTCTCTGTTTGCTTCCTTTGCCTTTTCCCCACTTCTCAAAGTTAGCTAGGTCACCAGGCTGATTGCTAGTTGGAGGTTCTGGGAAATCAAGAACACTAAGCCTCCTCTGCTCTCTAGTTCTCTCTATCATCTCCAATTACCCACCTACTTCCACACGTTAGACGAAGACTGGATAGGGTTGGGGGGGGGGTTGGGGGGTTAGGGGGGGAGTCATAGCCAGGTTACTCTGCAAGGATATAGATCTGGGAGAAGAGTAAACCCTGGATCTGTACCCCAAAGTCAGCGGCAGTCATGAGGGGGGTGGGGGGAGATGAGGCCCGTAAGGTTTAGGATTGGCGATCATATTATTTCCTATTCCTCTTGCACCCATGGCACCCCCTATGGCTTAATACTTATCCCCGCAGTGTGGATTTGAGATGCCCCCCCTCTCTGGTAGGGAGGGGAGGTTCTATTGTTCTATTGTTCTTATTATCAATGATTGCTCGAAGTGGGTGCTGCTTGTTTCATTTGTCTCATTGTTTCAGTTGTCTCATTGGTTTATTGTTGCTTTGACTGTTGTAATGTTTTTCATGCTGTAAACAATAAAACATATTTGAACATAAATATTATTGGCTCTACTGTGTGCGGATACTTTTCCTTTGCTGTTTACACTTGCAAAAATCTCTTTTCTGTATTTGGCGTGATGGAACTTGTGCATATAAGTTACGTTATCTACGAGCAAAGGTCACGTTAGTCTTTCTGCATTAGCCCCTTAGAGCTAAAATTCCACGAGGGAGGCAAAACCAGTAATGGAATTGTAGGAGGTGCGGCATTCTTACCCGTGGGGAAGTCAACAGTATGCCAGTGACGAAATGGATCTGAGATCTTGCAGCAGGCAGAGAAAATAGGCAGATTTCTTGGCACTTGTGTTTTTAACCTAGCTTTTGTATAAGTCTTTGGTGCAACCTCATTTGGAGTATAGTGTGCAATAACCGGGTAAGGCGGACCATAGCTTCCCGCCCAAAATCCTGTACCCCTTTTCCCCCAACCTCTTTATTTACCACCTCCTTCACAAAACAAACATTACACATTTTTTGGATCAAAACTGGTCGCAGCTTTATTACTTTGAACAATTAACTCTTTACAAACCCACAACAGAACTTACCCCCCCCCCCCCGGCAGGCTGATCCCTCACCCGCCATATTATTAGCAAGGTGACGTCGCTTCTGCCTCCCTCGGGTACAAGTCCCGTATAATTCGCTTCACCCTCCCTCATCCGGCTTCGCCATGTTATTAGCAAAAACCTGAGGGATTGTCCGGGTCGGGGATACCCCACCCCCGCCCTAATGCTTGCCATCCGGCTCCGGACCCCGGAAACCTCCGGGATCCCGCCAACCCCCTCCAGCTGCAACACCCCCTTTTACCGTAAAGGCAAACCCCCAGTCCACGGGGAGGGTGGGTGGGCATCCAGAGACCCCGACCTCCGGCGAAAGAGGCCGGAGCCACGCTGCACCCCCACCCATCACCCCCGGCGACTGCCCGCTCACATTCCCATTGGCTCCCGCGCCAAAACAACTCGCGGGGCCAATGGGAGCGCCTCCTAATCGCCCTCCCACCCCCCCCCCCCCGAGTCGGCATGCTCCGATGGGGCGACGCGTGGCTGCCCCCCCAGTTAATGCCGGCCTCGGGCACATGGCTCCGCGGCCTCGCTATTCTGGAGACCGCACCTTAAAAAGGATGTGAACAGGATGGAGTCGGTGCAGAGGGTGGCTACTAAAATGATTAGTGGTCTTCATTATAAAGCATATGAGGACAGACTGAAGGATCTTAATATGTACACCTTAGAGGAAAGGCGGGATAGAGGTGATATGATTGAGATGTTTAAATACCTCCGTGGCATAAATGTTCAGGGAGAGAGCCTCTTTCAATTGAAAGCAAGTTCTGCTACGAGGGGACATGGGATGAGGGTGAAGGGAGATAGATTCAGGAGTGATATGCGGAAATATTTCTTTACGGAAAGAGTAGTGGATCCGTGGAATAGTCTCCCAGTAGAGGTGGTAGAGATGAGGACAGTAACTGAATTCAAAAAAGCATGGGACAAACACAGAGGATCTCTAAAGGTAAAAAGGGGACTGTTATAGTTGTTGTTATGGAAGGACAGACTAGATAGGCCATGTGGTCTTTTTCTGTCGTCATATTTCTATGTTTCTATGTTTATGTTTTCTTATTTCTTAGTTCGGTGACACAGGCTATTCCAACACTGCATAAAGGCAGCACAAGTTCCAATTGTTTTTTGTTTTCCTGTTTTTTTGAGGGGGGAAAGGGGCTTAAAAACTAAATCAATCAACTTGCAAGATTTAAAAGCAACAATGGGGGGAAATTGTTTCTGATTTGAGGCTGACCTTACAAATTTATTTTTTTATTTATCTATCAGTCATCATTTATAAACCACAGATCTGTGGCATACTCTGCAGTGGACAAGCATAATGTGAAATAACAGAATAAACATATATTACAGAAAATAAAAAGCAATAAAAATAAACATACATCAAATAAAATCAAAAGATACATCAAAAGATAAATCTTGCATAAAAACAGGTTACATAAACTAAAACAAGACATACTAAAAACAGAATCATCATACAAAAGCCTGATGAAAATAATAAGCTTTTAGCTTCTTATGAAACTCAAGTATATCATCAAATAATTGCAGCTCAATAGATAACTGGTTCCATTTATGCCCTGAAATTTAGGAAACGAAGGACAATGAAGCTGTAAGTCTAATATCCAGGTCTTAATAATAATAATTTACTGTTTAAACTTTATACTGTTATCTGTACCTAGTTCATCTGTTCTATGTAAAATGACTTGGTATGATACTATCCATACCATATAACATACTGTTCATTGTAAACTGCACTTGATACTTGTGAAAGAGCGGTATAGAAATAATTGTTAAATAAATAAATAAATAAAATAAAAAGGAAGTGGAACTGTGGGGCTGGAGGAGGAGGCAGATGGGCCAGAGGCAGGTACAAAAGGAGAAGAGCGGATGGATTAGGGTGTAGGGTGACTGCTCTCTGCTGCAGGTTCACCTCCTCTCCTCTGCAGGCTTCCTGGAAGGGAGAGGCCAAAGCAGAAACCCTCACTGCTCTGGAGTCTGCAAAGACATGCCAGAACTGTGTTCCAGGCCATTGCCCAGGAAATTAAGTCCTGCTAATATCTACCTTTACTATTTGAAAAATCAAAACCATTACTCAAAATCATATTCAATAGGAAATAGGCAAAAAATATCAAGTATACAAATGAGTTGAGATATGTTTGTGAAATGAAACCCCTAGGAGAAGATGAGCAACGGCTTGAAATATGAAACAGAAGGTAGCATAACATCTTGAATAACTGTCCTAAAATCATCAATGCTCAAATAAATCTTGTCGCCATAGTAGTCGCAGCTTAAAAAGTGATCTTTTCACCAGATCTCAGATAAAAGGATGAAAGAAAAATTTGGAATCTATTAAGATTCTTAAATAATGAACTTGCTGAGCAGAAGTAATTTATAACCCTCTACATCTATGACCAACAGTTGTCGAATGTAAGCATAATGCAGGAGCGAAAAAAATTAGTTTTAGTCCATTTTAACGGAAGGCCCTGAAGGCCCTGGTATGACAGCCAGTTGTCAACCTGAGAAATGCAGGGCCCCTTTAACAAAAGCTAGTTAGCCAGTTAACATGTGCTTTAACACCCGGCAACTAGCAGATGGGAATACTAATGTATGAGCGTGTCTGCCACCATGTATAAAATGTACATTAATTGGTGATAGTGGGATGAGTAGGGTTGCTTGGGGTGGTAATTGCAAATCTTTAGGGGACTTTAGTAAAAGGCGCCCACAATTGTTTAAGTATGCAAGAGTGGTAGTATGATTATCTGTATTCGGCAAAGTAATGTCATCGGCATATTGTAGCTGTAAAACCTACAGTAGATCACAGAGAGAGCGAAGAAAAAGATTAAATAGAACAGTGGAGAGGATGGGAACTTCCTCC
Organism: Ichthyophis bannanicus; assembly: GCA_033557465.1. Taxonomy (NCBI): domain Eukaryota; kingdom Metazoa; phylum Chordata; class Amphibia; order Gymnophiona; family Ichthyophiidae; genus Ichthyophis; species Ichthyophis bannanicus. The sequence goes on along the minus strand of CM066036.1, from coordinate 27,655,822 downwards.
ATTCTGATTGCTTTGGTGATCCTCAGCAATCCATTGGTGATCCTCAGCAATCCATTAGGCTACTGAGTGGAGGAGTAGTCCAGTGATTAGAGCACTGGCTTGGGAACCAAGAAAGCAGGGTTCAAATCCCATTAGCACTCCTTGTGGCCTTGGGCAAGTGACTTAACCCTCCATTATCTCAGAAAAATCCAAGTTATTAATGTCCCTGTTTAATGTACATTACCAAGTTTAAGTTACAATGTAAACTGCTTTGACTGAAATGCTAAAGCAGTATAAAAAACCTGTTAAATAAATATACATAAAATTTCCTATCAGTAAAATACTGTATGAAACAAGCTATTAGAAAACCTGTTCACCTATGCCAAAAGTAGAAAGGCAGTCAAGCAAAAGATGATGAATCACAGAATGGAAGGCTACAGAGATATTCAAAGATACTATGACAACTTTCTGACCTGTCCCTGAAACTGTGGTCTGATCAATTTAATTAAATATTGCTGACTAGGCATAGGATGATAATTTGATATTACTGTAGGGTTTAAGTCCTTCTTTTTTAGCTTTGGGCAAACTAATGCATACTTAAAAATAGGAGGCAGAATATGTTGAGATAGATATCTATTCACTAAAAAGACAAATGTAGGTAGCAAGGCAGATTTATAAGCCTTGAACAAATAAGTAGGAAAAGCATATACCCTAGAGGGATTTAGTTGACAATCGACTAATAACGTTATCTAAATCTGCTTCCGTAATCAAGGTAAACCGCGACCACTGTACATCCACCGGGGAGATGGAGCTGTGTTAGTCCCAGAAAAAAAATGGCAGTGCCATTAAAATCTATTTCCCTTCCTTTAAAAAAGAGGAAGAAGAGCCTTTTCCTGCAATACTAATAGTCAGTTTGGTATTTGACTCTGATAGAAGTTTTCTTCCTGGGATTTTTTTTACATAATAGGGATGTGGAGGAGTGACCTAATGGTTAAGAACACTGGCTTGGGAACCCAAAGACCACGGTTCAATTCCCACTAGCACTCCTTGGGCAAGTCACTTAACCTTCCATTGCCTCAGGAAAAATCCAAGTTATCAATGTCCCTGTTTAATGTACATTACCAAGTTTAAGTTTCAATGTAAACCGCTTTGATTGAAATGATAAAGCAGTACAGTGTTCTTTTTTAACCCATAGGAGTTAACATTTGAAAATATTTGGGGGTCTGAACTCAGGAGCTCACCACAAAGAGCTTTCAGTTTAAATTTAAAACACAGCAGAGAGCTTTCTGGTTAAATTTAGAACCCAGCAGAGAGCTTCCAGTTTAAATTTAATACTCAGTCAGGGCCTAGTATCAGCAAAGAGCTTTAATTTAAATAAAATCAGAATATAACTTAGCATAAAAGGCAAAACAGGGTCAGTATTCTTTGAGCAATAAATTATTTCTAGAGACCTTTATAAAGAGGCCTTCTACATAGGGGACAAGAGACCTGTGAATTTTTTTAAATAGGTGTTAAAACCAGGTGGCAGATCAAAGGGCCATTTTGAAAGACTCCCTCTATCCAAGCAAGGACTGTGTTAATCACCCAGGAAATTGGTCACAGTTTACCTCAGAAGCACAGACATAAATATTTCAACCAGAGTTCGGTGATTGTCAGTCTTGAAGGACTACAAAAGGGGACTGCTACTTCTGGAGAGAGATATGCAATTGTAAGTATTTACTTCTGGGAATTGTTCTAAATCTTGGGGAAAAAGGAATTCTTTAGATTAAAGCTGATTAATCTGTGAACCCAGTGGATTTGTTAAATTGGTCAGGGCTTAGTAGCAGCAAAGAGCTTTCAGTTTAAATTTAAAACACAGAAGAGAGCTTTCTGGTTAAATTTAGACCTCAAGACACCCTCTATCCAAGCAAGGGCTGTGAGACTCCCCCTGGAAATTGGTCACAGATTACCTTAGAAGCACAGGACAGGGTACTGTTTAGCAGCCAGCTTTTCCTCCCTCCCTGACACCCATCCACCCTTAGGATAATCATAGCTTTATAGGTGCTTAAACCTTTTAAATGAAAGGAGGTGCCATATTCACTCTCAGGTGCAGCAGTTTATCTTCATCAGGCATACATTAAGGACATTAGATTAATTAAGCTTCAGGTGAACACAGTATAGTAAACGTATTAGGTATAGTTTAAGTAGTATAGGTATCCCCAGCAACCCTTAGTAAGTAAAGAACTTAAATATCTAAACACAACCTTAAAATGAAGATGCAGACAGCAGTCCAGCAGCAAGATGGGGGCTTTCCAGTCTTTTGCATTGAGTGTCACATGTATGATTTTTTTCCAGTTGGTGAGGGGTCTTACGTGTGCACTAGGTGCAAGGAGCTCTTTACTCTCAGGGAATGAGTCCGATCTCTGGAGGCTAGAGTAGCAGACTTGGAAGACATAAGGAAGACAGAGAGGTATATAGATGAGACCACAGGGATATAGTCCTGAAGTCTCACATCTAGTCTGGCAGCATCCCTGTTGCCATGGAGGAGAGAGGTCACATGACAGGAGAGCATCACCCTGGTGTGGCAGGAAGGGCTCCTGTAGCTAGGACCTGTCCTCCAGGTGATGTAAAACCCTCTCACACTGAGGAGGTTTCTCCAGGGCCATGTGCCCATGAGGGAAGGATTAGGACAGCTGTTATAGTTGGTGATTCGATCATTAGGCATGTAGATAGCTGGGTGGCTGGTGGATGTGAGGATTGCCTGGTAACATGCCTGCCTGGTGCGAAGGTAGCGGACCTCATGTGGCACCTAGACAAGGTCTTAGATAGTGCTGGGGAGGAGTCTGCTGTCTTGGTATATGTTGGTAAGAATGACATAGGAAAATGTGGTAGGGAGGTTCTGGAGGCTAAATTAGGCTTTTAGGTGGGAAGTTCAAATCCAGAACTTCCAGGGTTGCATTCTCCGAAATGCTTCCCGTTCCACACGCAGGACCCAAAAGGCAGGCAGAACTCCGGAGTCTCAATGTGTGGATGAGACGATGGTGCAAGGATGAGGGTTTTGGATTTGTTAGGAACTGGGGAACATTCTAGGAAAAGGAGGGGCTCTTCCGAAGGGATGGCCTTCACCTTAACTGGGATGGAACCAGGCTGCAGGCATTAATCTTTAAAAAGAAGATAGAGCAGTTTTTAAATTAGATAATATGGGAGAGCAGACAGTCGCCCAAAAGCACATGGTTCGGAACAATGTATCCTTTAAGAATACTACCAATAGAATGAAGTTAGGGCATATAAGCATAGAGGTTCCAATAAAGTCAAAAGTAGCCCAAATGCCCTTGAGTATGGAGCAGACAGAGCTTAAAGATTCCAAATTACCCCTTCCTACCGACAGCCAGATTAATATGAATAAAATATAGTCTCTAAAATGCTTATATACAAATGCTAGAAGTCTAAGAAATAAAATGGGAGAGTTAGAATATATAGCACTAAATGAGAGGTTAGATATGATTGGTATCTTAGAGACATGGTGGAAGGAGGACAACCAGTGGGACACTGTGATACCTGGGTACAAACTATATCGTAATGATAGAGCTGATCAAATTGGTGGAGGGGTTGCGCTCTATGTTAGAGAGGGCATTGAGTCAGAAAGGATTAAAGTTTTGCAGGAAACAAAATTTGCTGTGGAATCTCTATGGATTGAAATTCCATGTAAAAAACGGGAAGGCGATGGCAGTGCAGGTGTACTATCGACCGCCTGGCCAGAATGAACAAATGGATGATGAAATTCTCAAAGAAGAGGATTTCCGCGCATTATGAGCGCAGCAAAGGTTGGACGTGTCTAAGAGTGCTCTGTCTCCTGATTCCCCCCCTCCCAATACTCTAAGGAAGTGTGAAGAAGAGTGCAAACTCTCTCCAGAAAAGATATAATGCCGAAGATAGTGAGGCTTAAACCCACTAAGACTATTCCTGAAATATATGTGGCTAGGGGCAAACCACAGGAGACCATGGAGGGAGCGGTGCAAGGCCTGGTCTCCCCAGCGTTACCCACGGCAAGTACTGGAGGCAGTGAAGCAGATTTCCTCACCAGACTGAGAGAAATAAGGGACTGAAAAACAGAAATTTTTAACAAGGTCCTTGGCAAGATAGAGGAGAAGTTTGCCGCAGTGGCAGTGAGATTGGAGGATGCTGAAGCCAGAATTAGCTCTACGGAGGATGCACAGGTGCAGATAGGGAAGGAGGTCTTGCGCCTACAACAACAACTAGGCTGGCTGCAGGCAAAAATGGAAGAAATGGAAAATTGGGAGAGAAGGTCAAATGTGTGGATCTTTGGATTGCTGGAAGGGGAGGAAGGCAGAGACCCCCATATCATTTGTTAAAGCTTTATTTGTACAAAGTTTCCCAGACTGTCCTTCTGCAAAGGCCTATGAGATTGAGAGGGCGCACTGTGAACTCCGTCCCCGCCCGGAGAACAATGCGAGGCCATGGGCCTTTATAGTTAAGCTGCTGCATTTCCAGGACAGGGAGCATATCATCCGTCTAGCAAGAAGAATGGAGTATGTCACATTCAAGTCATGGAGGGTCTCGGTGTTCCCGGATGCGCAGCAGAGACCATGAGAAGACATAGGGACATGGTGACATTCAAAACCTTGCTCAGAAGGGTATACAGGTGGCAATTTGGTATCCTGCATGACCAGTATTAATGGAAAATGGCGTGAGAAGATTTTTTCACATTGTGGAGGCACTGGAGGCACATTGTGGAGGCACTGTTGAGGAAATACCCACGTGGCAGCCATGGACAGTGGGGGAAGCGCTACCAGCCAGGCAGAGGCAGCTGAGCAGGAGGAGCAGGAGATGGCGCGTGATGCACCAGTTGCATCTATGGAGGAACAGAGATCAGACCAAGCTACAGAATTGCAGGAACTGGGAACTCAGGGAGAGGGATGAGCTGGAAGTCATTCAGATCTGTAGCTTGCAGAAGGATGGACTAGGATGGAGAAGGTAGTCAGCTTCAAAGAAAAGTCAAGAGGAGGACTGTTTAATCAATTGGAATAGCTGGGGAGGGATGGATGGAGGGAAGTGGGGTGTGAGACGGGAGTGAGACCGCTCTAGGCTCTGCGGAAGCAAAAAAGGAGGGAAAGTGGAATTCAGAGGAAGAGGGGAGGAGGGTTGAAGAGGGGAGGAAAAAGGGGGAAAAGTCTGTGATGTTAATTGTTTTATGTTGTTTTGATGTATCAATGTGGCTCAGTGTTAACAGTGCGGCACAAAGAGAGGTGAGGATGATTAGAGAGGTCCAAAGGGGAGACATGGGGGTTACATAATTGTCTCATGGAATGTGAGGAGAGTACATAGACCCATAAAATGGAAGAGAATACTGACAAGTTTAGTGCGGGGAAGGCTGACTTTGCCCTCCTGCAGGAGACATACTTAACTAGAGAGGAACATGAGAAACTGAGATGCTCGGGGTACACCCAGATGTTTGTTCAGCATATAATTCCAAGAAACGGGTGGTAGCTATTCTTGTCCATAAAAGGGTCCCATTTAGTCTGGGAGAGGTGGGGAGAGACACACAGGGCAGGGGGTGTGAATCTTAGGGCGGGTAGATCAAGCAGAGATAGCAATTTTGAACATATATGCTCCCAACGAGCCAAAAGGCAGCTTTTACAGACAGATGCTAAAGGAGTTCACAAAGGTGGCTCGGGGTGATTGGATAATAGGGGGAGATATGAACTGTATGTTGGGGAAGGAGGATAGATCGAATTTCTCTCTGAGGGCTCATGGAAAGGAAGGGAAGGAGTTATGACGCTGTTTGAGGGAGTGGGATTTGATAGACATATGGAGGGCAGAAAATGGCGAGCAGCAGGGTTTTACTTCTCATCAGTCAGGGGCGTACTCCCAGTTAGATTTCATTCCAGGGCGAAGGGAACAAATGGGAGTAGTGGGACATTGTCAGCACCACCCGCTTACGATTTCAGACCATGGGATGTTGACTTATCAGTAGCAACCGTCAAGGAACGGGGGGGGGGGGGAAGAGGGTAGATATAATGGGCGGAGGGCTAAGACGCAGCTTCTGAGTAAGGAAGAGATTCGAAAGCAGCTTCGAGGAGCTTGGAAGGAATACCTCTTAAATAGTGATACGGGTGAAGTGGGCGGAGATACCATTTGGGATGCCGAGAAAGCCTATATGAGAGGTATCTTAATACAACTCGGAGCGAAGAAGAAATGGGAGAAGGAGGCAGAGCAAAGCCGACTGATAAGCCTGATACAGGAACTTGGTATAGCTGGTATAGCTTGGTATAGCCCAGCACCAGCCAGGAGCCGTTGCAGTGTCGGGGAGTAGAGCGGGAAGAAGCGCTCCTCCCCGATCGGCTCCCCGAGGCCCAATCAGCCACTGCCTCCACCTTTAAACAAGGCACCCCTTGGCGTGGCCCTTAGGCGGGGTCCTACAGTGAAGCCGCCTCCACCTCACACCGGTGATTCCACGAAACAGTCAGGCCCCGAGGAAACCAAAACCGGATGACCCAAGTGATAAACTACAGAAAGTAAGCATCCACAGTGTAAATTAACTGTGTCAGCAAAGTGAAATAAATCAAACAAACTCAGCTAAGGAAATACTGGCGCTAACCAACGTGAAGCAGCCCAAAGAATCCTATTTAAACCCGGCAAAACGATATACTGTACAACCCTGTTAGAATTAGCTACCAATTGTTTCATACGGTAAAAGGTAGATATACAATAGCATTATTAGCTAGATGGAATTAACTACTGCAATGATCTGATGGTGCATAAGTGAATTCTTAAAAACGTATCCAGTTGTATCTGCTGCAATACTCTGTCAGTGCATAAATGTAAACGTATCCAAGTTTTAACTGCCTGCGATGCTCTGTTGATATTTAAGTTTTAATCCTGCTATAATGTATCCACTGTATTGCCGTAAGGTCCAAAGTAGACACACAAAACCAGAATTAGTTAGATGGACTCCCTGATTTAATGACCTAGTGGTGAATAAATAGCCCTCCAAATCCTGATTATACCCGCCAGATTACCTATGGTACACACCTGCTAGAACCTTGATATTGCCAGAAGGCCCCGAACCAAACTTAACTCACCTAACCTACCTACAGTTCAAATGGAACCCTCTTTACTAGCCTTCACTTGCTGCTACCTCCTCGCCAACCTATTCTACAGTACCCTTGCCCTCCCCACCACCCACAACCCCCTTCCAGTCCTTCATGGTCTAGGTAAGAGATGTTCTGGGGGCCCCCGCCGACCATCCATAGAAACCAAGCACAACCTACATTCACACTTACTATACATATCCCTTCAACATACCACGAACGCCCAGGCAGAGAAGCACCGAAATCCCCACAACCTAAGATGTGCCCTCATAAATGCATGCTCGGTCCGCAGGAAATGGCCATTCATCTCTGACCTTATAATCAACCACGATCTAGACATGCTACTAGTCATAGAATCATGGCTGTCCAACTCAGACTCAGACCTCCTCAACCAGCTCATCCCTCCTAACGTCTCAATCCACACATGCCACAGAACTAATCGCAGAGGCGGAGGCGGCTTCATTCTAGCAAAGATGGAGCTCCAATTTCAGCTGCTCTCCTCCAAAAGCACAACCGACCTGGAGTCAATCACCATAACCAACAAACACTCCACTATCAGCCTAATCTACAGATCCCCATCTTCCTCCCTGGATGACCTATCGACCATAATCGACCTCGCCTGCAACCCCAAGAACCCACGCATACCAAACTGGGTAATGGGTGACTTTAACCTGCCAGCTCTCCAAAGCACCCATTCCAAAGCCTTCCTCGAAGCACTCAACAAGTTGGGTTATAAACATGTAATCGACGCCCCCACCCACACAAAAGGAAACATACTGGATCTGGTCTTTGCTCCAATACCAGCCATAAGCCCAAGCTACAACCTTGACATATCCATCACTCCAGTACCATGGTCCGACCACAGCCTAATTAAATTTCAGATGCCCATACATCAAGATTATAACTCCCCTTGGCAAGACAGACCATTTCAGTCATGGGTAACATCACTACATCTTCCTCAGTAAAGACCGAAGCAAAGAATTTATTCAGTCTATCTGCTCTGGCCTTGTCAACTCTTAGTGCCCCTTTCACCCCTCTATCATCTAAAGGACCAACTGACTCTCTCACAGACTGAATAAATTCTTTGCTTCGGTCTTTACTGAGGAAGATGTAGGGATGTTACCCATGACTGAAATGGTATTTAAAAGTGATACTGCAGAAGAATTGAAAGAAATATCGATACACCGGGAAGATGTATTACAGCTATTTGATAAACTGAAGAGTAGCAAATCACCTGGACCGGATGGTATATATCATATCCAAGGGTGTTAAAAGAACTGAAATATGAGATTGCAGACCTACTATTAGTAATCTGTGAATTATCATTAAAATCATCTGTAATACCTGAAGATTGGGGGATGGCCAATGAAACGCCAATTTCTAAAAAGAGTCCCGGGGTGATCCGGGAAACTACAGACCGGTGAGCCTGACGTCAGTACCGGGAAAAATGGTAGAAACCATCATAAAGAACAAAATTACTGAACATGTAGATAGTCATGGCTGAACATGTAGATAGTCATGGCAAACTGGCTTTAGACAAGGAAGATCTTCTCTTACTAATCTGTTATATTTTTTTAAAGGTATGAATAAACAGGTAGACAAAGGTGAGTCAGTTGATATAGTGAATCTGGACTTTCAGAAAACCTTTGACAAGGTCCCTCATCAGAGACTTTTGGCAAAACTAAAAAATCATGGGATAAGAGGCAGTGTACTATTGTGGATCAGGAGCTGCTTAAAAGATAGAAAGCAGAGGGTAGGGCTAAATGGCCAATTTTCCCAATGGAGAAAGGAGAATAGTGGAGTACCCCAGGGATCTGTGCTAGGTCCGCTGCTTTTTAAGATATTCATAAATGACCTGGAAATGGGAATAACGAGGGAGGTTATCAAATTTGCAGATGACACAAAACTATTTAAAGTTCTTAAAACCCAAGAGGATTGTGGAAAATTGCAAGAGGATCTTGATAAATTGGAAGACTGGTCATCCAAATGGCAGATAAAAATTTAATGTGGACAAGTGCAAGTTATGCACCTAGGAAAGAACTGGGGTTTCTAGTCCCACAGGTGCTCCTTGTGGTCTTTGGCAAGCCACTTAACCCTCCATAGCCCATGTTCCCTGTAAAAATAGTTATCTCCAAGTTATAATGCCCTGTTCAATGTAATTTCAGTTTGTTCAATGTAAACCGCACTGATGCAGAATAGCGCGGTATATAAGAGAATGTAAATAAATAAATAAAAATAAAAAGAACAACCCAAACTATGGTTACATGATGAAAGGTTCCACATTAGGAACCACCACCCAGGAAAAAGATTTAGGCGTCATAGTGGATAACATGTTAAAACCCTCCACCCAGTGTGCAGTGGTGGCCAAGAGAGAAAATAGAATGCTAAGTATCATAAGGAAAGGAATGGAAAATAAAACAAAGGATATTATAATGCTTCTGTATCGTTCCATGGTGCGATCACACCTTGAATATTGTGTGCAATTCTGGTCGCCGTATCTTAAAAAGGATATAGCGTTATTGGAAAAGGTACAGAGAAGAGCCACCAAAATGGTAAATGAGATGGAAGGATACCCCTATGAAGAGAGGCTAAAAAGGTTAGGGCTCTTCAGCCTGGAAAAGAGACGGCTGAGGGAAGATATGATAGCGGTCTATAAATTAATGAATGGAGTGGAACGGGTAAATGTAAATTGATTGTTTATGTCATCAGAATATAAAAAGACTAGGGGACATGCAATGAAGCTACACAGTAACCTATTTTAGACTAATACGAGAAAATATTTTTTCACTCAACGTGTAATGAAACTCTGGAATTTGTTACCAGAGGATGTAGTAAAAGCTGTTAGTGTAGCTGGGTTTAAAAAAGTTTTGGACAAGTTTCTGGAGGAAATGTCTATAAACCATTATTAAAAGGGAACCAGGATCTCACTGCTTGACCCAATACAAGCATTGAGGAGCTTGTGTCTTTTGGGGAGACTGCTAGGTACTTATGGCCTAGATTGGCCACTGTTGGAAGCAGGATACTGGGCTTGATGGACCTTGGTCTGACCCAGTATGGCATATCTTACGTTCTTATATGGGTTGTGAGTGGACTAACCAGACCATATCTAAGTGTCATGAGTGGAGTAGCTAATGTACACATGGTGAAGATTCATGTCATGCCAATAAAGTTACCTGAACCTCATAGGTGTAATTTTATAAAAACATTTGCTTAACTATGAGTTGATTGCTCTTATAATCTTTGAAGACCCTTCCATTTGTCCAAAATAAAATCTCACTAGTTTACCCTAAAGCTAGGGAGCAACTGACCCAGTCATTGGGACTTTTAGAGATCTGGTATTATGGTATTTGAAATGCAAAGAACAACATTTCATGAGAAAGAAATGTGCTAGGAATTGGAATAAGGATGAATGGAAGGGTCTCATAATTAAGTGAGCTGATAAAGGAAGAAGTGGTGGTGTTCAGTCTAAACAGGCATACAATAATGAAATGCTGGGGCAAATTATGGATGATACATGAAGGAGTGTCCTAGTCATTTCAGCAACAGCTTAGTACCCAAGATGGGGGTGTGTGTGGGGGGGGGGGTTGAATTTCCATTAGTACTCCTTGTGGTCTTGGGTAAATCACGTTACCTTCCATTACCTCAGAAGAAAAGGCCTGGCAATCTACTTCTGGTCGTACTTTGCCAAGAAAATCCAGGGGCTGCTGGGTTGCCAGGAGTCAGCATTGTCTTGATGGCACTTATAAAAGATACCTCAGCTAGCTAGTATTATCGAACAAAAAATATATAAATAGCAGCTGAGAGGAATATGCTTACAAGGAGGTAAGTTGCTTTTCTGACTGAACAACATCCTAGAACTCCCCATATATATATATATATTTATATGTGTATGTGTGTGTGTGTGTGTTATCGAGAGTGCTTAAGGACATAAAAAACCCGCACATAGACTATGAAGTGGCATTTTAAAAGGGACATCTAGGAAGCATGTGTGGCATCCAGAGTATATGTCCAAAGATCCAGGGGAGTGGCAGCAGGGAAGGGAAGCATGTATAAGTGTCTTCTGAAATCACTCTCTCTGTGACATAAAAGATGAAAGTCCCAGTAAACGGTTCTGGCAAAGGGCCCGTGCAGACAGCAAGACCAGGTACATGCACAGGTGTAGGCATTTCACAAATGTTGATGATCCTGAAATTGCATGGCTGCAGTCTTCTTGAGCAATTAAGTCTCAAGGATGACTACTGTTTGTCTGGCTTTGAATGCTGTGGAAAACTCTTCCTGGATTTTTTTGTCTTATGAAGACATTGACTTCTGCTCTAATTGCGCTATATCCTTTTTAATATTGTGTGCAATTTTGATCGCAGTACCTTAAAAAGGATATAGTGGAATTAGAAAAGATACAGAGAAGAACCACCAAAATGGTAAAGGAGATGGAAGGATACCCCTATGAGGAGAGGCTTAAAAGATTAGAGTTCTTCAACCTGGAAAAGATATGGCTGAGGGGAGATATGATAGAAGTCTATAAATTAATGAATGGACTGGAATGTGTAAACATAGATAGATTGCTTATGCCATCAAATAGTAGAAATACTAGGGGACATGCAATGAAGCTACAGTGTTCTCCATTTAAGACTAGTAAGACAAATTCTTTTTCACTCAACGTGTAATCGAACTCTGAAATCCGTTACCGGAGGATGTAGTAAAAGCTGTAGCTGGGTTTAAAAAATGGTTTGGACAAGTTCCTGGAGGAAAGCTCCATAAACCATTATTAAAGAAGACCAGAAAATCTACTACTCATCCCAGGACGAGCATTGTGGAACCTGTGTGTTTTTTTGGGAAACTGCCAAGTTCTTGTGACCTGGATTGGCCACTGTTAGAAACAGGATACTGGGCTTGATGGACCTTGGTCTTACCCAGTATGGCATTTCTTATGTTCTTAGAGATTTACACTAAAGACTTTCTTATGCCAAGCACCATGATGGGACCTAGATATCCAGGAATGGCCTAAAATCTCCCTCTTGGAATTGGGCAACTTGGCAGGGCTGCTTGTGTGAAATTCTGTTACTTTTATACTGTCAGAGACATTTACCAAACCTACTCCAGATCTTGGAGAAATTCTGTGAAACCAAGTCCAAAAAACTCAGTCATGGTTTTACAGAATTTCTGGCAGAAGAACATGGCATAAGAAAAGTATTTGGAGTACGTCTTTAGAGCAGGGGACAATGGATTCACAAGGCAAAAAATCTAAGAAGGGTTTTCCATGGAGCTTAAGACTAGACAAACCTTTGGCCAGTCAGGAAGCAGGAAGTAACAGCACCAGAAATACAAGCTGAGACAGAGTAGCTCCTCCTGGAAAAGGGCTGCCTTTCAATGCAAGGCTCTTCAGTTCAAGACCAGGCCTTGATGATGTTGGGTTTTCTGTGCCACTGCAGATCTGGAGATTCACTGAAGGGCCCTCACTGCATGCTACTGGTTGCCGAGCATTATGATCCTGAATTTAGTGAGATTTTGAGAGTAAATTTACGCACTCAGTCCTAAAACATTTTTCAAAAGGACCAATCCAGGAGCTTAACCCCCTTTGAATACCGGCCACAGACTGTATAACACTAATTTATTTCCTAGAATTTGAATTTTTCATTCATTTATGTAGGGATAAGAGAGCTCTTTCCACTGCAGTTTTCAAACAAATTGTTTATATTTACAAGGGAACGACTATAACAATTTTACTGAATGGATCTTGCAGCCATTCACCATCTAAGGCCATGAGTCCGGGGAACAGCACCTATTTTAAAAATGACTTCTTCATTTTAGATAATGTTTTTTAACACGGTGGTTGTGATTCTAGTAGCAATGGAGTGATTGCAACTGGGCTGTTGATGCCTTTGCCGAAATGGGACATCCAGTGTGAAACTGCATCTCAGCTGCAGGAAGTCAATACAAAGGAAGAATTTTATAAGGAGCCATCTAGATTTAGATGGCAAGAATGCATGTAAATCAACTAGTGTAAAGGTATGTGCATTTTTTGCATTGCACAAACTTTCACTGGGTGCGCAATAGATGTGCAATAGATGCATTGATTCAAATACTATAATTTATGCACATATTTGCACAAAGTAGTGCTTTAACTTAACAAGCTCTCTCTGCTACTTACACTAGTATTTTATAAGAGAGACATAAAATACCCTTATGAAAATGTGCATTAATTAGGCGTGAGCTTATAAAATTATCCATGTCAAGAAATGTTGAGGCCTCACAGCAATCGGGAAAAACTAAGTTCACACTTTTTGACATTTTTTTGAATCAGGTACTGTTGCTAAAGTTAATCACAGCCTCATATGACAGTGTTAATTTACGGGAATATTCTTTTAACAGATCATGGTAGTCCATGTTTATAACATTAAGCTAAGGACTGGATATTTTTCCATCAGTACATGCATCTCTAAATTTTTAGTACTTTTTAAAAAGATTGTTTACCTCCTTCCTACTAGCCATTTTTCTTGGCCTCCTCATTATGCTCATTACCTAATTGTCCTAAGGGTGGGAAAGGGGAAGAAAGAAGATCTGTGCCATTGGAATTCTAACCCACAAAGAAAATGACATAGACATCAGTCTGCTGTTCAAGGACTGAAGCAGATCCATCAAATTGTGGCAGCTAGTTATCTCATGTTAACCCATTGCCCTCAAAATTGCTTTTGCTTGGCTAAACACGACAATCAGTCAGCCATCTGCAAGTTCCAGAGAAAAGCATGGTCCCGTGGTGTTTCTGCAATAGTTTCCAATGGTCTCTAGAGGCCACTGCAAAAACATCACCGTTCCAAGTTTCTACCCTGCCCGCTTACTTCTTAAGTATGAACGCTGTTCCCTGCTGCTATAAAACCTGAAGAATTGAGTGTCAAATTCAGATTGCTTGCCAGGTAGCAGGATTGGGGCTTTTAGAATAATATTAGAGAAATCATTTCAAACAATTAAAAACAACAAAGAAGTAGTTTGTAAAAAGAATAAAATATCAATATAATCAATATATCAATTACAAATTTCGTTTATATGTATCTCTATATATGCATTTGGATACTGGATGGTGTCTGTCTGTCACAGTAGGGTGGAGTGTGCATGCCCGCTTCAGCTATCCTCATACCCTGGGAGAGACTTCCAGCAGAAGAAGGTGGCAGAGGTGTAGAGGTTATATTAGTTTGTCTCCTGCCACACTGGGCACCCACCCCAGTCTGCCACTAAGAGCCTCTGCTCCCATGACAGCAGGGGAGTAGTCAAGGGTAGGCCTGGGTGGACCATGGCTCCTCCACCTTGGCATTAGGCCCGCCTAGTCAGCGGCAGCACAACAATCTCATGAGAGAAAAACTGGAGGCGGTGTCGACATTCATACTGCCTTGTACCAACCAATGATAATCCCAGGTCCCACCAAAAAATCTGCCCTGGCTATGCCACTACCTGTTGGAGCTTAACTGCACAAGCTGGTGGGGAGTGAAGACTGCCAATAAGAACTTCTGCTCCCACAGACAGCAAGATAGCAATGTGGAAACATGATGCACCTGTGAGGATGGAAGCAGCAAATACATGACCCCATGAGCAGGAGGATATTGCAGCTGTAGGGATGGAAGAAGATGCAGAGGAAAGGTGATGCAATAAACAAAAACACACATACTAAGAGCTGTGGGGAGTGCCTGGGTGGGAAGACTGGGAGGAGGGGAGGACAAGACAATACCTGAGGTGAGAAATGGAGGGGGGGGGGGAAAGAGGGAAAGAGCGCACCTAAGATGCAAAATAGGGGAAGGGAAAATAGTGCTACTGTGGGGACAGGGAGGTGGAGAATAAACAGAGCTGCAGAAAAAGCAGGACATCACCATGGAAGGAACAATTTTATTACCAAACCATGAGGTCAGCCCGCCACGTGTTTCGGCCAGGGGTCTTTTTCAGAGGACAAAGACCTCTAAAAACAAACAATAAATTAAAATCATAATAGTACAGATAATAAGACAAATATTAAAAGTATAAATACAAAAATATATAAATATGTGAAGAGCCGAAGGAAAAAAACAAATTAGTACAAGTAAACAAATAAATAAATTAATAAGTAAATGATTAATAGCTGTGTTAAGAAATTAAAAACTATATTAAAAATTACTAAAACTATAAATCAATCATCTTGAACAATCAAGAAATTTAAATTAAGATAACATGCAGAGCTGTAAAGGCAATGTGACAATCGGATAGAACATAAAACGCAAGGCATATGAGTGAAAGCTATTACCCATAGAGCAACTCACCAGTAGATGGATTTAGAGCACTTATTAATGGTACAACACTTAAAGCTGAGGATACAATAATCATAGACAATTATTAATATGCACCTTGGAATATTACAAATAAGTATGTCTGAAATACGCACCAGAAGCCAAACAGAGGACCCCATAATGAAAACAATAATGCCACTAAGTATAGTGTAGTCAGCATATATTGTGAGTGACTTGAACATATCTTTAAATCCTCACTTTAAACTGAGTTAAAATGGAATCTTACAGTAAATCTATCTGAAATAAGCACTTGAAGTCCACCAGAGGACCCCATAAGGAAAACAATGATGCCACTAAAGAACAGTGTGGTCAGCATGTATTAGGAGTGACTTATGACTCTTTAAACCC
Source organism: Ichthyophis bannanicus (assembly GCA_033557465.1). Classification (NCBI taxonomy): domain Eukaryota; kingdom Metazoa; phylum Chordata; class Amphibia; order Gymnophiona; family Ichthyophiidae; genus Ichthyophis; species Ichthyophis bannanicus. Next base: position 27,640,098 of record CM066036.1, on the reverse strand, counting down.
TCACTTTAGATGTAGTTAAAAGCAAAACCGCAGACATCCAAAATACTTGAGAAGAATCGTGACCAGTCAGATTGCATCCATTAAAAGTTTTAAAATAAGCTAAAACGGCATGATCAGTTAAAGGATAAAAATGCTCACCAACAAACTTCCAGCGTGTACGTGGCAAAAGAGCAAACCCCGACTAAGCGTGCAAAATAAGAATGAGGAAGACCAACATCATTCTGAGCATGGAGAGACTGCAGGTGTAGCTTTGCTGTTCACATTATTCTGGTCTGACATTATGAATTAGGCATCTTTTATCTGCAATGAAACTATTGAATTCTTATGATGTCTTTAGTTATGCAAAGGGATAACTATTGTGTTCTATAAATCTGCTTTAGGCGGAAATTGAAAGATTTGGTGCCCTTATATATGCCAATAGACATATTTTATATTATAAGGTTTGTGCAATTAAAACTAAAACTGTGAACACTACACAGAGGTGTGCGTTATATTCATTGGTAAAACAATAGCAAATAGATATTGAATGAGTGCTGCGGACAAGCGACTCATTACATGAAGTTAGTTTAGGAAGGCTTGTTGGAGTACAACAAATGTAGGTACTGAGTAAAAAGCAGTGCAATTGCTAAGATGAATGTAAGTAATTATTGTGAAAATATCTATGGGGCTATGATGGTCTGTAGATGCTAATACACAGTGGTTAAGCAAGGGGTAGTGAAGTGATTAATAAATAAAAATGAGTTAAAAATAAAATACAATTCAGCAAAAAACACACCTTCATCAACGGTGGTACATCAAATCGTTAGTTAGAAGATTGACGAGACATGATACTGTAGGGATTCAACCCATAATAAATAATTTATAAATAATGTAAAAACAGTGTAAAAATAAAAACAAAAATCTGTCATAAAAGAAAAAATGAAAATGTAAAAAAAAAAATATATATATATGATGATCAAAATGAAGGAGAACAAAAACATGTACCTCAATTGAAAAATAGTCATAAATAACCCAATGGAAGTGAAGTCATTTAAAAAAGTGGCACTCAAATTATAAAAAAAAAATAAGTGTGAACCATAAACCGGTAAGCATTAAAACAGGAACCCACTGACCGTTGTCGTTAAAAGGTCCAATGGAAAAAACAAAAAACAAAAAGGGCAGCAAATAAAACTAAACATGATGGTAAAAATCAATTAAAATCATGTTAAAAGTGGAACCTAAAATATAATATTAAAACCACATACTGTAGAACAAGAACTGTAAAAGACAGCGTCTGGTGATAAAAAAGGGGATAAAACCAGGATACTAAATAAATATCATGCTAAAATATGTACTCAAAAAAGGGGGTGACCTAAAAACCAGACCATAGAAAACATGATGTAAAAACATAATTTATTTTTATTTTTATTTATTTTAACAGTCGCTTATATACCGCTACCTTCCACAGATCAGGTGCGATTTACATAAAACAGGTAAAGAAACAGTGTAACATATCTGTTTTTACATTAAACATCGTTTGAATTATGTACATCTTAACTTTAACAATTAAACTTTAGAGAACTATGTACAATCAACGGATGTTGAAATTAAACAAGGAAGGTAGCTATTTACAAGCATCGTAAACTGTGTAAATGGTCCTCTTTTCATGGGTCATTATGGTATTAAGCTCAAAGTGTTATATATTATCCCTTTTCAATTTTCAATAATGAAATCAAGGATAAAAAATAAGAACTGTGTTTGTAGAGAACAACCAGAAGGACACAGGTCAGGGGTCTGTTAGGAACACTTCCTTTTGAAAGATATCGAAAAAATCCGGAGGTCAGATGTTAATTGTAAATATCATAGAAAAACACATTGGGTTGATCTCATAGTTTGGTAATAAAATTGTTCCTTCCATGGTGAGTCTGTTGTCCTGCTTTTTCTGTGCTTGGTGATGTTGCAGTAACTGTTGGGAGGAGAAGGGCACTATTTGCCGGTGAATTTCATTGGGTGTCAGCTAGTCTATTTATTTTTCAAAGTCTATCTACAATCAAAGCAATGTACTACACTTCATATCATGCTATAAAGTTTAAATTAATTAGACACGTTAGGAAGATCGGTGTGGTGCAACAATGGTTATATGTTCATAAGAGTTCATGCGGTCTATTATTTATTTATCTATTTATTTAAGGTTTCTTTCTATACTGCTTTACAGGACTTGTCAAAGTGATGTGCAGTAAAATTTACATTATAGGAGTCAGAGAGTCTGTGGGTAGGGAAATAATGGTAGGGAGAACTGAGGGACACGTATGGGGGCAATAAAGAAGGAGGGGGAGAATTAGGCCAAGGAGACTATGAACTGCTAAGGTGATCTCTAAAAGCCTAAGGTGAAAATGTGGGTCTTAAGGCCAGTCTTGAATTTATTTTAGCTGGATTCTGAACAAAAGTGTACTGGGAGGGAGTTCCATAGTAGGAAAGAGCGAGGAAATAGAAGACAGATTGATGGATAGAGGCATGTCAGGTACAGTAGATTGAGGGAAGGTAAAGGATGTTGTGAGTCTGAGAGTGTATGGGATGAGTAGAAGAGGGAGTAAGGTAGACTAAGAAATAATGAGGAAGGCCGGTGTAGAAGGCTTTGTGAGCTATGAGGAGAATCTTGAATTTGTTCCGATAAGTGACAGCAGCCAGAGATGGAGAATGCAGAGGGAGCGAGGTAGTCATGTTTCCTGGAGCTATAGATAAGTTTCAAGGTAGAGTTTTGGACATTTTGAAGTTGCTTAAAGGAGTGAAATAGGAACCCAGAATATACTACACTACCATAGTCAAGATGAGAGAGTATAAGTGCATGAGCTGCTGTTGTGAGGGCATCTTGAGAAAGATGTGATTTGATGAAGTAGAGTTGTCATAGGAAAAAAGAAACGACAGAACTGATTTCTTATCCACAGTAGGGTCCAGATGCAAACACAGGCCATCTCAAAGTATAGGACCAGGTATTTAATTAGGAAATCTGTTAGTAACAGGTCCAGTACAGTTCACAGCAATCATAGGTAGATCAGATAGTCCAGCAGAATATATACTTGCAGGTCAGGGTCAGATCAAGATATATGCTTGCAGGTGAGGTTCCAGGTTAGGTTGCCAACTGTTAGAAAAATCAGAAAACTTTGGCGAGGCCCTCAAGCACTTCTCACTCCCTCCTGCCACAAGTCCTTCTCTCATGAAACAGGAGCCAGTCTTGAGCAATGTTCCCTCTAATTATTGTTATGTATGTGTAATATGCAGGGCAGCAGCCCCTCTTCATGTGGTATTTTACCCTATTGAAGCAGTACTGCTTTCAGGTTCTATACCACTTCTGATCCTCAAACAGGTTTTCAGGATATCCCTAATAAATATGCTTGAGATAGAGTTGCATTCAATGGGGGTAGCATGCATGCGGATATGTCCTTTAATATATGTAAGGACTCTTTCAGGACCCTCACTAGTCCATCGTACCCTGTATCCAGGGCCATACTATCATAGCCCATGTAGGAGGTGCATGCCATTGTGTTGTAACATCCTCTTTGCGGGATGATGTCATTGGTTCTCGCTGACTGTATATAAAGCTCCAAAATGCTGATATGTGGTAGAAGATGTTGGATATTGTAATGGTGTGTAGTGTTTTAATGGCTCAGCTTTGGGATCGATATTTATTTTGGGGACAATTTTCAAACAACCGAAATTGAAATGCCATGGTGGTCCGCCATGGTACTTAAATATCGGCTGGATATTCAACAGTAGTACCTGGATAGGAGTTTCTGCTGAATATTCGGGCTGAGTGGCACTAACTGGATAAATGGCAACCTTGTCTGTCGAGCAGAGATTTTCTCAGGACAGTTTTTCAGGCAGCTTAAGTTGACCACATACCGCAGATGGTAAATGACGATCCTGCTCACTGGATAAAGTCACCGTTTATCTGGTCAACAAAGACACTGTCCGATCCCTGCCCACGGGCCACCTGTGCACTAACCAGATAGTATTAGGGTGGTCTGTGGAGATAGTCAGAATATCGCGGCAAGCACACTGAGCCGGCAGGCCTCCCATTGACTAGCCAGCTAAGGACTTTGAATAATGGCCTGTATATGTGCAGTGTGAAGATTCCCTCAATGCTATAAGTCTCCTTGGACAAGCTGGATGCGTCAACCACACCTGGCGATGTCATCCGACGGCGCCAAGGACGGAAGTGCTCTCCTACCCCCTGGCCCGCCCTTACCAGCCAGAATCCATTTTTCCATCTTGCCAGCAAGACGGACCTCTTCAACTCTCCTACTTACAAAAAAAAAAGAGAAAATCCCATCAGCAGAAGAAAAGCAGAAAACCAGTCATTTGCAAGCATAAGTCTTCTATCAAGGTACAATGCCAAAACCGGGATTTAAAAAATGCACGGATGCAACAAAAAAATGAACAGCACTGAGCGGTGTGTTAAGATGTCTAGGGATCAGTCACGGGGTCGACGACTGCCCCCACTGTGCCTGAATGTCCCCTTGGGCATGCAAATACAGGCTACATACCCTGAAGGACTTCCTTGCAACTTCTCCTTTCTTCTTCTCTGCTGCCAGGGATCATGCGACCAACCATATGGAGCACCAAGACCCTCTGCATGCTGTAGCTGCCACTCAGGATGTGCCTAGGGTTGCCAACCGGCCGGTTTTTCCATGGCCAGGCCGGCTGCCGGCAAAGATGTCAAACCGGCCGTTGAAAAGCCGGTTTTTTGCTCTGGCCGCAAGATCGGGAGCGGCCAGAGCAAAAAAACGGCTTTCCTCCCGAAGTCCGCGGCGCGAATGCGAACGCGATTCCCCATAATAGTGCAGCCGCTGCTTCTGCTTTGTACAGAGCAGCAGCTGCACTACACTTACTTTGAAAAGTAAAGAAACTGTATGAGGAGCCCTCCGGTCATGGCAGAGCCCGAGGAAGTGATGTCATGGAGGCGGGTTCCTCACAGGCTGTCTTTCCTTTCAAATTAACTTTAGCTGCAATAAAGTTAATTTGAAAAGGAAAGACAGCCCGTGAGGAGCCCGCCCCCATGACATCACTTCCTCGGGCTCTGCGATGACCGGAGGGCTTCTCACACAGTTTCTTTACTTTTCAAAGTAAGTGCATTGCAGCCGCTGCTCTGTACAAAGCAGAAGCAGCGGCTTGGGCAGGGCAGGGGTGTGAGTGAACCAGCAAGGGGGGGGGGGGTGATGGTATGATTAAACCAGCAGGAGGGAGGGGGGGGGTTGGGGTGAGTGACCCAGCCGGAGGGGGTGAGGGAGTGACAGTGGGGTGGGTAAGTGAACCAGCAGTGGAAGGGGGGGTGGTGTAAGTGAACCAGCAGTGGAGGGGGGGGGTGTGAGTGAATCATCATGGGAGGGGGGTTGGTGTGAACCAGCAGGGGAGCGGGGTTGGTGTGAGTGAACCAGCAGGGGAGGGGGGGGTGATGGTGTGAGTGAACCAGCAAGGGGGGGGTGAGTGAGTGACACGGGGGTGGGTAAGTGAACCAGCAGGGAGGGGAGGGGAGGGGTGGTGTGAGTGAACCAGCAGGGGAGGGGGTGAGTGAGTGAACCAGCAGGGAGGGGGGGCGAGTGAGTGAACCAGCAGGGAGGGGGGGGTGAGTGAACCAGCGCTGAGGGGGGGTGTGAGTGAATCCTCGGTAATTTTTGTGGGTGGGGCAAGGGTGGGACTGGGGGAGGAGAATGGGTGGAGCATGGCGAGCCACAGGTGTCGGGTTTTTCTCGGTGAAAAAGTTGGCAACCCTAGATGTGCCCATCAGGCCCTCCATCCCAAGCCAGGCATGTTCGGGGCTGCTCCCCCCTCAACGGACCAGGTGCCCATCCTCTGATGGCTCAGAACACCCCACAACGCAGCAACAGAAGATCTACAGGGCCCAGGCCTCTCTGCTCGCTGCCATACCACTGGAAATTATGTCAGTGCACTGAGCTCCTCCTACCATGATGCTATTGGCCAGCACCATGAACATAACATAAGAACATAAGAAATGCCATACTGGGTCAGACCAAGGTCCATCAAGCCCAGTATCCTGTTTCCAACAGTGGCCAATCTAGGTCATACATACCTAGCAGTTTCTCCAAAAGACACAGGTTCCGCAATGCTTGTACTGGGTCAAGCATAGATATCCTGGGTCCTTTCTTAATAATGGTTTATGGACCTTTCCTCCAGGAACTTGTCCATACCTTTTTTAAACCCAGCTACACTAACAGCCTTTACTACATCCTCCGGTAACAAATTCCAGAGTTTGATTACACGTTGAGTGAAAAAATATTTTCTTTTATCAGTCTTAAATAGTTTACCCTGTAGCTTCATTGCATGTCCCCTAGTCTTTCTATATTCTGATAACATAAACAATCAATCTACGTTTACCCGTTCCACTCCGTTCATTAATTTATAGACTTCTATCATATCTCCCCTCAGCCCTCTCTTTTCCAGGTTAAAGAGCCCTAACCTTTTTAGCCTTTCTTCATAGGAGTATCCTTCCATCCCTTTTACCATTTTGGTGGCTCTTCTCTGAACCTTTTCTAATAACTCTATATCCTATTTAAGATACGGCGACCAGAACTGCACACAATATTCAAGGTGAGGTCTCACCATGGAACGATATAGAGGCATTATAATATCTTTTGTTTTATTTTCCATTCCTTTCCTTATGATACCTAGCATTCTATTTGCTCTCTTGGCTGCCGCTGCACACTGGGCCGAGGGTTTTAACATGTTATCCACAATGACGCCTAAATCTTTTTCCTGGGTGGTGGTTCCTAATGTGGAACCTTGCATCGTGTAACCATAGTTTGGGTTGTTCTTCCCTAGGTGCATAACTTTGCACTTGTCCACATTAAATTTTATCTGCCATTTTGATGCCCAGTCTTCTAATTTATCAAGATCCTCTTGCAATTTTCCACAATCCTCTTGGGTTTTAACAACTTTAAATAGTTTTGTGTCATCTGCAAATTTGATAACCTCACTCGTTATTCCACTTTCCAGGTCATTTATGAATATGTCAAAAAGCAGCGGACCCAGCACTGATCCCTGGGGTACACCACTATTCACCTTTCTCCATTGGGAAAATTGGCCATTTAGCCCAACCCTCTGCTTTCTATCTTTTAACCAGTTCTTGACGCACAGTAGTACACTGCCTCCTATCCCATGACTCTTTAGTTTTGCCAAAAGTCTCTGATGAGGGACCTTGTCAAAGGCTTTCTGAAAGTCCAGATACACTATATCAACCGACTCACCTTTGTCCACCTGTTTATTCACACTTTCAAAAAAACATAACAGATTAGTAAGACAAGATCTTCCTTGTCTAAAGCCATGTTGTCTGTCTCCCATTAGGCCATGACTATCTACATGCTGAGTAAGTTTATTCTTTATGATGGTTTCTACCATTTTTCCCGGTACTGACGTGAGGCTCACCGGTCTGTAGTTTCCCGGATCACCCCTGGAACCCTTTTAAAAAATTGGTGTTACATTGGCGATCCTCCAATCTGGATGATTTTAATGATAGTTCACAGATTACTAATAGCAGGTCTGCAATCTCATATTTCGGTTCTTTCAACACCCTTGGATGTATACTATCCGGCCCAGGTGATTTGCTACTCTTCAGTTTATCTAATAGTTGTAATACATCTTCCCGATGTATCAATATTTCCTTCAATTCTTCCGCACCTTTAAATACCACTTAAGTCATGGGTAACATCCCTACATCTTCCTCAGTAAAGACCGAAGCAAAGAATTCATTCAGTCTCTCCGCTATCGCCTTGTCGCCTCTTAGTGCCCCTTTAACACTTCTATCATCTAATGGACCAACTGACTCTCTCACAGTTTTTTTGCTACGAATGTACTTGAAAAAATATTTATTTCGCGTTTTTGCTTCCGCAGCATACTAGATACTCCATACTCGAGGGCATTTGGGCTACTTTACTCTTTTTTGGAACCTCTCTGCTTTTGGTAGTATCCTTCAAGGATACACTCTTCCGAACCATCCGCTCTTGGGCGACTGTCGGCTTTCCCCTATTATCTAGTTTAAAAGCTGCTCTATCTCCTTTTTAAAGGTTAATGCCAGCAGCCTGGTTCCATCCCAGTTAAGGTGAAGCCCATCCCTTCAAATCCAAAACCCTCATCTCTGCACCATTGTCTCATCTACGCATTGGGACTCCGGAGCTCTGCCTGCCTTTTGGGTCCTGCACGTGGAACGGGAAGTATTTTGGAGAACGCTACCCTGGAAGTTCTGGATTTCAACTTCCTACCTAAAAGCCTAAATTTAGCCTCCAGAACCTCCCTACCACATTTTCCTATGTCATTGGTACCGACATGTACCAAGACAGCAGACTCCTCCCCAGCACTATCTACGACCCTATCTAGGTGGCGCGTGAGGTCCACTACCTTCGCACCACGCAGGCATGTTACCAGGCGATCCTCACGTCCACCAGCCACCCAGCTATCTACATGCCTAATGATCGAATCACCAACTATAATGGCTGTCCTAACCCTTCCCTCATGGGCACATGGCCCTGGAGAAACTTCCTCGGTGCGAGAGGGTTTTACATCACCTGGAGGACAGGTCCTAGTTACAGGATCACTTCCTGCCACGTGACCTCTCTCCTCCATGGCAACAGGGATGCTGCCAGACTGGAGGTGGGAATTCAGGACTATATCCCTGTAGGTCTCGTCTATGTACCTCTCTGTCTGTCTTATGTTTTCCAAGTCTGCTACTCTAGCATCTAGAGAACGAACTCGTGAGAGGCAAGCCTGGAACAGTGTCAGCGCCCCGACATAGGAGTCCCACGCCGACACAGGAGCAAAGATGCGGCTTCCCTGTCGGCACAGAGGAGCCACTGCACATCGTGCCATCGCAGCAGGGGCAGGGGGAGCCACGGCAAAAGCTGCCAAACAAGTCTTCCAGCAACAGCGATAGCCCCTGGCGCTTAAGGGACTGGCACAATAGCAAGAGTCTCCACAGGCACCAGAAGAAACCGTCCTGCATCCCCCCACTCAGTATTCCCCTACAGAGGGCACTCCAGGCACAGCACAGGCCCATCAGAGGCCAGCATCTCGGCAGCCACTCTGGAGCTCCTCATCAGACTACTGCATCACCAAAGACAGGCAAGTGCATCAGACGCACAACCCATGATCTCTAGGAGCAACGGGGCAATAACTAAACCACGGGACCTTGAGACTTCATCGTCCACACCAGTATCTCCAGATCTCATGACCACAGATAACTGTGAGAAGGTGGCTGCCACACTGGGCACTGTGGATACCGAGGACAACCTGACCTCACCCAGAACAGCCTCCATGCCCTTGTCAGATGCCAAGACCACCACAAGATACCCCAACCTCCGCCATCGCCACCAGAGGACCTTACCTACCCAAAATTCCTATGCAAAGTCGCAGCGTAACTCGCAATCATGCCGGCAGATGCAGGGAGCCAGAAGAACGAGGCTCCGGGAGCCCAAAGATACTTGGACACCCCCAAGGCATTGCCCACCCTGCCAGTCCACCAACAACTCCTGGACAACCTGAGCCAGCTATGGCTCACCCCGGCATCAGGAGCTGCCTGCTCCCACAAGCTAGAGGCAAAGTACCAGGTGCAGCAAGCCCCAGGATTTTCCAAGACACAGTTGCCTCACCAATCCATTGTGGTGGAGTCGATCCTGAAGCAAGTCAGATCCTCCCACAACCACGCCAACGCTCCACCTGGGCGGGAACACAAACTCCCGGACGATGTGGGCAAGAAGGTTTTCCATGGAGTCATCCTAGGTGCACGGGTCGCAGAGCACTAATTCCAACACGCCATGTTCCAAGACGTCCTGCTCATCAAGGGCACCGTGGTGGCACTGCCCATGGAGGTCTAGGTGACCACCTCAACAGTCTTATCAGACTTCACAGAATACACCAAACACTTGGTGAGAGCAGTGTTCGATGGTGCCGCCCGCACGGCTGAGACTGCCATCTCTGCGCGTTGCCTAGCCTGGCTCCATGCTTTGGGCCTGAGGGAGGACACACATGACCAATAGCAGATGCCCCTTGCACAGGGGACTCGCTATTCGGGGGCAAGTGAAAAATATCAACGACAACATGAAGTAGCACTGCACCACACTACAAACCCTTGCAGAGGAGGTCCTGGAGTGTGATGGTGGAAACAAGAAATGGGACTACCACCACAAGCTGTACTCCTCCTCAAAACGGAGTGCCCCTTACAACAAGTAGCAGGCCCCATGGTACAAACAGCACTTAGTACCAATCCCTAACCTGAACATAAGCTCTGATGACCTGTATGTCTTAATAGCCATCTGGAATGAAACAATTACCAACAATGCAGCTACACCCCCATCAAGAACAATGTCAAGCAATCCTCATTGTCCATACACAATAGTACACAATAGATTTAAAAAGGATCAAATGAAGCCTAAGAAAAGCAGAACAAATATGGAGTCCCTAGACGAACAAGCCAAGAATGAATAACTTCATAGCCTCAAAAAGTATAGAGTCCAATTAAAACAAACCCAAAAAAGACTATCACTCCCACAAATTACTCAAGTCCCTCAACAAATCCAGAGAGCTATTTGAAATAGCCAAATCCTTGTTAAGAGAAAACACCCCCGCCAACAGCACAGTTTATCCCCACTCCCAAAGAAATTGCAAATCACTTCCAAACCAAACTGCAGAACTATCCTCCAGCTACACTGACAAAAAGCTTATACAAACCCTGTACACCCAGCACCCGGTCTCATCTGTCCACCTGGTCAATATAATCGGAAATCTGAACACGACCACATCACCACTGGATCCCTGTCCAGCGAGCTGGATAAAATCAACAAGATCTGAATTTGCCTCGTCATAGGCAAGATGTTACAGCTCTCCTTCAAGCAAGGATACATCCCAACAAGTCTAAAGACTGCATCTATACACCCACTACTAAAGACTCCAAAGCTAGACACTTCCGAATTAAACTCATATAGACCTATTTCAAGTCTACCATTCCTCACAAAAATAATGGAGAAAGTGGTCCAGCTGCAGCTGCAAAACCATATCAGCCTAAACGCACCAGTCAATCCACATCAGCATGGCTTCCAGATTAATTAGAATCAAAACACTGTTAATATCTCTCATTGACCATCTAATCAAGGGAATCAAGAAATCAAAACACACCTTCATCTTCATATTCCTTGACATATCAGCAGCCTTTGATACCATATGTCACGAGGTTCTCTTACAAAGACTACACGGCATTGGTATCATCAATAAAGTGCTAGGCTGGATCCAATCTTATCTGACTGAGCGCTTACAGATTGCAAAATTCGAGAACAAAAGCTCAGACCCATTCCTGCAAAACTGTGGTGTACCCCAAGGCTCTTCTCTGTCATTGTTACTATTCAATATTTACATCCAGCCAATCTGCAGAATCCTCCAGTCACACAATATGTTATACTATCTATATGAGGATGACAATGTTTTACTTGCCATTCTCAATCAATGAACCAGATTATACTCCCATCATATAATATTTTGATTCAGTTGACCTATGGATATCCCAACAACGTCTGACCATAAATTACAACAAAATGGAGGTATTATTTGTCTGCAGAGATCACTTATTTGCCCCACAAAAGACAGTTAAAGTCAATCAAATAGAACTAACAGTCAAATCTGAGGTTTGCTACCTTGGTGTAACTATTGATCAACAACTCAACAAAGCAAATCTACAATAAACTAAGAATGCTACAATGGCTTCATTCCTTATTAGAACTGCACAACTTCAGGACTATCTTCCAAGGAATGACACTTCCACATATCGACTTCTGCAATGCAATTCTCAAAGGATTACCGAAATCCCATCTATTACCACTACAACTTGCACAGCACACAGCGGCAAGGGTACTCACCGGGACATCCAGGAGCTCACACATCACCCCTAGCCTGAAAGAACTCCACTGGCTACCGTTAATAGACAGAATCAAATACAAGAACATCGTCATGATATTCAAAATCCTTCATGACCAGTCCATGACCAGTTCATAATAAAAAATGTCCCAACAACAGGCAAAGGAGAAGCACTGCAGAGCACCTCCTCATTTTGCACCCAAACTTCACAAAATGCAACCAATCCACATGTGAAAGAGCTTTTTCATTGTATTCTCCAATGATATGGAACCCCTCCCTGCAAAGATTTGCATAGCCACAGACTCCAAGAATTTCAGAAAACTCCTGAAACGCATCTGTTCCAAATGCGCTTCCAGGGAATAACATAAGCAAAGAACCAGCATCATTAACCCATAAATAATCCACAGCTAAGATATAGCCTACGCCTATCAAACACTCAGCCCACCCTTGCCATTCATTATCAAGCACGCACACCACACCAATCTACTCAATCAGTACCTGTATATATTGTATTCATGTTATTATGATGCCTCAATCATAATTGTTCCCTACATGATTATATGGGTTGCTTCTATAGTATTTGTTAGATTAATGTTCACATGGTCCATGCAATATTTAGTTCTGTTTCTGTTATTTGTAAATTATATTGAACACTAGAAATGTGGTATATAGACCATTTAAATAAATAAATAAAACATCACCAGGGAGACAGGAAGCAGCAGAAGCAGACCCCAAACTCCTCAGGGAAGAGCACCCCTCCTTTCAATGGTGTGCACATGGACAGGACTCTGTTGGGGGGCCTCCTCTTGGCCTTCCTCAACACCTGGGCACGGATCACAATTGGCAAATGGGTCCTCCAGATCATAGCAGAGAGCTACAGCATCCAGTTCTTATCACTGCCCTCCCAGCATACTCCACCCACCACCGAGACTCCTCCACATGCTGCCGGTCATGACTTCAGAGATCTTATCCCTCCTGGTTTCCCAGGCGATAGAACCAGTCCCAGCGAATGAACTGTGGGTTCTACTCGAGGTACTTTCTCATACCAAAGAAATCAGGTGGGGTCCACCCTATCCTTGACCTAAGGAAGCTGATCAAGTTCATCTTGAAAGAAAGGTTCAGGATATATTCCTTAGGGTCCATACTGCTCCTCATTCAGATGGGGGACTGGCTGGCTGCCCTGGACTTGCAAGATGCCTACATGCACATCCCCATCCACCGGTCACACTGGCAATAACTGTGTTTTCAGGTGTTGGGCAACCATTACCAGTACAGAGTTCTTCCCTTCGGCCTATCACCAGCCCCAAGGGTGTTTACCAAGTGTGTGGCAGTAGCACCGGCACAGATGCCCTGCTTCCGGAGATGAATCTTCCCATACCTCGATAACTGGCTACTGTCAGCACCCTCATTGCAAACAATCCAGAGAGCAGTCAGACAGAGCATTGCTGACCTCCTTGAGATTCCTGATAAACCATCAGAAGTCACGCCTCCAGCTTTCCCAACGCCTGGAATTCATCGGGGCAGACACTGACACAAGGCATCCAGGGCATTCCTCCCAGTTTACCAAGTGGACATCACCACCTCCCTGGCTTGCAATGTTGCCTCATCTGATCAGGCCTCTGCACGGATCCTCCTTGACCTTCTGGGACACATGGTGGTGACGATAAAGGTGCTGGCGCTCACAAGACTACACATGCGCCACCTGCAATGGCACCTCCACTCTCACTGGGACCAGTGCTCCCAGTCACTGTCCATGTACGTCCCATTGGACAAGGGGATCCAGGATTCACTCTGCTGGTGGACCCTCCCCGAGAACCTCAAGGAAGGCAGGCCCCTTCAGCTACCACCACACCAGATAGTCATCACCACCATCACTTTGACCACAGGCTGGGGGGCCCATATGCGACAACTCCAAACCCAGAGGGCCTGGACAGTGAAGGAGCAGGTGCAACATATCAACCTCCTGGAGCTCCAAGTGATCCGACTCATGCTGACAGCCTTCTAGCAACTCATCACTGGCCAGACCATCCTGATCCAAATGGACATTCAGGTCACCATGTTCTATGTCAACAAGCAAGGAGGGACAGGCTCCCACTCCCTCTGCATGGAGGCCCTCAAGCTCTGGGCCTTTGCCCTCTCCAAACACTGCCTCCTGCAGGATTCCTACCTCCCGGGCTCACAGAATGACTTGGTGGACAAGCTGAGCCACCAGTTGGACCTGCACGAGTGAACCCTGGATCCACAGGAGATTGAGTCCCTCTTCCGATGCTGAGGTCTGTTGCAGATCAACCTCTTTGCCATCGAGGACAACACAAAGTGCCACCACTTCTGTTCGAAATGTTCATCCACCAAGAGCCTAGCTACAGATGCCTTTGACGTGACATGGGGGAAGTGGTGACTAGTGTACGCCTTCCCCCCCTCTCCACTCATCTTGAAGATCTTTGCAGCGGAGGTGCACACACCATCCTCATCATACCCCAATGGCCAAGACTGATGTGCTTCCCCTACTTTTGCCACCTCGCCCTGGAGCCACCGGTGCGCCTTTCCCTCAAGCCGATGCTCATTACTCAGAATGGCGGCACCACACTACATCTTAACCTGCCAGCCTGGAGATTGAGAGGCACTTCCTAGCCTCGCTCAGCTTGTCCACAGAGGTGCAACAAGTGATCCTCGCAGTCAGACACCCGTCCACAAGAAAATTCTACAGCCTGAAGTGGAAACACTACAGCCCCTGGTGCATCTCATGTGGCCTGGACCCAGTCTCCTGCCTGGTCCCCCAGATCCTCTAGTACCTGAGCACCCTCTTCAGCAGCAGTCTCAAACACAGTCCATCAGGGTTCACCTCTCAGCCATCGCCGCTTTTCATGAGCACACCAATAATTGCTTGATTGCTATGCCACCTCTTGTCATCCTATTCATGAAAGGCCTGAACAACCTACGCCCACAATGTGGCCCCCGGTTCCACCCTGGGACTTGAATGTGGTCCTGCACCAACTGACACAGGAACACTTTGAATCTCTGCTGACAGCTCTAAGGTATGCCTCCTGGAAGATGCTCATCCTGGTAGCAATCACCTTGGCCAGGAGAATCGGTGAACTGCAGGCACTCGTGGCTTACCCACCATGCACACAGCTGTATCATGACTGTGCAAAACTGTGCACCCATCCAAGATTCATTCCGAAAGTTGCATCAGCATTCCACATCAACCAGGCAATAGAATTGCCCACCTTCTACCCTGAGCCCCATGCCTCAACAGAGGAACAGAGGATGCTGTGCATCTACCTCCACAGGACTGAGCCATTACACTAAGGGTCACAGCTCTTCATCTCCTTCAACCTCAACAGGCCGGGGTGCCCAGTCACAAAGAGGACACTGTCACAATGGATAGCCAACTGTATTGCCTTCTGCCATGACTGGGCAGGGGCACAGACCACGACCAAAGCCAGAGCACAATAGATCTGGGCAGTGGCTGCCACCATTGCCAATTTCACTCCATACCAGTACCCAACATCTGTAAGGCTGCCAACTGGTTCTCAGTGCACACCTTCCAGAAGCACTACTGCCTGGACCTCCAGGTGTAAGCAGACAGTGCCTTTGGCTGCGCAGTCCTGGCTTCAATAGTACCCTCATACTCCGCAAGCAACGGATTCGAAAGACTAATCTCTTAGCACTGTGCAAAACACAATTATTGTTCTGGCTATAATTGCTGTTCTCACACCAGTTGTGTTCTATAGTTGATGTGCTCGCACTATTTATGTTTCTATAGTCACTGTTCTTGCACTCGTTTTGTTACAGAGTTATACATCATGATGTTACATTGCAATAATAAAGATGCATTCCACTGGCACAGGGTGTACTGTCATCATGAGGCATGGTCACAGGTCCTTCTGGCTCCTTCATCAACCACAGTATGCATGACCCATGCAGCTAGGGAGGCACCAGGTGTGGCTGATGCATCCTGCTTGTCCAAAGAGAAAGCGAGGTTACTTACCTGTAACAGGAGTTCTCCATGGACAGCAGGATAAGTCAGCCACACATACCCACCCAGATCCCCAGGATCCCTAATGCTTACCTACCTAGGGCAACACCATAGTTAGAGACACTCTGGGCTAGGTAGGGGAGAGCCAGGGAGAAGGGCTACCTTTCTGGGCTCTGGAAATCACTTCCATCCTTGGTGCTATTGGATGACTTATCCTGCTGTCCACAGAGAACCCCCATTACAGGAAAGTAACCTTGCTTTGTCTGAGTGTGAAATATATGTCGCGGCCAGTGATTTTAATCATCCCTCTGTCTAGGAGTTTGAAAGTGGTCATGAAGAGAGGAGCCCAGATTGGAGCTGACTGTCGGAGCAGCAAAGTCAGTTGGAACACTTCAATCCAGTCTTGGTATTCTTTTGGAGAAGTATGGACAGTTGTGCCTGGGCCCTGAAAGGATATCTCTTCCACTCCCAGAGAATCTACCCCTTGGATAAGAGCAGCTGCAAGCTGAGTGGAGAAGAGGGAAAGGATTAGGAGAAGAAATATAGCTGTTTGCAGGCAGTTGGGATTAATGGATGGCCCTGAGATGAGGTACCCCTTAGATGTTCATTAGAAATACCCTGAAAAATGTCTGTGAATTTTTGTGGCCCTCGAGGATTGACAGATTCCTTTGCTTGCTTAAGTCTGAGTTCACTGGAACCCTCTGGTGGCTCAGGAGGCAAAACCAGCCAGTAGAGTAGACAGACCTGTATAGCTTTAACTTAGGAGTAAATTTAGCTAAAATATTGGAGCTGAACGAAGTCATGAAAGAACATATAACCATACTGTGTTGTAGAGAAGCAATGACAATTAAAATCCTATTGCACAGCAGGGTGTACCATTGCAGCATTTACCATGAGTATGTAGGAACAGATGAGGTGGAGAGGTGGTTTCAAAAGGCATACAATAGTTTCTTATCTGAACAGATATTGTCGCCAAGCAGAATTTACAAGTTTGTTTGGATAGGATTAAATAAGTTTAGCAGTAAATGCTAGGATGGTTCAAACAGCAGTACGGCAGGAATGATATTTCATCCATGTGACAGGGTAGACAAAAAAGTCAATTTTCACTTACAGAAGGTAATAAAGATCATGACATTTGGAAAGCTACCACATTTAGAACACGCTGAATTAAAAAACACCTAGTATAAAATAATGAGAAATGTTGCGGTAACTCTCTCACTGAAAAAATGTCTCCTGTTTTTCAGATGTCTGCTACCATATGCACAGGGTAACCATAATAAACTGAATTTTAGCATAATTTCCCCTTCCTTTGTCTTTCATTTACAAGGACATTTATAGATCGCAAGGCTCTCTATCTCTTGTTTGCAAGGGGGTCATTGCCTGAAAGATTATTTGGAGAAAGGTCCACCTTTGAGAGTTATGAGCTCCTAAAATCTAAACATAAATGAAAAGCCTGGTATTACTTCCAATTCTGCGATATATCTGAGTGTCCTCATGAGTTGCTATGGTCTTTACAGAAATATCAGGAGGAGGAAGATACACATTAAAGTGCCTACAATATTAGAACAATGTAATGAGATTTCCAATTACAAGTTGCCTTTTACTTAGGGCATCATGATGGTTATTAAACTCCATTGTGCTTAAAAGGAATGAATTTTGTTTCCATATGCAGGCATTGGGGCCAATGGACTTAAGTGTGCTAACACTTTTGCAAGCATTAAACGTGCTTAAAGCTCTGTTAGCATGAGCTGTCTACGCTCATAAATGCTCTTAAATTTGCTAAATTAGCAGTCAAAAGTTTTAATGCATAAATCTGGGCTAATGCAAAACCAAAGAGCAGCTCATTATCTATTAGCACATAGAAAAATAATCTACGATAAAATTTGCACAAGTTAACAGACCTGTTAGCACATAAAGGGGCATGTTTACTAAATGTCGAGCAGGGACTGTCTTGTTTTTACATGTATCTGTGCAGTGCTGCATATAAATGATTAATAGCAGTAGCAGTACTAAATGGGGCAGGGTTTAGTGCATGGTAAGCATGCTGCACTAAACATTGATGCAGGGTACCATGCTAAAAAAAGCTAAACTAAAAGTAAAAATGATGGGACCAGATGGGACACATCTGAGAGTAGTGAAGGAACTTGGGGAAGTTCTAGCAGCTCCAGTGTCTGGTCTTTTTAATGCTTCTTTAGAGGCAGGAGTGATCCCAGAGGACTGGAGAAAGGCACAAAAGCGAAAGGATGAGGTTGAGAACTACAGGCTGGTATGTCTGACCTCTGTGGGGAATAAATTAATGGAAACACTGCTAAAATAGAGGATAGTGAGGTTTCTGGAGTCCAGTGGATTGCAGGATCTGAGGCAGCATGGGCTTACTAGAGGCAGGTCTGGTCAGACAAATCTGATTGATTTCTTTGACTGGGTGACCAGAGAGTTGGACCGATGGAGAGTCCTAGATGTGGTGTGCTTAGATTTCAGTAAAACCTTTGACACCATTTCACACAGGTGACTTATAAATAAGTTGAGCACTCTAGGGTTGAGTGGTAGGTGACAAAGGGTACAGGTAAATAGAGCTCATTCTGAGGAGTGTGCCACAGGGATTTGTCCTTGGTTCAATTCTTTTTAACATTTTTATTCGTGATATTGCAGAAGTCTGTCAGGTAAGGTTTGCCTCTTTGTGGGTGACAACAAAATCTGCAATAGAGTAGACAACCAGGAAGGAGTAGATAACACGAGGAGGGATCTAGGTAAGCTTGAAGAATGGTCAAGAATTTGGCAGCTGAGATTTAATGCTAAAAAATGCAGAGTCATGCATTTGGGCTGCAAAAATCCAAGAGAGTCTATCCATGAAAGAGGAGCAGGACTTGGGTGTGATTGCTTCTGATAATCTTAAAGTGGCTAAACAGGTAGAAAAGGCGATGGCAAAAGACAGAAGGATGCTTGGATGCAGTGGCGTAGCGTGAGTTGTCAGCACCCGGGGCAAGGCAAGTAATTTGCGCCCCCTAACCCGTGGATTTTAGCCGCCGGGGAGCTTCTTTGCACGGGGGAGCCGACCGTGATCCTACCCCGGGAGGGAGCGATCGTCAGCACTGACCTCGCTGAGCCCGGAGTCCAGGGAAACGAACAGCACAGCAGCAAGAGCCCGACAAGCATGGTTAACGCCCAACAGCAGAGAAGAGGAGATCCGTAACCAGAAACTCGCGAGGCCGCCCTGCAGCTCCGACTACTCGACAGAACAGGGCGATCCGACCCCAACCCCCGGGTTACATAGAGTGCGAGGGGAGACGAAGCGATAATCAGTCCCCCTCCCACCCCGCCCCGGCAGCTTGTGTGAAAGAGCTACCTAGAGGGGGGTCAATCGCATCGCCTGCGCTTTGTTGCCGAGGGTTTGCCAAGAACAATGCGAACTCCCCGGACTGGGGGCTCGTGGGCTATAGCGCAAACCTCTTTGCAGTGCCACCACCAGATGGCGTACGTGCCAACATGTATCATAGGGACCTGCCTTTCCCCCTCATCGGCAACAGAGAGCTGCGAGTGCGAGCGCCCCCCCATGTTGCGCCCGGTGCGGCCGGCCCCCCCTGCACCCACCACGCTACGCCTCTGCTTGGATGCATAGAGAGAGGAATTGCCAGCAGGAAAAAGGAGGTGATAGTGCCTCTGTATAAGTCTTTGGTGAGACCTCATTTGGAATACATTGTGTGCAATTCTGGAGATCACATCTACAAAAGGATGTAAACAGGATTGAGTTGGTGCAGAGGCTACCAAAATAGTCAGTGATCTTCGTTATAAGCCAAATAGGGACAACTGAAAGATCGGTTCAGAGGAAGGCAAACAAAATGATTTGGAGCCTGCGTCAGAAGCCTTATGAGAAGAGACTTGAAGACCTAAATATGTACACTCTGGAGGAGCGGAGGGATAGGGGAGATTCAGACCTTAAATACATAAAGAGAAATAATGAACAAACAAACCTCTTCCAAAGACGGGGAAACTGTAAAACTAGAGGGCATAACATGAAGCTGCAAGGGGGTAAATTGAAAGGCAATGTCAGGAAATACTTTTTCACTGAAAGGGTGGTGGATGCTTGGAATGCCCTCCCGATGGAAGTGGTGGGGGCAAACACAGTGACAGAATTCAAAATGGCATGGGACAGACACAGTGGATCCCTTTACAGCAACAGGATAAAAGCAAATTAAACTTAACTATCTAATTTCTCAACAAGCAGGGGTGTCCTTCACGGAGCGGTGGGTTCACCCCTAAACAAAGACATGGGGAGGGGTGGCCTGCATGGAGCAGCAGGTGCACCTACTCTTGCCATCATACTGGGCAGACTAGATGGACCATACTGGTCTTTATCTGCCGTCATTTACTATGTTACTATATATACTTTAGAGGAAAGACAGGAGAGAGGAGGTATAATAGAAGCGGGTACACTCAATACCACTTCCATGGGTGGCACTGGGCATCTGCATCCTGGTTTCCACAGTGCTGTGTGTTAGCACGTGCCAACGGCAGGGGGACGAATACACATGTCCCCTGAAGTTGGCATGGGGCTTCATGCTGGTATCACAGCCTAATCGCATGGTAATGGCATGTCCCTTAATAAACATGCCCCAAGGAGGTGAGTTTAGAAGCCTTATTCAGTTTCCATGTGCGAAAGCAAGCATTTACATGTGAAAAAGGTATTCATGTGTAAATGGCTTATATTTAAGTTTGGAATCTCAATAGGGAAGGAACACATGCATTTATTGCTTGTGAAACTTGTGGTTTGAAAGAAACTCTCTTGAACCCTAGAAACATAGCAACATAGAAAAATGATGGCAGAAAAAAGATCACATGGCCTATCTAGTCTGTCCTTCCAAAGAAACAACTACAACAGTCCCCTTTTTTCCTTCAGAGATCCTCTGTGTTTGTCCCACGCTTTTTTGATAGAAACATAGAAACCCTAAATCCTTTACTGGTTTAGGAAAGCCCTGTTTGGAAGTGGACACTAACTGTGGTGGAGCACAGTGAAGGGCTTTAGGGGAGTGTCAATGGCGGCTCTGTCTTTTTTTGCAGTGATGAATAAACCGTTTTAAAATAGCTGATGTTCATTGCCAAATGATGGTCCAAAACTCGGACAGGTTGATGTAGTTAGCTGTACTACTTGTTAGACGCGCAGTTTACGCAGATTTTCCCATGCCAATCTTACTTCCAATGCAGGAAGAAAGATTAATGTGGGAAAACCAGCATGCAAAACGCATTCAAATCACTGCATATAAACTGCTCCCAATGTAAAAAACTGCACTAAAATCTAGTGAAGGTACTTTTATTCTTTCTGTAGAGCTGTATTTTTTGATTGTGAGCTTGGGCTGACAGAAAGATACAGCGCGGGAGCAGAGGGTGATGTGCTGCACCTCACCTCAGATCACCAAAAATTAACGAAGGTCTACGGACACCCCACCCTTCACCCCTTGACTCACAAATTCACTGGTTGCCTGAGTAAGACCTCTCATTTCCCCCAACCACACTAACACCCATGGTGCTCCCCCTTGAACCCCCAACCCCACCCATGTTCTGCATTGTCTCACGGTCCCCCACTCATCCCCCAACTCCACAACTGACCACAGTGTTGTAAGTAGGCCCCCTTCCTGTACACGCAACCCCTCCCGTGCATCTCCCTCCCTCCTGTATTTACACCACTATCTAAAAATGGTGGTACCTGACCCGGCATGGTGAGTCAGGACACACCAGGCAAGGTCAATGTGCCAGTAAGGTAGAAGCTGCATCTTACTGCTGTTGTGAATGGCGCGTTTTCCCAACAACACACTTGTTAACGCAGTGGTAATTTGCATGTCATTAGTTTACTGCATCAGGAGTACAAGTATTTCTTAGCACATGTGTTATAACCTACACTGGAGCTTAGCGCAGTCTTCTAATGTGTGGCTTACTGCATAAATGCCTGAATCAGACGTTTAAAACCTGAAAAGGGCTCTGTTTATACTCTGGAAACAGCTGAAGCCCTCTGTCATCACACTCTTATCACAAATGGCTTCAAACCGGCCCATCTTGTTCACTTTTTAAACTAATAGTTCAAACATTACTTCTTTGGTATGAGGGATAGGATGGCCTAGCATAAATATCTAAGAACTTGGAATGTATATTTAGAAAGTCCAAAAAATATTTGAACCCAGCTTCCTAAATTCCTTGGGTTATCCTATATACATTAACATGAAACTTTCTTAAGATTGACAAACAATTCAAAGCTTGTGATCAAAGTTCTTCTTAAAAAGCAGTAATACGTGAACTGTCTGCACTGTCATTTGGGTTATCCGGCCTCAGTGGTCAGCATGCTTTAAAATTCCCCCTGCCACAGCTAAAATTATTCTAGAAATTCAGCATCAGCATCTGAATACACAGGTAGAGGGGGAGCACCAGCACTCTGGATAGGGGTAGCACTAAGCCTGCTATCTGTAGAGTCTATCCAGATAGCCCCCTCGGATAGCTTACTTTTTGTCCTAAACTATGTGGATAGTTATCCGTACCATGGCACTGAAAATCGCTGCTTTATCCACAGACCACCCCAGCGCTATCCACATAGTGTCAAAGTGATCAGACACTTCCTGACTGCATACGGGACCCATGATTGCAGGGTTTCCGAGGGAGTCCTGGTGTGTGGTTCCTGATTGAAGACCTTTGTCACTGGGTTGTTCTACTGTTTATACTTGCTAGTAAGACTGTTGTGATGTTTTATGTTATGCAGGGTTCGACAAATCCTATGTGCCAGGTTGCCATGGCTATTAAAAAAACTGCACCTGGCACCTGGGACTCGGAACACCTGCGCAGCAGCATGAAGACCCTGAAAGCCATGATCATGGTAAGTACCAGTCCTGGCTGCCCATGGGGCTACCATCTCCCGCAGGCAGAAGAGAAGGGGAAGCCGCGATCACAGCATAGGTGCAAACTGTCTCTGCAGGATGGGATCCCTGTGGATAGTTTGCATCTGGGCTGCAATTGCAGCCTTCTCAATCTCTTCTGTCCACTGGGGCAGAACAGGAGGGGAGGGCTGTGATCGTTGCCTGGAAAGCAGCAGGCTGCCTGCAGGGATCGCATCTCCTGTGGGCACAAGAGGAGAGCCAATGGGGCCTGCAATTCAAAAAAGAAAAAAAAACCTTAGATGGGGGGGACTACTAAAATTTAAAGGGCCAGCAACTTAAAAAAAGGATGGAGAGCAGAGGAGTGGACATGCTAGGGGGAGGGGGAAGGGGAAGAGAGTCTGAAAGGAGAACAGAGAGTGGGGAGGGGTTGGAAGGGGAAGGAAGAATGCAAGTTTAAAGATATGAATGCATGGTGCATTCCCCTCACCCAAATACACACACATAAACAAACACCCCACACTACATATCCCGCCTTCATAGGACAGACACTCTGAAAATATCACTAAATAAACCACGTGACCTTTTTAATCTAGTCAAGACCTTAGCTAAGGAGCCTTCGTCCAAACAACCCGAACTCATTCACCCACAAGTGTTCCTTGCCCAGCCTTTTGGATAAGGGAGCTACGAAGTGATCTTAGCCCTCTCATCACTAGAATGATGAATTTATCCTTTACATCTGGGTCTTTCCCATCAGCCCTCAAGAGAACATCCATTAGACCCCTCTTGAAGAATCCCAAACTCGACTCACAGAAAGTCGAATCTTATAGGCCCATAGCTAGTATTCCCTTTCTAGCGAAAGTAATTGAAAAGGTAGCTCAAAGTCAAATACAGGATCACATCGACACTGCATCCCCTCTAGACCAATGCCAGCATGGCTTCAGAGAGTTCCACGGTGTGGAAACCCTCCTCACTACCCTCTTCAACAACAT
This sequence comes from Ichthyophis bannanicus, assembly GCA_033557465.1. Taxonomy (NCBI): domain Eukaryota; kingdom Metazoa; phylum Chordata; class Amphibia; order Gymnophiona; family Ichthyophiidae; genus Ichthyophis; species Ichthyophis bannanicus. The sequence goes on along the minus strand of CM066036.1, from coordinate 27,616,387 downwards.
CATCACAGGCATTGACAACATCCATCAAGGCTTTGTGCTTATTTTCCTGGACATTGCCGCTGCTTTTGACTCTGTACATCATGATCTGTTACTAGGGCGGCTAAAAGAAAAGGGCATCAACGACACTGCCCTGGCATGGTGCAGATCATACCTGGATCAGAGATGGCAGTATGTAACTTCAGGAACAGCAACATCCACACCTTTCCATCAAAAACAGGGTGTGCCACAAGGGTCATCCCTATCATCACTCGTATTTAACATATACATTCAGCCAGTCTGCAACATCATGAAATCCTTCAAGGTTGACTGTCTAATATACGCAGACGACATTCTCCTCTACATGCTTTTTTCCACACTCAACATGGATCTTTCACCGATAACCAAATGCTTTGATGCAGTGTCTGGATGGCTTCAATCCCAAAACCTCCGCATTCAGCACAGGAAAACGGAGGATCTCTTCATCACTAGAGACCCATTGTTCACCCCCCCTTCCCAGTTAAAAGTGAAAGAAGCCAAGCTCCAAACTAAGCCTTCAATCCGATACCTGGGGGTCACCTTGGACCAGCATCTGGATATGAAATTACATATATCCAACGTAGTCAGAGCGATTTATCTAAAAATCCAGACACTCCGCCACCTTCGCTCCTTGCTTGATCCTGAAGACTTCCGGACTATATTCCAAGCGTTAACCCTACCGCACCTTGACTACGCTAATGCCGTTTTTCAAGGCCTCCCACACTCCACCTTAAACCCCTTGCAACTTGCCATGAACACTGCGGCCAGAGTCCTCTACAGAGCATCAAGAAGGGACCATGTAACACCTATTCTAAAGCAGCTCCACTGGCTCCTCGTATACGGGAGACTGTTGTTCAAAACATTATTACTCACTTTCAAGGCTATCAAAGGCATCACCTCCTCCTCTCTAATGAACCTCATGCAGACCGTTCCACCTAACAGATCCAGGAGAACTATATCTACAAACTCGCTAATAATCCCTAAGGCAGCAACTAAATGCTCACGAGCGACATCTAACAGGGCGTTCATTTTCTATGCCCCTAAGTGCTGGAACACTTTACCACCTGAAACTCGGGCTATCCCTGATCTAACCTCATTCAGAAAGGCAATCAAATCTCATTTATTCCCCCACTACTACCAGAACACCCTATAACTTTCCTGACCTCCAACCCCCATTGAACACCCAACCTGATCTAAGAATAATACTGTTATATGTACATGTAAATACTTTGTAAATTGTTTCAGTTAAATTTTCCCCATGTATTATCCAAGTTCGTTTTCCTGTTCAATGTAAAACCAAACAGCTTGTTGTTCTGGTCTTTTGTTGTACTGTAAACCGCGCTGATCCCAAATAGTGCGGTGTATAAGAGCTTGTAATAAATAAATAAATAAATACTATATACACACACACAAGAACCTCACCTCCACACCACAACACAGAAGCTCCCCAGCTCTGCAGCCCTGCACACCAACCACACAAAAGCTGGAAGAATGGTCTAATGCTTGGCAGTTAAGATTTAATGCAAAGAAGTGCAGTGGCATGCACTTGGGAAGCAGAAATCCAGGGGAAATGTACGTGATAGGGGGCAAGAGGTTGGTGTGCATGGACCAGGAGAAGGACCTTAGTGTGATTATTTCTAAGGATCTCAAGGTGGCAAAACAGTGTGACAAGGCAATGGCAAAAGCCAGGAGGATGTTGGGTTGCATACAAAGAGGAATTACCAGCAGAAAGGAAAGAGGTACTTATGACACTGTATAAGACACTGGTGAGGCCTCACTTGGAATACTGTGTTCAGTTTTGGAGAACATATCTCGCAAAGGATGTAAAAAGACTGGAAACGGTTCAGAGGAAGGCGACCAAAATGATTTGGAGCTTGCGTCAGAAGCCTTATGAGAAGAGACTTGAAGACCTAAATATGTACACTAGAGAGGAGAAGAGGGACAGGGGAGATATGATTCAGACCTTTAAATACTTAAAGAGTATTAATGAACAAACAATCCTCTTCCAAAGATGGGGAAACTGTAAAACTAGAGGGCATAACATGAAGTTGCAAGGGGGTAAATTGAAAGTCAGTGTCAGGAAATACTTTTTCACTGAAAGGGTGGTGGATGCTTGCAATGCCCTCCCGATGGAAGTGGTGGGGGCAAATAAAGTGACAGAATTCAAAATGGCATGGGACAGACACAGTGGCCCCCTTTATAGCAACAGGATAACATCAAAATAAACAGGGGTGCCCTGCACGGAGCGGTGGGTTCACCCCTAAACAAAGACATGGGAAACAGTGACCTGCATGAATCAGCTGGTGCACCTACTCTTGCCACCTTGCTGGGCAGACTAGATGGACTATGATGGTCTTTATCTGCCATCCACCACCACCAAATCCCCCACACAGACTGGCACACCATTGTTGTACCACACATCCATACAGACACTTGCTATCTGAATCTAAAGCTGTTATCTAAAGATGCACGGTGTAGGGTCTTTGGTGCTGGTCTCATGAGACTTGAGAACATGAGAAAAACATGAGACAAGGGGGGGGGGGAGCATGAAGAGGTCATAAACACTGGCTTCTAAGATTTTGGCCTGGATCCTAAATCTGCAAAATTTGTCGAGGCCTGTGTTGTGTTTTTATTTATTTTTATACATTGCTTTGGGAACGTTTGATGCAAGGGAGAGGGTTTAAAATAGGGGAAATAACCCCAGATAATAGCAAATGAAGGGTCATGGTGCTGGGATACCAGCATTGGTTTCATTTGAGTTGGGGGATCTAAAGAAGCAGGCTGAAAGTGTGGCTGCCCCTGCTTCAGTTAAGTAGCCACAAAAGCAAACACATAATCCTAGCTTGTAGAATTACAGGAGGCAAAAGGAGAAAAACATTAAAACAGTGACTGATGTTGGAAAAAGTCATATTTATGCTGAAAGTTAAAGGTCAAGTCTAAAATCATTTTCCTGTTCTTAAATGTATTTTCCAAACACAGTCCTGAAAAACAGGTGAAAAGATGAAAAACTAATTTTGCTTTAACTAATGATCTGAACTGTTGATGAGTACTAGAACTGAAATCATGGACCTTTTCAGAACATAAATACAATTTCTGATCATCAAATTTCAATGGTACAAACCAGAAATGGGCTGATATGTAAACTAGTTCAGGAGCCAAATTTACAAACATAACTATGACAGGGTGGAGGAGTAGCCTAGTGGTTAGAGCAAATACCTAGTACCCAGAAGATCAAGGGTTCAATTCCCACTGGCACTCCTTGTGACTACTGTTCCCTCTAAGGTGTGCACACACACCTCACTGAGCAAGCACACATACTTTACAACAGAACACACAAAAATTACAGCTCTGATTCTGATAGAAAACAACACAGATGTTTTAAAAGTTATGATTGTAATTACTAAAAATTTCCAGCTTCATTTAGTAATCATCTATTTTCATTTAATTTGATTAAAATCAATGTGGTGTACATACTGTATTCTAACACAGATGTTTTAAAAGTTATGATTGTAATTACTAAAAATTTCCAGCTTCATTTAGTAATCATCTATTTTCATTTAATTTGATTAAAATCAATGTGGTGTACATACTGTATTCTGACGTGTAGACAAATTTTAAAGTATATAACTCCGAGTGTTGTTATGTGGCGCACAAAAATTTAACCTTCCTTCAAAAGCTGCACACAGCTGATATTTTATGCGCACGCAGCCTACAGAAAATTAGAGGGAACGTTGCTTGTGACCTCAGGGTAAGTCACTTTACCCTCCATTGCCTTGGAAGAAAAGGCTGGCAATCTACTTCTGGTGATACATTACCAAGAAAACCCAGAGGTAGCTGGGTCGCTATGAGTCAACACTGACTTGATGGCACTAAAAAAAAACCCTATGATGAACTGCTGCACTAAGCTAACATTTATTTTATTTATATTCTCTTATATACCGCGCTATTCTGCATCAGTGCGGTTTACATTGAACAAACTGAAATTACATTGAACAGGGCATTATAACTTGGAGATAACTATTTTACAGGGAACATGGGCTATGGATCAGCAAAGGATGTTCAGATAAAGCAGCTCTTGCATGGCAACAAAGTTACCAGCTTCAGTAATGGAAACCACTGACAATGCCAAGCTCTTGCTACAACATGACAGTCTGCAGCACACACAGTAGCTTTGGTCTGTTTATATCCATATTTTAACAGAGTGTAAAAAGTCAGCTTATTGTGCCACCCCTGAATCTACGCCTGCTAGGAACTATGGGGCATGTTTACTAAGTCCTGTGCTGGTAACACGTATGTGGGCAATGTTACCAGCACGGAGTTTTTGGCTAACTGCAGTGGTGGGGAGGGGGGGGGGCAGGGGGGTTTATATCCATCTCACTGCATTTACTGCACTATAGTGAGGCAAACCTGCCATGGGAGCAAAAAACACCACCCATTGAAGGTGGTGAAGGTAGCACCGCAGCAGAAATACCCCCATCCGCCAGCCCCTGCCACAATGTGCATGGCAGGGATTTTAGCACCAGGCCCCACATTGCTTTTTAGCGCAAATCCCAAACCATGCACTAAAGCCCCCGTTACTGGTTAAACATACCCTCGTGTTTTTCTTAAGCTTTGATCTCTTTAGCAAACTCTGTCCCCTACAAAAAAATATTCCAACTATTGGTTAGGACTATGATAAGGCCAAATGTCCAAGAGATTGTGTTTGTCGTGGATCACGATTACATGAGTTTGCTGGGCTCCTCAATCTGAATTCAGCTGAAATTATGGCTAATGTCATCTAGTATAAACTTTGAGGAATGATCTCTCTCTACCATTCTCCTGGAAACGTAATCATTGCTGCGCTGGCAGTGTTCATTGGCTTTCCTCGGGAAGGACTAAATTAAACATGTCACACCTGTCATTCTCTCTGAGGGCACAGCATGAGCGTGCATCATTGACATGTGGGCAATAGTCATTATCACATTACTGGAAACATTAAAATGGCATGCCAAGAGGATTATCTATTAACTAGCATGTCTTGACTGACAAATTCAACACAGGAGCCATTCCAATTTTGGAGTGGACGTGTCAAGAGAATTCAGAGCATGCCAAAAATAATTGGTTCCATGCCACTCAAAAGAGATTCTAATGTACAAGTTGGGAGAGAAGGCAGAATATCAATGGTAGTACATAGCAACACTGTACATCTAAACATGTTTTCAGATAGTATTCTGTCAAAGCAAGACATAAAAAGCAACCAATCAGACTGAAGTGATCTTCTGAATCATGGAAGTTCTCCTGTGCAATAGGATCTGGAGAAATTTCATGGTTTACTATATAAAGGGTTAAAGTAGGGGCACTAATGATTAAAGTACAAACTCTGCGAGCTTGTGATACTTCTTTCTGAACTTCTCTATGATGTGGTGCGGCATGAGTTCATGCTGGATTGCTAGTAATACTCCCAATACATGTCTTCATTGGAGCACATGGTAACAAAATGGTTCTTAATGAAGTATCTTCTGCTAAGCAGAAGTGGTAAAGGTGGACAAAGTGAGCTGAGAGCCAGGGAAGCCCAATTCAGATCCCATCGTTGCTCCTTGTGGCCAGCATGTTCCCAGCCATTAACACGTGGGTGTGTACCCTAATGCATAGTGCAATTACATGGATGCATCTAACACACCTGTTGAGGTGACGTTAGTTGCACCCATGCTAATTTCAATTGACAGCACACGATATGTTCCTCCATGCCCACTGCAATGTGTCTCCACACCCTCTCTCTACCCCTAACCCACCCATTCACCACCCCAATGTGCGATTGACGAACTGTCATGCCCCATGGTACCAGTTATCATGGACTCTTACACATAGTTATCACACACAAAAGCACATGTTAACCGCTTAGCACAGTTTATTACAAGGGCTCCTTAGACTGTAAGCCATTCAAGGGATAGGAAAGTATCTACTGTATCTGAATGTAACTCTCCAAGGAGCCTAAGTGCATAAACGATTTGTTGGCAAAAGCCATCTGGTGACTGGTTGGATCCCTGGGGCAAGGTCCTTGGAAAAAGGGTCTGGGGCTCCTTTAAGCTTCAACCAGGTGCAGCTGTTCATACATAAGCCATCTAACATGCACAGATATAAACACACATGAGGGACAGATCTATCTATGTGGTAGAGAAGGTTCCTTGGGAGATTAGGGTGGGGATTGTTTACATTCTAAGTTAATTACGCTTGTTTTTATTAATCTATTTGGTTTGGGAAGGAGTGTCATTTCAATGCTGTTGTTTGTGTGAAAATGGGGGGGGGAGGGTCTGATCATCATAAAACTTTTATATTGACATATTTTGTATTCATATTTTTGTACTATATTGTTTTTTTGATAATTTATGTTGCTATATTATGTATGCTTCTTATTCGGCTAATTAGGCTCTGCCTGCAGAAAGGCACGAGTAAATTGAGATGACCTTACATGACCTATGATTGTGTGTAAGATTGTGTATGGAAAGTCTGTACTGAGTGTGAGGGGACTGGGATCAGGACTAGACTGTCCTCGATGTCATGTCAGGCATGCTCAATGCACACTGATTGGATATGTGCAACAAGCTTTACCTGAGTGCTGAGTGAAGAGAAGGGCTAGCTAGACTGCATGCTTGAACGGCCCCTCTTGTGGGAAAGCCTCCATTTCCTATATATCCTGTGAGTGGAATCCTTACATACATCTTCCCACTTAATGATAGAATACTGTGTAATATTTCATAACGGCTCTTCAAGCAGTATTGGAAAGATCCTTGATGAGAGAATGTAATGTTCTGTGTCCGAGCTAATTTTCATGTAGTTAATTCCTCATTCTGTTTCCGGGCTGTGACCTAGCAGCTGTCAAGAGAATAGGTGGAAGTGCGGTGTAAGACGCTTCATACTTGATGAAGAGGACTTTGGAAACTTCGGCTATTGAGGAAGGGCGACATGCAGCACTACGTTTGGATAAGGCGTGCCAGCCACTGGTGTTCCATCTGCATGGCCGCCATCCAACAACTGCTGGCAGCTGCCTACGTTTGCTATCGGCTCAAGTGCCGAACTGCAGCAGTGCTTTAACTGATTCAGCACAAGCAGGCTCATCTCAGCTACATCTGCTTTTGTCTACTCTGCTGGCATCATATTTTCTAACAGTTTTAAAGGCTGGAAACAGCTGTCTAATAACAGCCCTGCACCTTCAGATGCTGACAGTGGCAAGTTTTAAGTCAAGTCAGAGCATCTACCAGTTCTGTTGCTGAGCTATGGGAAGCCACTGTCCTTACCCTCTGCGTTTCATTTAGAGTTTTTACATGCATGGGAAAAGCAGTGGGTCTTGACATCCTAGGGGCCCCCGTGGGATAGCCCAAAACCTCATTTGTAAAGAAGAGCAGAAGGCATAATCAGCACCTAGGAGAAAACAAGGAAGGATTGTGCTGATAGAGTGTAGCCTAAGATTGGAAAGTTAACTTTGCTGAAAAGACTCAGCACTCAATGAGATGACTCCATGATAACATTTGAGAAAACTACAGTTTTACAGGAGCTCTGCACCAGTTGCATGTTTACAAGGCTGATTTACATGTATATGTAGTGGCACAAAATAGTTTTACTGCAATCTCCAACATCGACAAGGACCCTCAGACAGAACGCTGCCCACTCCCTCATCATACCAAAAGCCATCCGTAAAACTAAGAATTCCACTAGCTCCAGAGCATTCTCATTCACTGCCCCTACACTCTGGAACGACCTCCCTATTGAACTTCGCACCATAAGAGACCTCACCCAATTCAGAAAAGAATTAAAGACCTACCTGTTCACTGAACACTTCGAAATCCCCTATACCCCCAAAGCCAGCTCCACAACAAACATGGTCACACATACTCCCTTAATCCCCTAACCCAACAATGTAACCACAAGACTTTGCCCCCCCGCACACCTTGAAGACGAAAAAAAGGAACTAAATTCCAGCACCTACACCAATTCCTGCCCCACACACCACACACACCACACACTGTAAATATTCATTTGTATAAAGTTTAATGTGTTTGCTTTAATACCTATAAATGTTATATTTACTGTTTAATGTAAATAGTTGATTTCTATTGTTCTATGTTCTATGTAAAATGTATACAAACTGTGTACATGACTGTTAACTTGTTATATGTAAACCGCCCTTGATCTCTGGAAGGGGCGGTATAAAAGAAATAGTTAAATAAATAAAAAAATAAAAAATAATGAGGCATATTGTGGGCACGGTGTGGATGGAAATTGGAAGTGTACTTGCATTCTGTAGTTTGCAAAGGCAATATAGATATATTTTTAAAAACTTCCATGCCTGCTTCCAATCAAATGTGATTGAGGGCAAACTTCTCATTGGGGCCTGGACCTAGGTTGGGAGAAGAGATTTGAGAGAAATTATATCTACCCTTCATACCTTGAAAAACACCTCAAAATACCAAAATTTTGCATTTCCGGGCTTCGGTCTTTAGTTGGCTGCCCTTGTACATGCAATTTAAGAAAATACGGCATTGAATGTCTGGGTTGGTTGGATAGTGAATTAGCTCTCTGGCCACCGGCATTGAATGTCTGGGTTGGTTGAATAGTGAATTAGCTATCTGGCCACCGACACTGAATGTCTGGGTTGGTTGGATAGTGAATTAGCTATCTGGCCACCGGTATTGAATGTCTGGGTTGGTTGGATAGTGAATTAGCTATCTGGCCACCGGCATTGAATGTCTGGGTTAGTTGGATAGTGAATTAGCTATCTGGCCACCGGCATTGAATGTCTGGGTTGGTTGAATAGTGAATTAGCTATCTGGCCACCGGCATTGAATATCTGGGTTGGTTGGATAGTGAATTAGCTATCTGGCCACCGGCATTGAATGTCTGGGTTGGATGGACAGTGAATTAGCTATCTGGCCACCGGCATTGAATGTCTGGGTTGGTTGGATAGTGAATTAGCTCTCTGGCCACCGGCATTGAATGTCTGGGTTGGTTGGATAGTGAATTAGCTATCTGGCCACCGGCGTTGAATGTCTGGGATGGTTGGATAGTGAATTAGCTATCTGGCCACCGGCATTGAATGTCTGGGTTGGTTGAATAGTGAATTAGCTATCTGGGCACCGGCATTGAATGTCTGGGTTGGTTGGATAGTGAATTAGTTATCTGGCCACCGGCATTGAATGTCTGGTTTGGTTGGATAGTGAATTAGCTATCTGGCCACCGGCATTGAATGTCTGGATTGGTTGGATAGTGAATTAGTTATCAGGCCACCGGCATTGAATGTCTGGGTTAGTTGGATAGTGAATTAGCTATCTGGCCACCGGCATTGAATGTCTGGGTTGGTTGGATAGTGAATTAGCTATCTGGCCACCGGCATTGAATGTCTGGGTTGGTTGGATAGTGAATTAGCTATCTGGCCACCGGCATTGAATGTCTGGGTTGGTTGGATAGCGAATTAGCTATCTGGCCACCGGCAATGAATGTCTTGGTTAGTTGGATAGTGAATTAGTTATCTGGCCACCAGCATTGAATGTCTGGGTTAGTTGGATAGTGAATTAGCTATCTGGCCACTGGCATTGAATGTCTGGGTTGGTTGGGTAGTGAATTAGCTATCTGGCCACCGGTATTGAATGTCTGGGTTAGTTGGATAGTGAATTAGCTATCTGGCCACCGGCATTGAATGTCTGGGCTAGTTGGATAGTGAGTTAGCTCTCTGGCCACCGGCATTGAATGTCTGGGTTGGTTGGATAGTGAATTAGCTTTCTGGCCACCGGCATTGAATGTCTGGGCTAGTTGGATAGTGAATTAGCTCTCTGGCCACCGGCATTGAATGTCTGGGTTGGTTGGATAGTGAATTAGCTTTCTGGCCACCGGTATTGAATGTCTGGGTTGGTTGGATAGTGAATTAGCTATCTGGCCACCGGCATTGAATGTCTGGGTTGGTTGGATAGTGAATTAGCTATCTGGCCACCGGCATTGAATGTCTGGGTTGGGTGGATAGTGAATTAGCTATCTGGTCAGCAGTGATGTTCAGTTGCTGCCTGGATGGCTAACCGGCTAAGGTTAGGCAAGCTTGTTTTAGCCTATATGTAACTGCCTTAGGTTCACCGGCCAGTGGCTAGACATTGCTGCTGCCCAGTTAACCTCTGGTGCCACTTCCTACTACACCCCCAGAATGTCCCAATACTTAGTGGTTAGCGTTGAGGCGTATGGCAGCACTGAGAAGGCATATTCATTGGCACAAACCTGTTTTTTGCCGCTCAGCAGGAATGATGCAGTTAGCAGGTCTGCTCTTTGAAAATTCCCGCCAAAGTTTACTTTGAGCCTTTAGTAAAATATAGCAGAAATTTTGATGTCTCAATTTGGACTTCACTTTCCAGACCTAAGCAACCTATACAAATGTGGGGCTTATATTTCCTTGAGACTGGATGCCATGACCAGAGAGGCTGAGGGTGGCCAACTTGACCATATCACAGCTCGTGATACCAGTTCTGAGGGCAGGGTCTATCTTTTTTTTGAAAGGTGACAATACTCAGCCAGTGTCTGGATAAATCTATTCATACAGTAGAAGCTGACATGCCTAACTTCATATGGATACCTTAACTGCATAAGTTTAGCGCTGCAAATTCAGCAGTCTAACATGTATGGATAAATTGGCTGAAAATATGCTTAAAGGTATCTGGAGAAACTACAGAGATATCTTTATGTACTGGGTGTCTGCAGAATATTGACCTCCATATTTAAAAAATCACTAGGGAATTTACAGCAAAGAATGAGATATGTAGGTGCTTAGAAAAAGCTTCTTCATGAAGCTTCAAGCTATTGACCGAGTTACTGAAACCTACACACTTATGCAATCAATTTCCATGCCAATCCACAGCCCCTGGACATCTGCTCTTATCACAACCCTGACTGCAGTTTTCACAGTTCTTCTACAAAAACGTCCAAGAGATATATGTAGCTAACTTGCACTATCACAGTAGCGCGCATAAGTAACTAGCTGATGTGGGAGGTACTGGATGGAGGGAAGATAGACTTTTTCTTTCACATTCACATTTTAAGGGAGTATACCAGACTAAAGTTGTTCTTGCTGTAGTTTGATGACACTTTATAATATCTGTTGTACATTGCCGGTACGTTTTCATGCCCATGTAAGTACTTCCTTCTCAGAATGCCCTTTCATTCATCACAGAGTTGCTACTAAGGCCGGCTCATAAACTGTTTGACAGAGTCACAAAAATTCAGTTTATTTTTGTGTTTTGTAATATTCGACTTTGGCAAGCAGGAATTTTGTTTTGAAAAGGGGATATAATTTGAGTTTAAAATACTCATGAAAGGCTTATAATACTCATTAAAATATAAATCCTCTCTATTGATGCCTGAGGGGGAGGGGTTGTATGATCCCGGGGACCATGCATCTCTGAAGAGGCCTGGCCTCAGCCTTCTTGCAGCACCCCTGCATACTCTAAAATAGCTGTGTCCCACCCCTCTAAACAGAAGTATTGGAAGGGGTGGGAAGTGGCCAACCTAGATCAATCCTAACCCAGGCATCAAAAAAACTAAATTGCATGGCGGTGATCCTTAAAGGATAGCGGTAAGTGGCCCTGGAAACGTTGTCTGTTCTAAGGCCTGTGCTGGTTCTCAACACCCCTGTTCTTTCTGGAAAATGTGTGAAGGGATGTCTAGGAGGAATCTGTAATGTCCAGAGCAGAACATCCAAAAATTTAGGGGAATACCAGCAGTGTCTCCTGAAATTTCTCCATCTTCACCCTGAAAGATGAACGGCCTAGTAACTGGTTCTGCAGATAGATCCTGCACTGATAGCAAGGCAAGGTATGCACACAGCTGTAGGCTATTTTACAAATGTGGACGTCCCCGAAGTGCACACCTGCAGAATCAGTACTTGGATGTGCCACCTGGGGTATTACAGAAGGGAGGGTGACTATATTCTGAGACTAGCACATCCTGGCTTGCCATTTCAGACATGTGGCAGCGGGCCAATAATAGGTTTAGAGTATGTATTTACATGCCAGGAAATACTAATTGTGGCGAAAACGCATTTTGCTCTTACACCTGGAAGCATTGCAACCATGAAACGAGCACTTTTTTGTACCTTATTCATGGTCGGGAGCAGACATAGGCAGGGATGCTTTAACAACGAGGGCCTGACATGCTTCTGTCGTTCTGCTATTGCACCATGACAAGCCTATCCCTTCCTCCACCCAGGGAACGTCTCCACCATGCCTCTCTGCTACCTAGATGATCTTGTGCCGGTGATTCCCAGCTTTCTTTAACGATTCCAGGGACGTCTCCATGGTTTGTACATCTAAGTGCCCATTTTCGGACATCCAACTCATGAATAGGGCTTCTAAAATGACCCCCATAGCGAATATTTATTTATTGGCATCTAGTTCACACCTTTTCTTCAATAGTTGAGGGTAATTTACATTCATGTACAGGAGATATTTACCTAGCGCCAGAGGACTTGCAATATAAGCGGCCTAGTGCTATTTTACCATAGTAAAATGTATCATGGAATTCACTAATACACGATATCACATGTCAAACTTATTTGCGTTTCCGCAACCAGGAATACTGCATGTTCCCCACCACAACACAAAGATAATGGGTCCCAAGTTAAACTTGCTGGATCAAATATTCAAAGGCATTTACATGGTTTACAGACCTGAAAACTGAATAAATGCCCCTAAGTGGGATATTCGGCAGCACTGACATGTTTCGTGCCACTAGATATCCGCTGCCCAGTTAGCGACTCACGGGCAAAGTTAAGCATGGCAAAGATGGCCTAGCTTTGCCCACGGGAACTAACCGGGCAGTGGCCCAATATCATTGCTGCCCGGTTAGCTTCCGGGCTTTGTGTTGACTTGGATATTCAATGTTGGTGGATGGATGTGGCTCTGCATTGAATATCCAGGGTTAGTATTCAGCAGTGATGGCTATGTGCGTTAGAAGCACTAGGAGCCGTTGCTGAATATCGGACCCACTAGCTTTTGAAGGGTCAGCTCATGATGGAAAATACGCCTCTCCTACCCTCTGATGTCTTTCAAAAGCCAAGACCACCACCCATGGACCCTCCACATTCTGATCTATTTGAAATGAGACAAGATCCTCCCCCTCCCCCCACCATTCTTTCAATGTAAAAGAGGCCCTGGAATAAGAGAGAGCAAAAGGGGATAGAGTCAGGAATAATGCACGCATGTGTGCAACAGCCTCCCAGTAGAGGTGGTGGAAATCAGAACAGTATTTGCATTCAAGAAAGCCTGGGACAAGCACAGAGGATCTCTGAGGAAGAGGAAAGGATTAGCAGACTGGACAGGCTGGTCTTTTACTGCAACCAGGTTCAAGTCTTAAAAATGTATGCACATGTATGAACAAACAAACCTCTTCCAAAGACGGGGAAGCCATAAAACTAGAGGGCAAACATGAAGCAGCAAGGGGGTAAACTGAAAGGCAATGTCAGGAAATAGTTTTTCACTGAAAGGGTGGTAGGATGCTTGGAGTGCCCTCCCGATGGAAGTGGTGGGGGCAAATACAGTGACAGAATTCAAAATGGCATGGGACAGACACAATGGATCCCTTTACAGCAACAGGATAAAATCAAAATATACATAACTATCTCTTATATCTCAACAGCTAGGTGTGACCTGGATGGAGTGTCAGGTGCACCTACTCTTGCCACCTTGCTGGGCAGACTAGATGGACCATGCTGGTCTTTATGTGCCATCATATACTATGTTACTATCCATATGCGTGCTGCATATACAAAATATTCAAATGATGTTCTCTCTCTCTCTCTCTCTCAATCTTTCTCTCTCTCTATATATATAGACACTGGCACTGAATATAGATATTGTATGGTCACCGCTACTGCCGCTCTTTGTTTAGTTTGGCCACAAATGAAACACATGTGGCCATTCTGAAAAACCTAAGCAAAAGCTTACATTTGAATTTTCTATGGTAATAAAGGGTCACGTTTGCTGCACTGCATTGTGGGATTGCACTGTTACAGCATGGCAGTGTGGTGAAACCCTCCACTAAGTGCTTAGCATGTGATGGGACAGTGATTGGGCAGGTCGGGGCAGAGTGTGGGCGTTGATGCCACCAGGATGTTAGCATCACATCACTGGCACGTGCTAACAGCAAATGCTGTCATTAACGCAGGTGAGCTTACCGTCTCTTCACTGGGTGGCGGTAAATGCACCAATGTTAAGCGAGCTTGCAATTTAGCGCATTGAAGTGTGTCTCCTCATGGAAACTGCAGGGGGGGGGACATGCTGGGCATGCCCCCAACAGTTAGCGCAGGTCTACTTTACCTCTTGCGCTAACGTTTGGGGCTTAATGCACACAAAAATAGCATATTTGAGTAAATATGCCCCAAAATGTCAAGTATAAGAGGCAGCTAGGGCTATGTGGGTATGATTTACATTGAGTAATTAAAGTTATTTCCTATTCAGGTCCTAATTATGTTGCCTGCTCCGACTCTCAATCTTAAATAAACTGTTTACAATTTCCTTCCTTCCCTGGAGGGATTTATTGTATTTATTTGCCTTTTCAATTTTTCTTATTTTCTCATGTAATATGTAGAAAAGTGAAAACTTAAATGAAAAGAAGTTGACAAGTATATGTAGATTGTTCACTCAGAATAATATCAATCAGGGCTCTGTGTGTCGGTAACGCTTCTGCTTTCCCAGGTGCTGATGAATAGATCCTGCAGTATGCTGTAGAAGTCTTATGAAACCTCAAGAGACTTTGAGCTTGCTACAGATGTTAATGCCTTGCTGAAGGAGAAGCACCTAGGCTGATAACGCCACAGTTTTTCAAAGGAGAAATGCAGTACTTTATGATAAGATTAATGGCCTAATAATCCAAGAGGGGCAGTGTGACATCTACTGCACATCTGGAATGAATCATTTATCAGACTGTTCCCCTGAAGCACTATAATGGGGAGTTAACTTAATCTGTATTGAGGAGTTGATTTTTAGAATATTCACACAATTTAAAAAAGTGGAAATCAGCATTTGAGTGTTAGTAGTGATCTTAGAACAGGTACTGCTTACATGTGCATGTCTTCGGCATGCACAGGTTTAAAGGGAACATACTCTGGACATGGTTTGGTTGGACTTCCACTGTAGAACAGTGTTCCTGCCAAGCTGCGCAGGGGCCCTTCAGCCATGCTTCTGCCAGGAAGGGGAGGTGCTACGATATCACACTAAACATGCGCTATCGTAGCGCCTTCCCTTGTGGATGCAGCTGGCTGATGGACTCTGGGGCAGTTTGGCAGGAACACTGATGTATACCTGTATTCTATATTTTGCAATGACAATACATATGGATTTCAAAAACTTTCCCCATCGGCATTTACATCTGCTTCAAGCCACAATTAAATGTGGGCTAATTTCTCAGTTGCGCCTGGGCTTGGGAGGAGAGTTTGAGGTGGGAATTGTGCTTACCCCACAGATGTTGAAAACCACCTCAAAATGCAAAAATGTTGAGCATTGTTGCACATGGGAAAAATTCCCCTTGGAAACATGGCAACCTACATGTTTAAGTGCCAGCATTTTAGAACTATTACATCCCAAAAACCCCCAAACAACTGTTTATCCACAAAACTTGTTAACTAAAAAGATAAACCAAGTAACTAAAAAGATAAACCAAGGAGTATTATGCTGCGAGAAGGAGTTTCCTTCATGGCATGCGCTCCGACAAAACTATTTTGTTGTATTTGCTTATTAGGTAGTATAGGGCAACTTGGTTTATCTTTTCAGTTAATAAGCATTTTAGAACTGGCATGTGTAAATGTCGACACTTACATGTATATCTTCTGCAAATCGAATTACAAAGGCCTCTATCAATCCCTCATTGCAATTAAGAGAGAGAAGTAAACATTGGGGATGAAAGGGGATATCCCCCTTAACCCCTTCTGTAAAGGGAAGGCAAAGGAGCATCTTTTTTTTCCCAATCGTGTCAAGGAGCAAGTGTAAATCCAGGCAGGGACAATTTTAGTCTTCTACATGCATCCCCTATATGTAGATGCTGGTGCTGCCGTGACCATGCTCCATCATGTCCCCAAGCAACATAGACATGGCATGGACAAGCTGTCCCCCGCAGCCCCCCCTGGTGGCGGCGTAGTTTTCCACGGAAGGGCTGGGGAGCGCACAAGACTAGGGTGATTGGGGTTGGCCAGGTGCGAGGGTCAAAGGTAGGAGTCCTTTGTGCCGACCTCGTTACCAACTTCCCAAAAGAATAACTTCACACCAAAATGGAGGGAAAAAGAAAAAGGCTTTATTTCCCCTTTGCACAAAAATGGTTCAAAAACAAACGGCTTTGGAAAGTAACAGAATTGCACCAGTCCTTACATCAGGTTTAAAGCACAAAAATGGTCAAAGTAATAACTGTTAACTTCACAGTAACTTAAAGTAGGACAAATACTGCATTCACTTTATGCATTCATGGAACTCCAAATAGACTACAGCTTCACTGCTGTACAATATGTACATTCCATTGGTTCCTCAGCCTCCTCACCCGCAGATTCCACTGGCATCCATTCCATATCAGATAGCTCTGAGTCTGAAGCTTCTGCCTGGCTGAGCTCTGGCTTTTTAAAAGCGTGCCATACAGTTTCCCAGTGTCTGTTTGTTAGGTTAGGGCGTCGGTTTCTGGCTACTGGGTAAAACAATGGCTCTTCATCCGCTATAGTTTTAAAAGCTCTCTTATCACAATGTTTAATATTGGCAGTTCTCTTCTTAGGGAAATTATCTGTTAGTTTTTGTTCATAAATGTCATGGTCATGCAGATAAACTTCTTTCCCCTGCCTTTCTTCTATGCTAGGCTTAAGCAAACAATTACAAGAAATGGAAGCTTTACCTTTGAGCTTTCTTCTGTCTTTCTCAGGGAGGGCTTGAGGCCTAGTATGTTTGTCCTCCAACTCAGGATGGCCCAAGTACTCCCACGATATCTCTCTTGCCTTAGTGTGTGGAGGAACCCCTCTGAGCCAAGGCTGCAGCTGTTGCCATCTGCCCTTGCTTTCACTCCTGAGGCTGTTGTCTGGTGGCCTCGCCCTTTCAGCTTCTCTCTGCTCACCAGGCCTCTGTGTTCTCCACTTTTCTCCCAGGTTACTTCTATGGATATCTCTCTGGATACCTTTCTCTCCTTGGATATCTTTTCCTTCTGGATATCTTTCTCCTGGATATCTTTCCTCCACGACATACCTCGGATGTCTTTGGACTGCTCTGCTTGATTCAGACCTGCCTCTCCTTAAATCGGAACTGACTGGGCCTAAGTCCTGCCCATAGAGGCGTGGTTCTTCTGACTCTATGCTGACTCTCCTGCTCCCTCTATGTGGACCTTCAGGATATTGCAGTTTAAACCTGGTTTTTTCTGAATTTAAAACTTTTCTTCCTTCTGCAAGAGGGTCCGCTGCATCACAATGCACATGCAAAATGTGTCCTTTCTGAAATGGCCTTTTACACGTGGATGTAATTTACACATGTAAGTGGTTGTATTTACTTATCTAAATCGCTAATAAGGTTTCTAACATAACCCCTTTTATGTGTTTTTGCAAAATATGTCTTCTTGCTAGAGATGCCTTTAAATACACATACTTTTCCATGCCCTTATGCTCATTTTACAAAAGGCTACACCTTCATTGAGCCTTTTGAAAAGACAGTGTAAATTCTGCATAGTTGTGTACCCTAAAGCAGTGGTTCTCAACCCAGTCCTCACTTAGCCATTCAGCATTTCAGGATTCCCACAATAAATATGCGTGAGACAGATTAGCATACAATAGAAGCAGTGTATGCACATCAATCTCATGTATATTCATTGTGGGAATCCTGAAAACCTGACTCGCTAGGCATGCCCGAGGACTGAGTTGGGAACCACTACCTTAAAGTGCGGCGCAATGAATATGGATTCCACTAAAGCCACCTATAGAGGTTTTGTTATGTGCACCCTACTACTTGCCACATTGACCATGTGTGATATGTACTCCCACGCTAACTGCAATGTGTCCTCCAAGCCTACACGCTACACATTCCCTGCCCCTTTGCGTGATGGGCAAGCAACATGCATTTTAGCAGCCGGTAGCTATCATGTCTGCGTGCTAGCTCTTGGCAGGCTTTAGTAAAAGGGCCCCTTAGTTTCTTGGAAGTAGAAAAAAATGTTCCTTTCTGTTTTTATGGTTGTATGGTGTTTAATTTCCTGCTGCAAGTTTAGTACTTGTAATGATAAATAATCAATAAAAAGAGTTATAAAAAAGATCTTAAAAAGCAATGTTCTGGTATATTTGGAGTCTATAATACATTTTCATTGCCTGGAACACTCATTACAACCAGAAGATCGCTCTCTGTTTCAGGTCCGAATTGTTAAAAGTATATGAGAGGCTGATTCATATTCTAGGGCATTTTTTTGTGCTTCTCCTATTTTATGGAGCAATTTGCATAGAGACATGCTCTGAGAGAGATTATTTAAGGTTCTGAAACCATACTTTTTCAGCAGGTTTTTGATGATTTATTGAAATGATCATTTATTTTATATTTTCTCTTGCCAAAATGCATGTATGTGTGTTTGTCTGTATTATCTATTTTATTTGTTTATCGTACAATGCTAAGAATATATAGATTTGCACTATAGACATGCTTTAAAATATTTACATAAATAAATAATAAATGATCTGCTTGGCTTATACACAAGTTGCTCAGAGTCTTCTTTCACATTTCTGTTCCATTTCCTATTTCTCTTTAGGTTTGTATATTGCGTTTGTCAGACGGCTGCCTGGGTGAGAATCTTCACAGTCTTGTCAAGTGCATATATCTATATGCTTTGCAAGGTATTGTGGGCAATGTAGTTCATTCACACCAGACACAGCTGCTGACAATAATTTAGTTGTGCTCTTGGGTAAAGCCAATAAGATATTTATTTATGGGGTTATTTCTCCCAACACAATGGAAGCTATGGAAGATATGCTTGGTAGCACATAAATTAGGTAACTTGCTTTCAGTGTTAACTTGGAAAAACAAAGTCAAAATCAGGAAAACAACAAATGAAAAGCTACAAAGCAAGAAACAAACTGTTCTTTTCAGGTTAACTTCTGATTACTTCCCACATAAATTCAGAAATGATTCTCTCCTAGCTCACAAGCAATTAGGTAAGGCTTAATTGCTAGCAGTCACCAGCTGAAACCCCTTAGCTGGCTTGCCTTCCACTGTGTGGGTCAAATCCTGCTTCAGGAGCTTTTCTGAGTAGATTAAAGAACAAATTTGTATTTCTTTGTGATGGTTGCTGTACTTTATAACAGAAAGTTACCAACGGAGTTTAGATAGAGAGCAGTCCATATAAACAGGATCCTCATCTGCTATTATTCCCCCTTGTTCAACAAGCATGGGTTCAATATCATGGATTGGCACAAATGAATCTCTCAATGGAGCATTTTCAGGAGAATACTTGTTTCCCTGCTGTCTTTCAAGGTTATAGCTAGGGCATAGATCAGTGTTCATACCTGAGCTTCCATTGCTGCTAGAGTTCCTCTCTATATAGCCTGGCCAGTATGTAGTCCAGTTCTTATGTCCAGCCTTCCAATCCAGATCTCTGGACACTGGATCTCTCTTCACATACCTTCTGGCACAGGTCTTAGGGTCCCTTCCACGTGCAGCCGTCTCCCTCACAGGTAGCGTCTGGTGATTCCTAGCTCTGCAGCACCATTCCTCTGGCTTTCCCCAGTCCAATGGTGTATGCTGGCCCTTGGAATACCTCCCAGTATACGTACTGCTTTGGACTCTTCTAGACCTCTCAAAGGCTTTTCTCTTCCTTCTTCCAAAGGGTCTCTTTCCCTCTCTGTCCGTCTGGTTTGGCTTCTGCTTCTGATGATCCTTCAGATGAAACTGATGATCAAACTCAAGCTGATTCTCAGGATACTGAGGACAATTCTCTGGATATCCAAGGTGATCATGAAGATGGTCATCTGTAGAATAAACTCTACTCTTATTCTGCCTTGATGAGTGCTCCTCCCTAACACAGCGCAGCTGTGCTGAATCAGGCCCTGCCCTTTGAGATGAGTGCTTAGGGATTACCTCATAGCCCTCCTGATTGAACACACGTTTCCCCACTTCAGCTCCTCTAATGGCTGTTGGAAACCTGGTGCATTCTGGGACTGGTAGTCTTTTATGGGAAAATTCTGTTTCCTTATTTCTACCAGAACTGACAGGTTGCTTGTTCAGAGTCACTTCACCTTTTCTATAGCCCCTTCCTGAGCTATGATAAGCTTCCTTATCACACGTTCTACCTGGTTCACATTTGGGAATAATAAAGTACAACAATCAAGCATAATACATTAAACATAAATAAAACTACCAGACTAAATAATAATTAAATAAATAATAATAGATAATAATTAAAGATACCTAATGCAGCTAATCACAACCCCCACTCTCACCAAGGAAGCGAATGGTAGCATTGCATATCAAAAAATATCGCACTTCCTTTATATATAAACACCAAAAATGCATTCCTTAATACAGACCAGCCCCAGCACAAACTATAATAATACACACCTAAAAATTCATTTCCACTCAGAATGCACATAAGTAACATAATTAAAGGAAGGATCAACAAGCTCCAAGAGAACCTCTCAAATAACCATTCTTACCATTAATCTAGAAGGGCCTAACAACTGCCAGGGAAGCTAAGAGTCATCCAGTCAGAAACTCTACCGGCCAGTCCATCGGTCCTGAATTTCCAAAGGGGTGGCCCCTTTTGGTATGGCTCTCTAGGAAGGACCCACCTCCGCTTTAGACCACCTCTTCAGAATGACCTGCAGTGATGCAGCAAGAGGAGCAAGGCTTCCTGGCAACAAGGGAACAGCGAAGCAGGGACCTCTCTCTTGGGGAGAGAGGTGATAAAACACCATCCTTCTACTACAGGCTAACAAGAGAAAACACGTGGCAAATGCACAAACACAGTGGGAAATAGAAAGTGTTACTCCAGGACCCTTTGTCAATCTAGAACAGACATATGAATGATTAAGGAGAGGTGAACTGAAATCGAAGGATGAGAGATTGATAGTTGCAGCCCAGGACAGTGGATTATGGGCGAGATGGTTTACAGTGAGCATTGAAAAAACTGGCAAAACAGACACAATTCCTTTAGAAAGATCTGGAAATTGTGACTCACCTCATAGCTGGCTATGAAATTCTGATGGCAGACAATTTCTAAACATAAAGGCACAAAGAAGTAGCACATCTCATACATTGGGACCTGTAAACACTACAATATCACTGTGCCTGAAAAGCACTGGGATCATGATCCTAAGTGAATTACAGAGAACGAAGAAGTTATGATCACCTCGGACATTTGCATTCTGATGGATAAGACACTGGATGCAAGGAAACCCAACATAGTGGTAAAGGAGAAGAATACCAGAACGGCATTGATAATAAAGGTGTTGGTTCCAAATGATTATTTAGTAATTCGCATGGAGAGGCAGAAGATCCTGAAGTACCAAGAAATGCAGTCAGAGACCAAGAAAATGTGGAAGAAAGATACGGAAATATTTCCCATCATATTGGGACCCATAGGCTTGATAAAGAAGAATTTCCAAACACATCTCAATGAACTATCCATACATGTTACATCTTATGAACTCCAGAAGAGAGCTCTTTGGCATGATACAAGTACTAAGCTGAGCATTAGCAGTAAATTTGAGAGCCTGAGATCATAGTCCACATACCCTGTGGCTTAGAAGTGAGGTTCATGACTGCCCTATTTGGAGGAACTGCCCCTCTTCATGACCATCTGCGATGATGTCAGCAGGAGGGCTAGGGCTTTGGTGCAATTAGAATCCCAGCAGCCAGGGAAAATGGGACCATTTTCTTTGGTGAAAGCAGGTGGAAATGGAAAAGGCCCTGCGTCCCCCCCCAGCTAGTTCCAGCCCTGCTCCAAAAAACCCCTCTTTGTTTGGATGGAGAGAGATAGTGAATGCTAACCCAAGGATTCCCTCCCTAAACCACAAGGGAGACACAATAAGCATAGTGCTGAGGGATTCCCTAACTGGGCATCAGGAGAGGAAAGAGAGAGAGTGAATACAGAACTAGGGAGCTACTCCCTATGTCTGAGGAAGCAGCAGGAGATCTACATCAACTCAAAGAAATTCTGACTGTGGGTCCCAGTAGGCTTTTTAGATAATGCAGGTAATAGATTTGGATAAATAAATAAGAATTTAGCAGAGGCTTGGGGATTCCCTTCCTGGGGCTGGAGAGGAACTTAAAGCCAGCAGGAACCTAGAGATCCATTTGCTGGGCTTCAGGGTGGAAACCTTATTAACATCTCTAATGAACACAGTTCTTAAAGGGATCGCAAACATCAAGCAAGGCTTGTCAGACGGCTGCCTAGGGTGAGAACTTACACAATCTTGACGATGCATATATTCATATGATTCTTGCAAGGTATTGTGGGTATTGTAGTTCATTCACTCCCAAACACAGCTGATGACAATAATTTGAGTTGTGAAACCAAGTGGTAAGATCAATAAAATACTTCTTTTATTGATGGGGTTTAATTCACCCAGCACAAGTATGCTTGATAGCACTATAGATGAGGTTACTTGCTTACAGTGTTTAAAATGGATAACAAAAAGTCACAAAGTAAACCAGAAAACAACCTTCAGCTTGTCAGGCAATTAGCTAATGTTTTCTTAGCAAATAATTACCAAATACAAAGGCACAAAGAAAAGAATAAACTTTGCTGGTTAGGTTAACTTCTGCTTATTTTCCACGCCGATCTCAGCAGTGATTCTCCCTTGCTCACACACACAATCAGATGCAGCCCTAATTACTATCCATGGACCAGCTGAAAGCCTTTAGCTGGCTGGCTGCTACTGTGTGAGCCCAAATCCTGCTTTAAGAGCTGTTTGCAGTGGAAATAAAGAACAAAGTTAGGTTTCTTTGTGATGGCTGATGTGTTTGCTCATAGAAAACTAGCAATAGCATTTAGATAAAGAACAGTCCATGTAAATAGTTTCATCTGCTGTATTTCCCCCTGCATCAACAATCATAGGGTCAATATCATACATTGGCACAGATGAGTCTTTCATTAAGGCACTATCATGAGAATGCTTATTCCCTTGCTGCCATTCTCTATTATAGATAGGGTCTGGATCAGTGTTCATACCTGAGCCTCTCCTGCCATCATAATTCCTCTCTGTAAAGCCTGGCCAATATGTAATCCAATTCTGATGTCCAGCCTTCCAATCTTGATCCCTGGACACTGGATCTCCTCTCACATACCTTCTGGCCTTGGTCTGAAAGTCCCTTCCACATGCAGTCTTCTCTCTTCCAGGTAGCCACTGGTGATTCCTATCTCTGCCACTCCATTCCTCTGGCTGAATCCAGTCCAATGGACTCTGCTGGCTTTTGGAATACCTCCCAGTATGAGTACTGCCTTGGAATCTCCCAGACCTTCCAATGGCCTTTCTTCTCTTCCTTCCAGAGAGTTTCCTTCTCTCTCTATCTGCTTGGCTTGGCTTCTGTTTCTCCAGGTGATACTGGTGCTTGAGCTTGTAGCCGTTGCTGTCTCTGTCTCTGTATCTCTTCCTCCCTCTGTAGCAGTTGCTGAAACTCTCCCTCAAGCTGTTATCTGAAGAATAATCTCTATTCTTATTCTTTCCTAATGTGTGCTGCTCCCTAACACAGCGCAGCTGTGTTGAATCAAGCCCTGCCCTTTGAGATGAGTGCTTAGGGATTACCTCATAGCTCTCTTGATTGCACACACATTCTCTCACTTCAGCCCCTCTCATGGCTGCTGGAAACCTGGTGCATTCTGGGACTGGTAGTCTTTTATGTGAAAACTCTGTTTTCTTGCTTCTACCAGAACTGACAGGTTGCTTGTTCAGAGTCACATCATCTTTTCTATAGCTCCTACCTGAGCTATGATAAGCTTCCTTATCACAGGCTTCATACTCATATTCATAGACATAATATCCGCATTCGACTCAATAATACACCCTATTCTCCTAGACAGGTTGATGGAGATAAGAATAAGCGACACCCCGTTGACATGGTTTCACTGCTATCTACCAAGAGAAGAGCACAAGTTAATATTAAAAACAACATATCAATACCTTTCCCACTACATCAAGGACTTCCTCAAGGCTCAACATTATCCACCCTCCTTTTCAACATAGCCAGTCTGCAAAATTATACAGGAGCACAACATACAATACCACCTATACGCAGATGACCTGATGATATACTCCACGCTTGACACCAGGAATCCAGACTATTCTATAATCTCCTCTTGCATGACAGCAGTAACAGAATGGCTAGCCCAACGCAACCTAACAATTAATTACAATAAACCCAAAGCCCTCATAATCACAAGAGACACCTCATTTAACCCTCCACATAATCTACTAATTGGAAACCAACCAATTCCAGTGAAGAGTGAAGTAAAAGAACTAGGAGTTCATCTAGATCAAAGGTTCAATTTCCAATCACACTCCAAAGCCTACTACAAAATGAATATCCTGCAGAATTTATGACCCATATTTGACAAGAACCACTTCCATGCCATATGCCAGGCATTAATCACCCCACAGTTAGATTATTGCAACATGATTCTCCAAGGACTACCCAAATGTGCAACTCAAACTCTACAATTGGCACAAAACACAGCAGCCCGTTTAATCATTGGAACAAAGAAGCATGATCACTTCACACCTATCTTAAAAGGCCTCCACTGGCTCCCCATTCGATCATGGATAAAATACAAAGCTATAATGATGGCTTTCAAGATACTACACAACCAGTCCGCCAAATGAAGATAGTCAAAAGAGTGCCAGACACCAGATCAAGGAGGAAGCCCTACCAGAACACCCTCTCAACTATAAATATACTGACGTGTTTATCTCAGACTTACTCCACAGAGTATTCAAATATTACACCCCATCACTTTGGAACTCGCTTCTGCATCACTTTAGAGCAACTTCAGACATTACTGACTTCAGAAAGCTTCTAAAACCTTACCTATTTTCATAAGATCATAAGAAATGCCATACTGGGTCAGACCAAGGTGCATCCAGCCCAGTATCCTGTTTCCAACAGTGGCCAATCTAGGTCATACGTACCTAGCAGTTTCCCCAAAAGACACAGGTTCCACAATGCTTGTATTGGGTCAAACATTGATATCCTGGGTCCCTTTTTAAATGGTTTATGGACCTTTCCTCCAGGAACTTGTCCAAACCTTTTTTATACCCAGCTACACTAACAGCCTTTACTACATCCTCCGGTAACAAATTCCAGAGTTTGATTACACGTTGAGTGAAAAAATATTTTCTTTTATCAGTTTAAATAGTTTACTCTGTAGCTTCATTGCATGTCCCCTAGTCTTTCTATATTCTGATAACGTAAACAATCGATCTACATTTACCCGTTCCACTCCGTTCATTAATTTATAGACTTCTATCATATCTCCATCAGCCGTCTCTTTTCTAGGTTAAAGAGCCCTAACCTTTTTAGACTTTCTTCATAGGGGTATCCTTCCATCCTCTTTACCATTTTGGTGGCTCTTCTCTGAACCTTTTCTAATAACTCTATATCCTTTTTAAGATACGGCGACCAGAATTGCAAACAATATTCAAGGTGCGGTCTCACCATGAAACAATATAGAGGCATTATAATATCCTTTGTTTTATTTTCCATTCCTTTCCTTATGATACCTAGCATTGTATTTGCTCTCTTGGCTGCCGCTGCACACTGGGCAGAGGGTTTTAACATGTTATCCACAATGATGCCTACATCTTTTTCCTGGGTGGTGGTTCCTAATGTGGAACTTTGCATCGTATAACCATAGTTTGGGTTGTTCTTCCCTAGGTGCATAACTTTGCACTTGTCCACATTAAATTTCATCTGCCATTTTGATGCCCAGTCTTCCTATTTATCAAGATCCTCTTGCAATTTTCCACAATCCTATTGGGTTATAACAACTTTAAATAGTTTTGTGTCATCTGCAAATTTGACAACCTCACATGTTATTCCCTTTTCCAGGTCATTTATGAATATGTCAAAAAGCAGCGGATCCAGCACAGATCCCTGGGGTACACCACTATTCACCTTTCTCCATTGGGAAATTTGGCCATTTAGCCCTACCCTCTGCTTTCTATCTTTTAACCAGTTCCTGATCCACTATAGTACACTGCCTCCTATCCCATGACTTTTTAGTTTTGCCAAAAGTCTCTGATGAGGGACCTTGTCAAAGGCTTTCTGAAAGTCCAAATACACTATATCAACCGACTCACCTTTGTCTACCTGTTTATTCACACCTTCAAAAAGCATAGCAGATTAGTAAGACAAGATCTTCCTTGTCTAAAGCCATGTTGGCTGTCTCCCATTAAGCCATGACTATCTACATGTTCAGCAATTTTGTTCTTTATGATGGTTTCTACCATTTTTCCCGGTACTGACATCAGGCTCACCGGTCTGTAGTTTCCAGGATCACCCCTGGAACCCTTTTTAAAAACTGGCGTTACGTTCGCCATCCTCCAATCTTCAGATATTACAGATGATTTGAATGATAGTTCACAGATTACTAATAGCAGGTCTGCAATCTCATATTTCAGTTCTTTCAACACCCTTGGATGTATATCATCCGGCCCAGGTGATTTGCTATTCTTCAGTTTATCTAATAGTTGTAATACATCTTCCCGATGTATCGATATTTCCTTCAATTCTTCCGTACCTTTAAATACCACTTAAGTCACGGGTAACATCCCTACATCTTCCTCAGTAAAGACCGAAGCAAAGAATTCATTCAGTCTCTCCGCTATCGCCTTGTCGCCTCTTAGTGCCCCTTTAACCCCTCTATCATCTAATGGACCAACTGACTCTCTCACAGGTTTTTTGCTATGAATGTACTTGAAAAAGTCTTTATTACGCGTTTTTGCTTCCGCAGCAAGCTTCTTCTCAAATTCTCTCTTTGCCTGCCTTATCAATACCTTGCATTTGACTTGCCAGTGCTTGTGCTGTTTCCAGGTTTCATCGTTTGGCTCTTTTTTCCATTTCCTAAAAGATGCTTTTTTGGGAACAACAGCCTCTCTGACCTCACCTTTAAACCATGCTGGCAGTTTTTTTGACTTCCTTCCGCTTTTCTTAAAGCGTGGAATACAGCTGGTCTGGGCTTCCAAGATAGTATTTTTCAACAACACCCAAGCTTGATGTAAGTCTTTAACTTCTGCAACTGCTCCTTTTAGTTTTTTCTTAACTACTTTCCTCATTTTATCATAGTCTCCCTTTTGAAAGTTAAAAGGTAGTACTGTGGATTTTCTTACTATCCCTCCTCCACTAATTAAATCAAAGGCAATCATGCTATGATCACTATTGCCAAGTGGCCCCAACACCCTTATCTCTTGCACCAGATCTGGTTTTCCACTAAGGACTAGGTCCAATATGGCTTCCCCTCTGGTTGGTTCATGAACCAGCTGCTCTAAGAAGCAGTAATTTATTTTATCTAAGAACTTTATCTCCCTAGAATGTCCTGCTGTGACACTGACCCAGTTGATACCGGGCTAATTGAAATCACCCTTTATTATTACTGTGCTGTAACTTTTGCTAGCTTCCTTGATTTCTTTAAGCATTTGATCATCCATTTGTTCATTCTGGTCAGGCGGTCGATAGTACACCCCCACTGCCATTGCCTTCCCCTTTTTACATGGAATTTCAAGCCATAGAGATTGTCCAGCAAATTTTGTTTCCTGCAAAACTTAAATCCTTTCTGACTCATTGCCCTCTCTAACATAGAGCGCAACCCCTCCACCAATTTTATCAGTTCTATCATTACGATATAGTTTGTACCCAGGTATCACAGTGTCCCACTGGTTGTCCTCCTTCTACCATGTCTCTGAGATTCCAATCATATCTAATCTTTCATTTAGTGCTATATATTCTAACTCTGCCATTTTATTTTTTAGACTTCTAGCATTTGCATTCAAGCATTTTAGAGACTGTATTTTATTCATATTAATTTTTCTATTGGTAGACATGGGTAATTTGGGATCTTTAAGCTCTGTCTGCTCCATACCCGAGGGCATTTGGGCTACTTTACTCTTTTTTGGAACCTCTCTGCTTTTGGTAGTATCCTTCAAGGATACATTCTTCTGAACCATGCGCTCTTGTGCGACTGTTGGCTTTCCCCTATTATCTAGTTTAAAAGCTGCTCTATCTCCTTTTTAAAGGTTAATGCCAGCAGCCTGGTTCCATCCCGGTTAAGGTGAAGCCCATCCTTTCAGAAGAGCCCCTCCTTTCCCCAGAGTGTTCCCCAGTTCCTAACAAATCCAAAACCCTCATCCTTACACCATCGTCTCATCCACGCATTGAGACTCCGGAGCTCTGCCTGCCTTTTGGGTCCTGCGCGTGGAACGGGAAGCATTTCGGAAAACGCTACCATGGAAGTTCTGGATTTCAACTTCCTACCTAAAAGCCTAAATTTATCCTCCAGAACCTCCCTACCACATTTTCCTATGTCATTTCCAAGCATTTCATAAATCTGAAAAGCGGTATATAAAAATTGTTAATTAAATAAATAAATAAAGCAAGCAAAGAGCTAAAGGATTGTGACCTTACTCCTGGAGGTGGAGAATGAGTTCAAGTAAAATTTAGCAAAACCCCCCAAACAATCAATTCTTATTTTTCATGGGCTTCTACTTGTCAAAAAAGTAATAGCAAGCTTGCACTTGCTATAGCACCATAAACATGCTTTAGGTGTCTTTGGAAAGGGCTGAAAGGTCAATACAAAATCCATCTGTGTAGTGGATATTAAAGGGGCTGCTGTAAAATTGCTGATTTATTTATTTAGCTGTATTTATATCCTGCTTTTCACTGGGTCAAAGTGGTCAATTGGGGGATACATTTAACATGAGGGGATATGAGACACATACACTAATACTTACAGGGAACATGGGCAATGGAGGGTTAAGTGGCTTGCCCAAGACCACAAGGAGGGCCTACAGGACTAGAAATCCCAGTCCCTCTGGCCTGAGATTGCTGTCCCCAGGTGGGACTTGAACCCCTGGTCCTCTGGTCTGAGGTACCTTGTCCTAACCACTAGACCATGCCTCCCTCCCATGCCTCCTGATGCACGATGCATGTAGGCTCTCCTGTCACATGATCAATGTGGAGAAAGAGATCGATCTCCTGCTCCCAGAAATAACAATAGACTGATTATAGAGCCTGAGTTTCCCTATCTAAGGCACAGAGGAGAGAGACGGTGATTGTAGGGGATGAGGGAGCCCTGTCTTGCATGCACAGAGTGAATATGAGATTTGGAAATTCTCCGCCCCTGACGCAGGAGTACAGAGGCAATGAGCATGGGGTCAGTGACCCTCTCCCTTGTTTCCAGTTGCACAGGTTGTGCATAGGGAAATGCTTTTTAAAAAATCACATCTGAGGAGAGGCAGTGAGCAGAGCAAGCAGCCAGAGAGAAACAAGTGCTGACCTAACCATCTGTCGCAGCAGGGAGAAGAGGAGGTCCAGGGAAGCTCCATGTGACTCCTTAAAAGGTTACACGGATATTGGGCAGCGGAAGCAGCCAGAGGGAAATAACGAGGGAAATACCATCTGCCCCAGAAGGGTGAAGCAGACAGTCCAGGGAAGCTCTCTGTAATGTCATTGAAGGGTGAGGTGGAAAGTTTGCAGAGCAAGTGGCTGGAGGGGAACAACAAGTATTGACCTTGCCATCGGACCCAGCAGGTTAAAGCAGCCAAGATTTTGCTTAGGCTTTGAGAAGAGGTCACTCTGCACCATTATTGCACTCCTTTCAGCAGCTTTCAATTAATGCAAGAACTGAGTTCAAACTGTTATGTCTAACTTTTAAGATTGTCCATGGTTAATTTCCAGAATATATTGCTTTGTATGTGCAACTAAGTCCAATTTCTAATATTTCTCGCTCTTTACACAAGAACAAACTGAAATTTCCTGTTGCTTTGCATTTCAGCTAGCAGTAATGAGTAGAACATTATTTGAATCTGTTGCTCCTAGACTTACCCCAAAGTTACATGATGATTGGTCTTATTTAAAATTTTAGAAATCCTTAAAAAAAACCATGCGAGCCAATATTCAGAAGGGTTTATCTGGTTAGCAGGACCTGCTATCCGGATAAACTCCGGCAAGAGGGTTTCAGTCGCATTAACCGGGCAGTGTTCAGAATATCACCACAACATTGTCTAGGGCAGGGAGAGGGCGAAGTTTCTTCATGTGATGGCTGCAAAAAATAGTAACGCCTCCTCCCTAACCCGATCCCACCTCCCCCGGGTCCACCACGCAAAATGCAGATATTGCAGAAAGGTGTCTGCGATATCTGCATTTCTCCTGAATTAGCTGCTGCCGCCAGACGATACATCTGTGGTAGCTCGACGATACCGGTCCGTTAATAGACATGTCCCTAAGGAAAAAAGAAAACGGGCAAGATAGAATGGCCATGCTTTATAGCAAAAAAAGAAAAAAGACGTCCCCTATTTTGTATCCCGACAATAATATAATAAACTGCCCACGATAAAGTGATATTGTCATACTAAATGAAAGCACATAGGCAAACGATGGTATATTGGCCGTGCTCAATAAATAAGGCCGTCTACAATTTAAAAAACTCTCTTACTGTAAAACAGTTTATTTACAGCAAATAACTAGTACAGATTTACCAATGAAGTTACATGCCGCAGGACAAAATAGAAATTTCACTACAGTATTTGTAATTCTGCCCCTTACAGCATTGACGGCATATAACTCACTGATATTTTCTGCACTGTAAATACACCAGACATTTTTATGCCTGCGTGTGCGTGAGTTATTAAAGTCTCCTGCATGTGAATCCCACTCACAGAGGTTGTGGCCCAGGAGGGCCCAGGGCTCGCCTGCTAGCAGTGGCACATTAGTTTCTAGAGCTGACTTAAGGAGGGAAAGGCATTAGCTTCCTTTATACGTATTTATATATAAGGTTTTCATTTTTCATCCTGTAGTATGGTATCTAGCTGCATCTTTTGCAAACAGAGCAAAATGGATATGGGGCATAATCTATTAAAAGTGAAACACCTCACAAAGCCAGCTTTCTACATGTGTTTGAATTATTTTTAATTGGAGGAATTCCTCTCCTGCATTGGTAATAGTTGTAATATTTTTGGCACCTGAATAGCAGGAAGTCGTCTTCTTCTCCACTCTCCATATCAAACAGAATCTTAGTTGAAAAGTCCACGAAGGGGCCCTCCTTAGCTCATGGCTTAGATTTTATCTTGGACAAAAGTCCAGAAAACAAACATGCAAAGGGGACAAAATCTCCCTTTTTCTTTTTACTGCACAGTGTTTTAGGAACCAAGGATTAGCCAAACATTTGTCTGTGGAGGCTTTAGAGATCACAAGAAACCTTCAGCAAATGTCAGATATCACGACTTAAAAGGAAATACATTTTTGTAATCGGTTTTGGCTTTAATGCTTAAAATTCATTCCTAGCAGTATCCATTTTCACACAGGTGATATTCCATTTATTTTTAAGTAGGATATAATAAAATCCAATGATGTATTGCTTTTTGGCAGAATGGCTATGAAGTACCGAGACAAGATTCTGAAGAGCAGAGATGTCTCTCTTCATACAGGGATTCGACTTGTCCAAGCCATGGTATTTTCAATAATATCTTATGGATGCAAAAGTTGGATAGGGAAAAAGATAGGAAAAAAATCTATGCCTTTGAATTATGATGCTGGCAAAGAATACTGTGTATACCATGGACTGACCAAAGAACAAACCAGTCAGTACTAGAGGAGATTAAACCTAAGCTTTCTTTAGAAGCTCAGATGACAAGACTTTGACTTTCATACTTTGTGCACATCATGCGAAGAGAGAGGTCATTAGAGAATGAAATCATGCTTGGCAAGGTTGAAGGTCAATGCAAAAGAGGAAGGTCAGCAATGAGATGGTTTGATACAATAAAAGCAGCTATGGATGCCACTCTATCAACAATGAGCTGCCTGACTGGAGACCAAACACAGTTTAGGACAACTATCCAGAGGGTCGCCATGATTAGACATCGACTTGATGCAGTTAACAACAAAAACATCATAAAATAATTTGGAAATTTAAGAGGAAAAGCTTCACAAAACTTTAAAAATGGAAAAGAAAATATAATCCCTGCCAGCTGATGTGAGATATTAATTAGTCAGGCTGTTAGCCTGTCAGAAGAATTGTAAAGATTAGCAGGTAATGGCTCATTAGCAGAAAATAGCCTCTCTTAATTATGACAAGGTCATTAACTCAACCCCCAATGTAGAACTGCTCTGTGTGGAGTATGTTCTCTCCGTCTCTCTTACATTTTGTTTTCACACATTTGTAGAGTAGATTCTCCAACTGCTGTGTAAATTAACCGTGGATGTCTCTTACGGTAAATTTTGGCAAATCATTTGTGAGCTTGTATTTTGCCTAGTAAACATCTTGCAAACAAATATATATCTATTAGCTAAAGCTCCCTAGCAAAGATGACCCTGCTCTTGCTGCCAGGAGTACAGTGGCTTGTGCTTGGCCACTGCACTACTTATGGTATCTGCAGTCTCTGAAGCCTATTTACTAAGCCTTGTTATGGCAATAGTGTGTGTTAAAAAGCAATTTATCTATGTTAAGACCCTATAAAGCATGTTAATTGTGTCTAATGCACATTATTTCACCATGATGCATGAAATCTGACTCAATGCATTGCATGCGGAACAGCTCATTATTATGTTGAATGGATACGTTGGCTAGCTTTAAACTTTTAAAGCTCTGCTATTCATTGAAAGTTAACCTCAAGAAGTGCCTGGGAGTATCAGGCTACTAAGCCACGGTCCAGTGCTCCCAGGGAACAAATTAAAAGGGCTGGTACTTATGAAAAAAATACCCTATCCCTGATCCCTTAAGTAATATGAATATCCCCTGCCCCCCCCCCCCCCCTCACAGAGCTGGAATTCAACCCTCATCCCTGATCAGTTTTCTTACAAGAGCACTCCCTGGACCCAACCCCTTCCACTGATCAATTTTCAAATGATATCCCTCTCCAATCTACCCCTCAACCCTCATCTAATTTTTTTAAAATATTTTTGCATATTATGCAATATTTAATCAAGCACAACAACTAGTACAGCAAAGTTCAATGAAAGACATAGGAAAAAAGCATAACAAATTATGTATAAGAAAACAAAGAAATCTTCCATCCAGGAACCCCGGTCCACTAAATATTTTGGAGGATCCAATTCAGATACAAGTAGGAAAAATATGACTAAAATTAAGGAAGCAATATAGTGAGTGGCAGGAGCCCCAAAAAGTATATTATTTATAGGAATAGAGCCTAACCAGAAACCTAGGTAGAAGCAGCAGCCAGGTTTTGCTTCAGTGCTACAAAAGTCGACAAATGAGAGGATTCCAAAAATACATACTTTGCAAACTCATATTTAACAACACATTTGCAAGGACATTTCAAAAAAGAACAAAGCTCATTTGCAATGTCTGGAAACATTCTGACCTTACAATTTAGGAAAAGTTCCTCACGATGCCTAAGTAACAGTCAAAGAAGCTACTTGCGATCTGAACTCAAGG
The DNA here is from genome assembly GCA_033557465.1 of Ichthyophis bannanicus. Lineage (NCBI taxonomy): Eukaryota > Metazoa > Chordata > Amphibia > Gymnophiona > Ichthyophiidae > Ichthyophis > Ichthyophis bannanicus. Next base: position 27,582,769 of record CM066036.1, on the reverse strand, counting down.
CCAAAGTAACCAGGGATTGCCAACTCAAAATTCCAGAACAGCGGAAACATCCAGAACCTCCATGGCTACGGCCTAGATCTGACACGGCTCCTGCCAAAATTTTAGAAATAGGAGGAATTATCTCAAGAGAAATCTTCAAAATATCAATTAAATATTTTTTTAAACATCTCACGAGAAGAGAGTGGAAATGTAGGAAAATTCATCAACTGCAAATTACATAGCCTAGCAGAGTTCTCGAAGAACTCAGCCTTGGCCCCCAAAGAAATATTATCCAACATCTCTTCGGTAGATTGTATCTTCATGATCCTTTCTTCAATAACAGATACTTTTACTTTCTAATCTTGAGTCTCTTCCTCAATCTTTGCCATTCTTAGATCAATCTCATGAAATTTTGAATTCAACTGATTAATATGAGGCATCAGGCTTTGGCCCAGGCCAACGATAGCCTGCCTAATTGATTCCAGGGTAAACAGTTCTGGCCATGTCAGGGAGAAACTTAATAGTGAAGAGGAAGAATTCAACAGACCTGGCATGTGCAGGGGAAGCTCAGTAGCACCTGTAGGTAAATCCTTCCTTGCCATCTCAGATGAGATTGAAAGGAAAGCTTGCTTCTGGGCCACTGCATTCCTTACTGCTCAGAGGGATCACACCCTGCGGCTCCTCCTCTGACAGCCCCCTCTGGACTGGGAGGCTGACAGCCACTATGAGTGGTGGTATTTTAGTCAGGCTAAGCAAAGCAGAGGACCTCATCAGCTGTAGCGGAGACCCAATCCTCCAGACTAAGATGTTTCTGAACCAAATAAAAGTACACAGCTGCCGGCATTGAGCATTGCATTTAGCAGCTTCATTCAGGAGGCAAGGATTTGTACCCCGGGATTTTGGACAAAGAACTCTATAGAACTGGCAAGGGCAGGTGTTGAGGAATAAGCCTGACTCTTTCTCTTGCGTTTATCCAGAGGAAAGAGTAAAAGACTGTCTAGTAATTAGCAGCTCACATCCCCATCTTGGACCCTCTATTTTTCAAGGCAGACCTGATTTAGTTTAAATTAAAAGTCCTACTTTGTATACATGGCATCTACCAAGGGTTTCCTTGGAGAGTAGTGGGGAGGGGCACAAACGTTCCCTCGTGGTAGCAGAACCCCTAGAAGAAGTCTTGTGGCACTATCATTAATGGTACCCCTTATTTGGTAGCCTAACACTAGTTTAGTGTTAATATTTTGCCACTACCACCAGGGGCTTTGGGGGCACAATTTTTGCAGAGGAAGCCATCAGGGCAGAAATCCTGCCATACATTTTCTCACGGTAAACTAGCACACAAAATGCTATTTTACTAGTGCTTAGTAAATAGACATCTCTGTTTGGCAAAGGACTTATAAAACAGACCTTCAAAAGGAGAGAACTAAATAATTGCTTTTTTTTCGCACAATACACAGGACTGCAAAGAAGTTGCAAAACTCTTCGGAATTCATTTTTCAGGTTGCCTTGCAGGTTATGTTTTGGAGAGAAATTTGCAGGCTGTCCTGGTGGAACAGCAGCATTACTATAGATTTGGTCCAAGCAGTACCTGGGGGTAGAGATCTTTGATATTTTCATTCATGTCTAGTTGAAGACCTACTAAGCTGACCTTTCAGACATTTGGCAGGCTGATAGCAATGGAATCTATGACCCTCTCCTCCCAATTCCTCAGAAAAAAAATGACAAAGGACAACTATACCAAGGGCCGTACAGCGGTGTGGCCTCATAGAAGGGGCACGGATAACATCACTGAGCTTCCATAAGCTCAAAAACTGAGTTACTGCATGTTGCTGGGTTGGAGGGGGTGCCAGGGCACATTTCTAGTTTGGTACAGTCCTGCACCAAAGAACTGAAAATCAAGATTTATAGGATTAATGCCACCCAAACAAGATCTCACATTAGAATTGGCATACTCACTTTACCTGCAAGGTGACTCTATAAAATTTAGAAGCACTCTGAGGCTTTACCAGTTCTCTGTTTAACTTGGACCAACGGTTTCCATGCCAGCATATTCCTGCATAATTATATGAGAATTAATGCTGAAGTTTCCCATCCAGCTGGTAAATGATATTAACTGCTGTGGTCTATCGCATTTTGCTTACATTAGACTAATTCAATGATTTTGTTTTGCCTATAGTAATGACAGAGCCATTTCCTTGAAAGGATTAAACCCCTGCTTTTGTTTCATGCTATCTTTTCAATAATCAAGAGATGACAGCGCTGGCTCGAAAGTCTCATTAAGTCTACATGCTGATTTCAGTTCACTGAGACCTTCTTGATGTAAATAGAACCAAAGGACTGAGGGCAAATGGAAAAGCCACGTTGAAAGAGCGGCACTCTATTTTTATCACTCTTGGGTACAGAAGAGAAAATTTTTCTGGCTTTTTGGAAATGCAAATTGATACACATTTGGTCCATTAGCGTGCCTCAAAACCTTGGGTGCATAAAATAGATTTCGGGGCCCTTTTACTGAAGTGTGCTCTGGTGTTATGTTTCATGTGCATTTAACATGAAAATGAACTGCACTGAGGGCAAAGTTTCTACAATAACTGTTGGAGGCATGACTGGCATGTTCCTAAAAGTGAATGCGCAGATGTATACAATAAAACATGGCACTATTAATGTGGGTGTGCTTACTCTGCCCATTAAGGTGGAGGTAATTACCAGTCCCGCTAACTGCAACACTGAAAGCATGTGATTGGTACCCCTACTCTCTACCCCTCGCCTGCCCATTCTCTACCCCTCTGTTCGAGTGGCAATTCGGGCATTAATCAGTGTGTGGTAACAGTCATGCTGCCATGCCAACAGTTGCCGTGGCCCAAGTGTGCAGTTACTACGTACTTTAGTAGAAGGGCCCCTTAATGTGTGTTAACTCATGAATTAACATGCATGCCAGCAATCTGCAGATGTCATAAAGTTTGTCTGTTTATTTATAACCCACTCATTCGAGATTCCAAGCAGATTACAAGTCAATATTCTACATATTTCTCATGGACAGACAAAGTTCCCATGTGTCTTAAAATCTGTTGTTAAAATGAATATCAGAAATGAACCGAAAAGCCTGAAAAATCCCAAATTCAGCCGAAAGATGTTTGCCTGTGCAGATCCCTATGGGCTGTTTTTAAAAAGCTTGCCTTATATGCAGGAAATGGTCTACGTCTAGAGTCATTCTGCGCACACTTTTAACCATAGGGAGAGGTCTTCCTGGGAACTACGGGAGGAGGGGGGGGGCATATTCAAAGCGATTCATACCTGCTAACCATGTTAATCACACTGAGTGGGATATTAGTGGCACAAGGCTGGTTTGTGCCAAGCGAATATCCCTCTCTCTAATGCCACTAGACACCCTGATGCATGGGGGCATCCTGAGGGCAGTACCGAAGATTACTGATCAGTGGTGATATTCAGCCACTGCCTTAGTAAAGGATAGCTTAACTTTAGACACTTTAGCTGACCAGACAGCGACTGACTATCCCCACTGCTGTGCTATCCAGCCATCCCCGATCCTCAATGCCAGCAGCTGAATATGACCCCGACATTGAATTATCCAGCCAGCCACTTTAACAGTGCTGTCCACTGCCGCTCAATATCGGCATGTGTTTGAATTTTCACAAGCAAATTGTAATGTAGTTGGTGCAACGTTCTCCACTTGGGCCATCTCAGACTTTGGGTGAAGCTTGCTGAAATTGATAAGCTACTCTAAAAGACATTTTCAGCATTAAGTTGAAACCCACTTAAGGGGTTGGCAACTACCTCATCTCTCACAATCTGTTCTGTACAGACACTTCTCCTTATTTAGCATAAGGTTTATGATGATAAATCAATACAATTACTACCCCTCCCCCTTAAACTTTAATATTCTGGCAGTTGATGCCACGGCCTTGCAACCTGCCTTTGGTGAAATCAGATGGCTTAACTATGGAGCGCTACTGAGAAATTCTGATGAGCTTTAAAGGTCAGGACTGGTTTCAATAAAACAGACTTTATTGTGTTCATAATTTTTTAGCAAAGCTGTGCAGCTGCCATAGTGCTCCACTTGGGTATGCAGAAATAAAGGTCAACAAATAACTTGTGGGTGATATCTTTATTGGACTAACTTAATACATTTGTGACTAGCTTTTGAGAGCAGGGCTCCTTTCATTGGGTCAATACAATGCATGAAAGACACAGAGGCCTCGAGATTTAATTACAAATATATTATGTTAATCCAATAAAAAGATTTCACCAATAGCTTATTTGTTGACCTTTATTTCTCCGGAATTTTTAATATGTAAAATGGAGCAGTTTACTACATATCATGAGTTGAATTTTAAAGGAACAAATTTCCCATCCCTGTCTTCAGTGGACTCCTCTTTGGCTCACCATTCAATTTAAAACTGGACTTCTATCCACTAGAAAATGTATACATTGCTTCAGGTACAAACCTAAGACCGTAAGTCCTCCAGGAACAGCAAAATACCTCCTGTACCGGAATGTAAGTCGCCTTGAGTTACTAGTGAACTATATCCTAGTCCTTCTCTTCTCCTAGAACAACTACCCTATGCTGATTTATTCCCTCTAGACAGAGTCCTTTAAAGCTCCTCTTTGAATGTGTTCCCTTGATATTTCAGCCCTTATTTATTTTTATTTTATTTATTTACAGTCTCTTATATACCGCACTATTCAGCATCAGCGCGGTTCACATGGAACAAAATGCTCAGTACATTTAACACGTATGAGTTTACAGGTAACAGGGTATAAATAACTTGGATAACCGGGGTAACTATCTACAAAACATACTACATGGGATCATATACACAGAAGATACATAGGGAAACCAGCCACTATAGGAATGAATATCACACTTGGTGAGTTGTTGATATACCCTAGATTTATCTGGGGCTGGTATCAGTGGGTGTTATTGGGCTCTAGGTGACGCCATTGGGTTCTATAAGGTATTTGTTGAAAAGGTGGCCTTTGAGGGCTTTCCTAAACTGTGTCAGGCTCTTAATAGCCCGGATATCAGGGGGTAGTGCATTCCAGCATATTGGGGCACTGAGACTGAATGCTCTGTTGGCTGTCGATTTAGTGCAAGTAGTAAGTTCCCTCGGGATGTTGAGGGAGTTTATAGCCATGGATCTCCTTGCTCTATTTGGAGATGTGCTATGGATAAGCGAGGATAAGGATGCCGATGTGAGATTATTGACAGCTTTAAAAGTAATTATCAAGGTCTTGAAGACTATTCTAGCTTGAATAGGAAGCCAATGCAACTGTATCAGCAGGGGCGTAATGTGGTCGTACCTGGAGGCTCCATGGATGACTCTTGCTGCCGCATTCATGGCTAGCTGAAGTGGGTTTAATGTAGATTGGGGAAGACCTTGTAATATGACGTTGGCATAGTCGAAATGTGGTATAACCAACGCCTGGAAGATTGTCCAGAAATCAGTTGGATCAAGCATGGAACGTAGGTGTCTAAGTGAGCGTATCTTGTAGCAAACCGATCTGACTATGTTTCCTATGTGGGCTTTCATGTCTAGGCGTTGATCTAGTGTGACTCCCAAATATCGAATTGAGGATTTAGATTGCAACTCCGCTTCTTTTACTTTAAGATATTTTGGGGGGGTAAAACTGGGATTCCTTGTTATGAAGAGTACTTCAGTTTTCTTATGTTGTATTCTGAGATTTTGAGACAGGAGCCAGTCAGATATTGCGTTGAAGCAACTCGTCAGTGGGGAGAGGTCGAGATGCTCGGTAGAGAAGGGAATGTAGAGCAGGACATCGTCTGCATATAACATGCAGTCAACATTGAAAGACCGGATGATATTACAAATTGGCTGCATGTAAATATTGAAAAGGAGCGCAGAAAGGGAGGATCCTTGAGGTACTCCTTGGCTTTGGTGGAAAGGTTCAGACTTTATCCCTCCAGAACGGACATGCTGCCATCTTTCGGCCAGGTAGGATCTGCACCATTCAAGCGCTTTTCCATTAATGCCTTTGTCAATCAGACGTCCTAGTAGAAGCTCATGATTTACTGAGTCGAAAGCTGCAGCGATGTCCAGAAAGATGAGTGCAAATCCTTGACGGATGTCGTCAATGCCAGTGATTATTTTGCAGAAGAGGGTGGTAAGGAGGGTTTCCACTCCATGGAATTCCCTAAAACCATGTTGGCAGGGGTCTAATGGTGCAGCGGAGTCAATGTGATCCTGCAGTTGCTTTTGGGCCTCCTTTTCAATGATCTTCGCGAGTAGTGGAATACTAGATATGGGTCTGTAGGATTCCACCTGTTGGGGGTCAAGCTTGCAGTTTTTTAACAGAGGTCTGATAGAGGTGTGTTTAAGGGCTGAAGGGAAGGAGCCAGTTGAGAAGGAGAGATTCGTTATTTTGGCCAGTACTGAGCTGAAGTGACTGCGAAGCTCCTTGATCCAGAAGGCTGGGCATGGATCAGTCTGAGCAGTACTGGTGTTAAGGGCTGCAATAGTGTCTTCAATTCCTCTCTTGGAGGTGGTAGAAAACATGGTTAGGGTTGTTTGGCAGTTTTGCTCTGTGGTAGAGGCTATAGTAGAGGTTTTGTTGGTCTGATATATCTTGGATTGTAAATAGGTTGCAAAATCTTGTGGGTGTAGCTCAAATGGAGGTCCAGAGGATGGTTCCTTGGATAAAGTCTTGACTAGGTCGAAGAGGTCATGTGGTTTATTAAGTGATCTCATTAAGGTGTCAGAGTAGTACTGCTTCATTGTGTTAGTGATTGCGTTGCGGTGTGCAGCCAGATGACCGTTGTATGCTGACAGGTCATTTAAAGAGTGAGATCGGCGCCAGCGTTTCTCCAGTTTCCGTAAGTAGTTAAGTGATGCTTTAAGTTCAGCTGAGTACCATGGGGCACTTACTCTTTTACCTGGAGGCCTGTTGGATGTTGTACGTAGGGCAATTGAGCTGAGGCAGTTGTTCCATTGAGAAATTAGGTTGTCAAGGTTCTGGGTGGATTCAGAGATGAGTTGCTGCGTTTCAGCAAGGATAAGATCTCTGTTGTAAGGCTTGAAAGATCGAGAGGGCGGTTTTGCGGTGTTGCTTTGGATTTTGTTGGTTTTTGTGTAGGCTTTGTAAGAGGGAATCTGAATGATGATCAGTTTGTGATCTGACCAAGGAACAGAAGTTATGGAGGTTATGGGATCCTGGGCTGGGTTAAGAGAGGTTTGTGGGGCGAATACAAGGTCCAAGATATTTCCCTTAATATGAGTAGAATCATTAACTAGTTGCTTGAAACCAAGATTTTCCAGGGCATCCAAGAAGGCTGTTGCTTGATGATCTTGCAATGTAGGCAGGTTGAAGTCGCCTAGGATCCAATTTGGGAGGCCTGGGTTATGAGTGTTGGATGCCAAATCGATGATAGCTGCGAGATCATCTGGGGAAGCTGAAGGTGCTCTGTAAAGCAGGTTGATTATGCAGCGTTTGTTGGAGATGGTGACGGTCTCAAGGAAGTTTGTATTGGTGGTGTGCACTGTTCGAAAATGGAGGTCTGTCCTGGTGAGGATGAGCACGCCACCTCCTCTTTTTTCTTGCCTATGACTTGAATGTATGGTGAAATTCTGAGGGAGGAGCTGGTTGAGTATTACGTTGTCTTCAGCAGATAACCACGTCTCCGTAACCATGAGTATATCAAGGCCGTGGCTGGCAATTAGGTCAGTGACGGCTGGCCACTTCTTCCGGATAGAACGGGCATTGATGAGGGCACATTTTAGGTTATGAGGGTAGGAGTTTTGAATTTGTTTCGGTTTCATATTGTGTTGAAGAGCAATGTGTAACAGATGGGGGTGGTGTGAGTGGGAGTCCCAAGTTATGTTGTTATGGGAAGCACTAGACCACCTTCTCCCATGGCTCAGTAATATTGGAATCTGGTTGAATGCTGTGGTTGAGGCTAGAGAGTTGGAGAACCAGCCTGAAAGGACGAAATAGCATCCTATTATGGTGGTAATGAGGGAACCCATCTTGTCAGAGCACTATGTGAATGGGAGTGGGTCAATCTGGTTAGGCTAACAGGAAGTTATTGACCGAACTCTTGGTATTTAGTGTGGTATACTGTGTGACAGCAGACACTATGATCGCAGGCAATGGTTAAAGTTAGCTAACTAGTACAATAACTTGCTGACTGGAACTGGTGAGACTACTGACAACAGTAAAGTAGATTGCTGACAATAGTAGGTTATTGCTAGCACTACGATGGTGACTGGAGTTAATAAGGCTACTGACAACAGTATAGAGTTTGATTTGCATGGGATATTACTGGCTACTGACAACAGTATAGTGGCTTATTTGCAATGGAATGTTGCTGACAATGGAATATTACTGGCTACTGACAACAGTATGGAGACTGGCTACTGATAACAGTATAGATACTGGCTACTGACAACAGTAAAGCGGTTGGTTTGCAAAGGAACATTACTTACAGCAGTGCTTTGGATACTACCAATGGCACAGTGGTGACTAACTATTAACGTTAGCTGTAACAGTATAGTAGCTAAATAACATGGACCTGATATGCAGTGGCTCTATTAACGAGATTATACTTGCGGAAGGCAGCGTGAGCATACATTAAGAAAGTTCAAATTGGCGGGAAGTCTTGCGTTGGTTCTGTGAGATGTGTCCGTTGCGGTATCTGGGCCAACTGCAGGTGCTTTCTTTAGATTGCAGATTGTTGATTGCCCCGATTTGGTAACTTCAGCTGGAGGCAGGCCCTGTAATCCCGGCAGCTCGATCCCGGCCGGGAAAGCTGTTGGTGAGCCGGGGTGCGGGTGGGCAGAGGTGAATAAAGCCGGGGTGCAGGGGTTCAGCGTGCGGAAGACCAATCAATAGGCTGTTGCTTTCTTGGAGGTCCCCGCCTAAGGGCCACGCCAAAGGGCCCTCTTGCGAGGCCCTCAGGCGCGGGCCCGCAAGGCGCGGGTGCGCCCGATGGCGCTCCTTATTTGAGTCAGCTGGGCCGCCCGGATTGGGCAGGGAAGACCGGAGGGCGTCCTGTTCTTCACCGCGTGCTCGATCCCTCCTGGGAGAGCTGCGGCCGGGCAGGAGATGGAGCGGGCAGCAAAAGGAGCCTGCGCCCGATGGCGCTCCTTATTTGAGTCAGCTGGGCCGCCCGGATAGGGCAGGGAAGACCGGAGGGCGTCCTGTTCTTCACTGCGTGCTCGATCCCTCCTGGGAGAGCTGCGGCCGGGCAGGAGATGGAGCGGGCAGCAAAAGGAGCCTGCGCCCGATGGCGCTCCTTATTTGAGTCAGCTGGGCCGCCCGGATTGGGCAGGGAAGACCGGAGGGCGTCCTGTTCTTCACCGCGTGCTCGATCCCTCCTGGGAGAGCTGCGGCCGGGCAGGAGATGGAGCGGGCAGCAAAAGGAGCCTGCGCCCGATGGCGCTCCTTATTTGAGTCAGCTGGGCCGCCCGGATTGGGCAGGGAAGACCGGAGGGCGTCCTGTTCTTCACCGCGTGCTCAATCCCTCCTGGGAGAGCTGCGGCTGGGCAGGAGATGGAGCGGGCAGCAAAAGGAGCCTACGCCCGATGGCGCTCCTTATTTGAGTCAGCTGGGCCGCCCGGATTGGGCAGGGAAGACCGGAGGGCGTCCTGTTCTTCACCGCGTGCTCGATCCCTCCTGGGAGAGCTGCGGCCGGGCAGGAGATGGAGCGGGCAGCAAAAGGAGCCTGCGCCCGATGGCGCTCCTTATTTGAGTCAGCTGGGCCGCCCGGATTGGGCAGGGAAGACCGGAGGGCGTCCTGTTCTTCACCGCGTGCTCGATCCCTCCTGGGAGAGCTGCGGCCGGGCAGGAGATGGAGCAGGCAGCAAAAGGAGCCTGCGCCCGATGGCGCTCCTTATTTGAGTCAGCTGGGCCGCCCGGATTGGGCAGGGAAGACCGGAGGGCGTCCTGTTCTTCACCGCGTGCTCGATCCCTCCTGGGAGAGCTGCGGCCAGGCAGGAGATGGAGCGGGCAGCAAAAGGAGCCTGCGCCCGATGGCGCTCCTTATTTGAGTCAGCTGGGCCGCCCGGATTGGGCAGGGAAGACCGGAGGGCGTCCTGTTCTTCACCGCGTGCTCGATCCCTCCTGGGAGAGCTGCGGCCGGGCAGGAGATGGAGCGGGCAGCAAAAGGAGCCTGCGCCCGATGGCGCTCCTTATTTGAGTCAGCTGGGCCGCCCGGATTGGGCAGGGAAGACCGGAGGGCGTCCTGTTCTTCACCGCGTGCTCGATCCCTCCTGGGAGAGCTGCGGCCGGGCAGGAGATGGAGCGGGCAGCAAAAGGAGCCTGCGCCCGATGGCGCTCCTTATTTGAGTCAGCTGGGCCGCCCAGATTGGGCAGGGAAGACCGGGGGGCGTCCTGTTCTTCACCGCGTGCTCGATCCCTCCTGGGAGAGCTGCGGCCGGGCAGGAGATGGAGCGGGCAGCAAAAGGAGCCTGCGCCCGATGGCGCTCCTTATTTGAGTCAGCTGGGCCGCCCGGATTGGGCAGGGAAGACCGGGGGGCGTCCTGTTCTTCACCGCGTGCTCGATCCCTCCTGGGAGAGCTGCGGCCGGGCAGGAGATGGAGCGGGCAGCAAAAGGAGCCTGCGCCCAATGGTGCTCCTTATTTGAGTCAGCTGGGCCGCCCGGATTGGGCAGGGAAGACCGGGGGGCGTCCTGTTCTTCACTGCGTGCTCGATCCCTCCTGGGAGAGCTGCGGCCGGGCAGGAGATGGAGCGGGCAGCAAAAGGAGCCTGTCCTTGCATGTCCTTGACTGCTGAGTATTTTTACATGCCGCTGCTTTGAAACTCAAGTTGTCATATCATGGTTTCTCCAGTGAGTTATCTAGTACCAACAGGCAGGGCCAGCCTTAGCAATTGCGGGGCCCGATTTTGACCATTTTGGCAGGGCCTCCTGGATTTAAAAATATTTCAGATTAGGTTTCAGGAATATATGTTATTACTTTGTATTAAAAACAAAACAGCGTCTATATTTATTAACTTATAGTCTGAAAATTTTCTTGCTTTCTGCTCTGCAAATTCTTTCAAAATCCAATTTCTCACTCTACCCTAGTGTGGGGCTCCTGTGAGCACAGGCCCAATTAGGTCAAATAGGTTCAATTGGCCCTAGGTCCGCCTTGCCAACAAGATATTTTATATTAATGCTGTGGTCCTAACTGACTCTTATTTTAGCACTGCAGTACACATTGTACCTCATTATTATGCAAATCAAATAATGCAGCTGTTCCAGGGCCATCTTAAGAGGTCAGTGGTCTGTAAATGATCCCACCCTCTGAACCCCTCCATCTGAACACCCACCCTCTGAATTTGGCCTCATTTTGAACCAGAAATCCTTCCCTAGTCTAGCCTCCCAATCCTAATCCTGCACCTCACCCCCAGAAACAGTCCTCCCATCTTCCATTTCTTTTGGCAGCCACCGAGGCTCTCCCTGTTGTATAACAGGGAGGGCAGGAATGATTCCCAGTTACTCCTGCCCCACGGACTGCTCGGCTACAAAATGGTGCTGATTGACACCTAGTTGTAATCTTGCAGTATTACCTACAAGGGTCAAGTTGCCAAATAAGGAGCAATACAAGATGGTTTTTAACTTTCTGTAGTTTTATTGAGGGGATATCCACAGTGTGCTTCTTGTCTGGAACACCTATGCAGCTGTTTTAGGGGATGGAAATTCCTCTGCACTGCCTTCATTGACTGCTCAGTGGTGTGGATTTGGCTGGCTCTCCATACCCCCACTAGGGGACAGAGGGGTCATTTTTCAAAGGCACTTATCTGGTTAGCAATACCTGCTAAGGAAATAAGTGCCACTGAATGTCCTGACAGAACATGATCCAGATAGTACCGGGGTGAGTGGAGTGGCAAATTATGTATAAAGCCATTGAGACACGGAGAGCTATCTGCATAGCTTAGGACAGAGAAAAGCTGTTCTAGTTGATATCCACATACATTTTCCTAGTGTCTAGGTTTATGCATATACAGTATGTGTGTGTGTGCCGTCTAGTAAATGCCGACTCCTGGCGGCCCAGCACCTAGGTATTCTTGGCAAGCTGCAACCTGAAGAAGTTAGCCAGGCCTTTCTTCTGCACGGTAAGTCTACAGCCCCTGGTATTCCCAGTGCTAGCCAAGCCTGACCCTGCTTAGCTTTTGAGTTCACCCAAGATCAGGGCAATGAAGCCATATGCATACTGAGAAGCAATTTTATTAGTGCCTACTTGAGGTTGTAAAACTCTACTTTAAACATTCAAGTCACTTGTAACGTAACCCCCAAAATGTAGCTTTTCCCAGACCTAAGCAAGGTTATTCTGGAAAGGAATAAGAAATTCCTAGCTATGTGCCAGGAGGCATTTTTTCCATATATAGGATTCCTTAGATTGTCTAATGTTAAATCTATTTTCTTTGAGCCATTGCAGATCAAAGTTTTCTGAATCTAAGCTAGAAGTGGACCCTGCTAGTCCAGAGAATCAATCGGGTTTATAGGTGAGAGGATTGTGTGGCCTTCCTTGATTTTCCTTCCTATTTTTCCTTTTTCATGGTAAATAGTTAGGGGGAATAGTCAGTGGCAAGGGCTAGCCATCGCTCTTTTAAGTTGAAACTGAATAGTCAACGCATTGAATATCTGGATTGGACAGATAGTGATTTAACTAACTGGTCAATTGCTGGCCGGTTAGCTAAGCCAGCTAAAGTTAGGCCGGCCATTAAAGTGCCTTACTTTAGCAGGTTAGGGTTAACTGGGTAGCCACTGAATATTGCCGCTTCCCAGTTTATCTGTGTTGCTGCCCCCACTCGGCCCGCAGAGTGCCCCGACGCTAGCTGAATGTCCTGGTCAGCAAACCACATCAGTACCTTTGAATATCATTTCCTTAGTTTCTTGGATTTCTTTGTTGGATGTTCTAATGTTAGTGTTTCTCGAAGGAAGTGCATTTTGATTGCTTTTATTTCTGTTTTTTATATATTTCCTGTGCTATACTTCTTAATATTTCAAACAGTTCTTGATGTATATAATGCTCAAAGAAATGCACTCATGCTTTCAAGTCCAAAATGCTAACACCAAAGAGTGAGGTGATCAGTCCACCACAACTCATACCAGTGAACTGCAAATACATTTTACTGCTGCTATGTCAGTCCACCATGTACGGCTGTGTTTCGGCAAAGCCTTCGTCAGGAGTGTATCTTAAAAATCAAGACATACAAAAATATACAATTAAAAACTTAAAAATGTAAACAAAATATTTTATCAAACTATTCCATAAATATGACTCAACCTTTAAAATGCATTGGGACTGCAGGAACCATGGTGCACAGCATACCTCTTCTCTGTAGTACCATCACAGCCTGGGCTACAGGAATCACAGAGTCGTCATACCCATAGCAGACCAGGGAAATACAAAAAGCAGGTAATAAGAGCCTGCAGGAGGTAAACCTCATAATAAAGAAAAAGCCAAAAAAATCAGAAAGGAAATAATATAAAAAGTCTCCCTCTGCTGTACCAGTCTCACTGCCCTGCCTTTTCTGCCATGACCTGTCCTTTTTTTGCCAAACAATCAGCTCTTGAGAGTTGAACCATAACTGCATTGAAGCAGTCACTAATCCCACTGCTGCCTGCACAGCCACCCTGCAACCTGTTACATAAGACAGAGGGGTGTAGTCACAGCACTGAAAAGAAGCTTTTTTTTTTTTTTTAGTTCGGGCTATACTCAGGAACTCTGCTGTAGGTGCCAGGATACCACAGTTGTGCAAAGATCCTGGCTCTCACAATCCCAGTTCTTGGCAGCAGTGGCGCTGTAAAGGTTTGTTTTAAAAAGTGATGTCACATTGGGAGAGCTCTACTGGGCTACCAGGAGCCATGGTAGAGTGGAGCTCGTGTTTTTTGTGCTCCTGTTGGCCCATGGAAATGGCTACCCATTTGCTCTTGCTGTTCTGTGGTGGCCTCAAGGCTAGAGAAGACCTCTGCTAGTATCTGGCAGTACCAGTGCACCAGGCAGCATTGGAGCAGTGCTCCTTTAAGGGGTGGAGTTAGGTAGATCAGGGGTAGTTTCTCCAAATGGGTTCGTTTTGCACATACTATGGCAGTCGTGAACCTCACTTCTATGCCAGGGTATGTGGAGTATGATCTTAGTCTTTCAGATTTACTGCTAATGCTCAGCATAATACTTGCATCGAACCAAAGAGAGCCTCCTACTGGAGTTTGTAAGATGTAAGATGTATGGGTAGTTTGTCAAGATGTGCTTGGAAATTCTTCTTTATCAAGCTTGTGGCTCCCAGTACAATGGGAAATATTTCTGTATCTTTCTGCCATATTTTCTTGGTCTCTGACTGCATTTTTTGGTACTTCAGGATATTCTGCCTCTCCACACGATTCACAGAATAATCACTCGGTATCGACACTTCTATTATCAATGCCATTCTGGTGTTCTTCTCCTTTACCACTATGTCAGGTTTCCTCGTATCCAGTATCCTATCTGTCAGAATGGGAATGTTCCAGGTGATTATAACCTCTTCATTCTCTGTTATTCCCTTAGGGTCATGATCCCAGTGCTTTTCAGGGACAGTGATGTTGTAGTGTTTCCAGAGTTTCCAGTGGAGGAGGCGTGCTACTTTGTTGTGCCTTTCTGTATAGAAATTTTCCGCCATCAGAACTTTACAGCCTGCTATTAGGTGAGTCACTGTTTCCAGCTTTTTCTTACAGAATTGGCATATGTCTGTGCCAGGTTTTTTTTCAATACTTGCCGTAAACCATCTCATCTGTAATCCGCTGGCTACAACTATCAATCTTTCATCCTTCGGTTTCAGTTCACCTCTCCTCAACCATTCATGTGTCCGTTCTTGAGCGACAAAAGGTTCTTGGAGTAACATTCTTTATTTTCCACTGTATTTGTGCATTTGCCACTTAATTTCCTTGCCTGCTGATCTAATTCTTTGAAGAGTTTTTTTTTTTTTTTGTAAATTCTATTACTTCTTTTCCCATGCACACCTGTGGATTCTCACTCATTCCTTCTAATCGTCAGAACACTTGTCCAAGTTTGATGATGGAGACAGATTCTGGATGTTTACTTTCATATTTCAGCACTTTTTGCATATTTGGATCTGATGATGCTGTCAGATAGGCTTGGAGGCCTAGGATAGTAGCTCTGTAGGTGTAGTCAATCTCTATAAGTTCTAGCCCTCCTTCAGCTCTAGGAATGTTCAATCTTGGCATACACTGATTCTTGTAAATTACTTTATGAGCATGGAGGAGTTTTCTTGTTTGGATATCCAGTTTTTCAAGATCTTTATGAGGCCAATCCACAATCTCAAAACCGTATGAGAGTACAGGAATTGCCAGCTGATTGATGGCTTCTATCTTATTTCATGATGTTAAAGCTCTTTTCAATAACAGTTTTAATCTCCTGTAATATTCTTTTCTGATCTTCTCTCTCAATAGTTTCTGCTCGAGTGTCATTCCTTCCTCTATTCCGAGATATTTATATACACCTTCCTGTTCAAGGTCCTTTATGTCACAGCCCTCATCAAGGGAGATGTTTTCAGTTTTGATCAATTTTCCTCTGAAAAGGGTTGCCTGAGCACACTTGTCAAGGCCAAGTGTCATCCTGATGTCATCAGAAAAGCTTTTCACCAGACAAAGTTGTTTTGCCAATTGTTTGTTGCTGGAAATGTAGATCTTCAGATCATCTATAAATAGCAGATGGGAAGTTGCTTTTGGGTTGGTACCATCTTTAGAATATAGGCTAAATCCATACCCCCAAAGAGTTGATGACAGCACTCATTGAATTAAGCACCAAACAAAACAGAAGTGATGACAGGGAATCTCCCTGAAATATTCCACACTGGATCTTAATGTTAGGAATGTACTGTCCATCTTCATATCTCAAAAAGAGTGTGGATTGCCACATTGTCCTAGTGAATTTAATGTACTCTATCAAAGCAGAATTTATTTTATACGGTTCAAGGCAATGTATTATCCAAGAGTGTGGGATGCTGTCAAAAGTTCTCTTATAATCAATCCATGTTATACTGAGATTTCTGCCTCTCTTAGCACTGGCCATAATGGCCTTATTCAGCATTAAATGGTCTTTGGTTCCATATGCTCCTCTCTTATTGCCCTTTTGCTCTATCGCCATGATGTTAGTGATCTCGATGTGATCGTATATTCTGTCTCCATTTATCGCAGTAAATAGCTTGTAACAGATATTGGTCTATAATTTTTAGGAATGTTACTCGGGTTTCCCTTCGGAAGAAGAAACGTTCTTCCTGAAGTAAGCCAAGGGTGTTAAGTCCAGTTGCTCGAACAATTGATTCTTGCAGTTCGCCAGGTCTTGATGGAGTGATGTTAACTGTTTGAGCCAAAAGTTGGTGACTCCATCTGGACCAAGGCTATTCCAATTTGGAGCTCATTTTAACCTACTTTCCAGCTCTTCCTTTGTTACTACAGGCTAATCCATAGGTTTGATGTTTGATTTTTTTTAAATGCTTCTGTATGCTGGGTAACAATTGTGCTTTGTGATTGTGCTGTATGGGGTCCTCATATAGCTTTCTCCAGAAGGTTTCGGTTTTGGCTTTGGTTGGAGGTGCTTTTACCATATCAATGCTCTTCCCTAATCCCCTGTAAAATTGTTTTGGTTCTCTAGAAATGATTTATTCTGATATCTTTCTTTCCTGTTTTTTTCATATCTTTGAAGTTTTTGCGCTTCTGCCGCTATTTTCAGTTTATTGTTGGAACACATAAATTCCAGGTATTCTTCTGTTAATGCAGTATGCTTCAACTTGATGTTTTGGATCTTCCTTAATATATTTACATAGAAACATGACGGCAGAAAAAGACCACATGGTTTATCGAGTCTGCCCTTCCATATCAACTACTACAACAGTCCCCTTTTTTCCTTTAGAGATCTTCTGTGTTTGTCCCATGTCTTTTTGAATTCAGATTTATCTATACCACTTCTACTGAGAGACTATTCCACGGATCTATCACTCTTTCCATAAAAAATATTTCCGAATATTATTCCCGAGTCTTTCCCCTTTCACCCTCATCCTATGTCCCCTCGTAGCAGAGCTTACTTTCAATTGAAAGAGACTCTCCTCCTGTGATTTATGCCACAGAGGTATTTAAACATCTCAGTCATATCACCTCTATCCCACCTTTCCTCTAAAGTGTACATATTAAGATCCTTAAGTCTGTCCTCATATGCTTTATAATGAAGACCACTAACCATTTTAGTAGCCACCCTCCGTACTGACTCCAACCTGTTTATATCCTTTTGAAGGTGCGGTCTCCAGAACTGCACGCAATACTCCTAATGAGGTCGCACCAAAGACTTATTCAGAGGCACTATTATCTCCTTTCTTCTGCTGGCCATTCCTCTCCTTATGCACCCAAGCATCCTTCTAGTTTTTGCCATTGTCTTTTCTACCTGTTTAGCTACTTTAAGATCATCAGAGACAATCATGCCCAGGTCCCACTCTTCTTTTGTGGACAGAAGTACTTCACCTCCTATACTACATCACTCCTTTGGATTGCTGCAGCCCAAATGCATGGCCTTGCACTTTTTAACATTAAATCTCAGCTGCCAAATTCTAGACCATTCTTCAAGGTTAGCTAGATCCCACCTCATTTATTTATTTTATTTATTACAAATTCTTATATACCGCGCTATTTGGCATCAGCGCGGTTTACATTATAACACAACAACCATAACAACATGCTGTTTGGTTTTACATCGAACAGGGGTCCAAACTTGGATAACAGGGGTAACTATATACATGAGATTTTTACATAGTAAAGAGTAGCTTGGATAACAGGGTTGATTATATGCATGAGATATTTACATGGCAATGAGTGGGTGAAATAACATAATGAACGTAAGGGTTGTTTCTTAGAGTGGGTCATCTCTTCAGAGGGGTGTCATTGGAGTTTGGGTAGCATTGGAGGAATAAATGGTATTTGAGTGCCTTTCTGAACTGTGATAGGTCGGCAATCGCCCTAATGTCAGGGGGTAGGGCATTCCAGCATTTAGGTACATAGTAGCGGAACGCCCTGTTTGTGGTTGATATGTTGCACTTTGATGATTCCTTTGGTTTTACTAGTAGGTTTATGGCTATTGCTCTTCTGGATCTGTTGGGGGGCACCATGTGAATAAGATCTGTGAGTGAAGGGGATGAAATACCTTTGATTGTTTTGAACGCTAGGAGAAGGGTTTTAAAGATGATTCTTCCATGGATAGGTAACCAGTGAAGGTGTTTGAGAATGGGGGTCACGTGGTCACTTTTGGCGGCTCCGTGTAGGACCCTTGCTGCAGCATTCATGGCCAGCTGTAAAGGGGTCAGCGTGGAGTGGGGGAGCCCTTGAAAGATGGCATTTGCAAAGTCGAAGTGTGGCAGTATTAGCGCTTGGTATATGGTCCGGAAGTCATCAGGGTCCAGTAGGGAGCGCAGATGCCTGATAGTGCGGATTTTGAAGTATACAGCTTTGACAATGTTGTTTATGTGGTGTTTCATATCCAGGCGTTGGTCCAACGTAACTCCGAGGTATCTTATTGTTTCTTTGGTTAGTAAGTCCGCTTCATTAACACTGACGTGGGGTGGAGGAGTAAAGTTGGGGTCTCTGGAGATGAAAAGAACCTCTGTCTTTTTATGTTGAATGCGTAGATTCTGTGATTGAAGCCACGCTGAGACAGCATTGAAACAGTCTATTGCTGGTGTTAGGTCCATTTGGGCTGTGGAGAACGGCATGTATAAAAGAATGTCATCTGCATATATCAAACAGCTCACATTAAATGATCTTATGATGTTGCAGATGGGCTGCATGTAAATATTGAATAGTAGGGAGGACCTCATGTTATCTACACCTTCCTGGGTGTCTACTCTATTGCAGATTTTGGTATCATCCGCAAAAAGGCAAACTTTACCAGACAGCCCTTCCACAATATCACTAACAAAGATGTTTAAAAGAATCGGACCAAGAAAGGATCCCTGGGGCACACCACTGTTAACCTCTTTCTCCTCGGAGTGAGCTCCATTTACCTGTACCCTTTGTCTCCTCCCACTCAACCAATTTCTAACCTAAGCAGTAACTTTAGAGTCCATCCAAGGGTGCTCAGTTTGTTTATAAGTCACCTGTGCGGAACGGTGTCAAAGGCTTTACTGAAATCCAAATACAACACATCTAAGGCTCTCCCTTGGTCCAACTTCCTGGTCACCCCTGTCAAAGAAATCAATCAGATATGTCTAACAAGATCTGCCTCTGGTGAATCCATGCTGCCTCGGATCCTTTAATCCGCTGGACTCCAGAAACTTCACTATTTTCTCTTTCAGCAGCACTTCCAATGATTTATTCACCATCGAGGTTAAACTAACAGGCCAGTAGTTTTCAAACACATCCTTACATCCACTTTTGTTTAAAGGGACCACATATGCCTCTCTCCAGTCCTCTGGCACCACTCCCGACTCCAACGAGACATTTAAAAGGTCAGTCAGTGGAGATGTTAGAATGTCCACAAGTTCTCTCAGTATTCTCGGGTGTATCCCATCCAGTCCCATCGCTTTGTCTACTTTACGTTTAACTAGCTTCTCACAAACACTGTCTTCTGAAAATTGTTCAAGATGCCCCTCACTTCTGTTCCTGTTTCTGGGTATTTTCTGAGGACCCGCTCCTGATTCTTCATCTTTGAACACAGATCAGAAATATTTGTTAAGCAATTCTGCTTTATCCTCATCAGCTTCTACATATTCCTCCCCTTCACCCTGACAATACCACTTTTGCTCTTCCTCTTCTCACTAACATATCTGAAAAATGTCTTATCCCCCATTTTATTGCATTGGCTATTTCCTCCTTTTTTATTTATTTTATTTATTTATAGTCTCTTATATACCGCACTATTCAGCATCAGCGCGGTTTACAATAAACAAGGAGTTACATAATTCAACGGTACTTTGTGTTTACAGAAAAAACAGGAAATACAACTCGGATAACAGGGTAATTAATTAATATAACAGACATGATCTCATCCTGTCTTCAGTATTGTGTATGGGAGGTCTGTGGGGTGTCTGTATTGAATTTGTATGTTTGGAAGGTCTGTGGGTAGGTTGTGTTATCTGGATTGTTTAATGGATAAGACAAGAGGAAGAGGTAGTGTTTCAAAGCTTTTCGAAACTGCAAAAGGTCTGGTATTGATTGGATGTTTTTTGCTAGTTTCTCTAAGTGTTACCAAATACAGATGGCTGTCTACCTCTCTCTGTGATCTCTTGTATTTCATGAAAGCCTTCCTCTTTTTCTTCACCTTTTCAGCTACTTCTTTCAAAAACCATAGCAGTCTCCTTTTCCTTTTAACTTTATTTACCATTTTAACAAAAAGGTTGGTTCCTTTAAAATATCCCCTTTCAGTTTTGTCCACTGTTTTTGTACACCCCCCAGCTGTTCCCATCCCGCTAATGACTCCCTGAGGTATTGGCCCATCTTGGCAAAGTTAGTTTTCCTAAAGTCTAAGGCCCTTGCTTTTGAATGGATTTTAGCAGCCCTAGTTCTAATACTGAACCACACCATCTGATGATCTTAATCCTTTTAGATACCCATCCATCAGGAATGCCTCTACACGCAATAACTGTATTTCTCCTTCGATGCGCTTTTTCAGTGGAGGAGCTGTTATTGTTCTCTTTTTCTTCTTGCCTTGCACTCTAGTTGGTAGTATTCTTGCAGTAATAATTTTGGCTAAATAATATTGCATTTGATTAATTTTGGTGATGTCAATAAATGGTCCGTTTATACTGGATATGGCCTTGTTCATTTTAATTATCATACTTCTAACCTTAGGTTCAGGACCGTACCTAGCCCTGTGCGAGCGGTGCGGCCGCACAGGATGCAAAGGCTTAAGGGGCGCATTTTAGCTGTCTGCCGTTGCCTGCCACCACCACTTTTTCTTCTCTCAGCAGCAGCAGGCAACAGCAGACAGCTGAAATGCGCCCCTTAAGCCTTCTCGCCGGCGTGCTAAGGAGATCTGTCCCTCCTCTGATCTGCTTAGTGCACTGGCGATATGCACATCGGGCACGCTTTTTCTCTCCTACCATCCTCCAGAAAGTGGTTAGATGAAAGGAGGGGGAGGCACGCGTCTGATGTGCAAGTTGCACAGGGCGCGATTACGGTCAGTAGGGCCCTGCTTAGGTGTTAAATTTAGCTTGGGCAATCTTTCCCTTGCTTGGAACCCAGCATATTCATCTCTTTCTATATACAGAGTGGCCCAAAAATAGTGAGAACATCTCGTAGCATATAAGTTATTTAAAAATTCAAAAAGACAGATGTAAACGATTGACAAATTAAAAAAAAAAGATGGCGACTGGAAATTGTCGAAATAAAGATGTTATATAGCTAAAAAAGGTAAATAAATAAACTATTTAAGCTTTTAATTTACGAGATGTTCTCACTTTTTTTGGGCCACCCTGTAGACCAGGAGTTCTGTCTTGAATTCCTCCATCTCTGGGTCGTTCTCGTCCCTTTATTCTTCCTCCTTTGCTTCCTACAATGCAGTTAATTTGTTGACCCTTCCTTTACCTTGCTCACTCTCCTGCACTTCCCAATCTCTCCATTTCCCCCTCAACTTCTCTTTCCCTTTCTGTGTCTTCCTTTCTTCTGGTACTCTTACCTAGGCTCCCTCCTCCCTGCATTTCTTTGTCCACGGAATCCCTTAGTTGCTTCAGGATGTTATCATTCACATACTTCTTTTCTGCATCTGTTACTTTTTTGCAGTTTTTCTAATGGCAATTTTCCTCTTTCTTCCAACTTTTGGTAAACTCTATTTGTATACCCCTTGATTTAGATATAGGATTTGTAGCATAAAAATAGCCGTACATTATCTCCTCTTTATCTGCAGAATTCCACTTAACTGTAGTTAATCCTTTTAATTTTTTCATTAATTACTGTGGTTTATCTCCTGCCACAGTGGGTCCATGAACAGGTTCACCGTGGCCTTTATCTGTGGCAGGGATGTTATCTGCTTCTGCAGCACTTGCACTGTCGCAACCACCATCGTTAGCCCTCGTGCTTAAGCTACGGGTGGGCATCTTTTTATCCTGGGCGACGTGCGGCCAGTATGTATTTTTCTTCTTCATTCCTAACATACTTTAATTGTAGTGTCACCTTGCTGAGATTTGGTATAGAAGTTATTCAGTGGGATTATCACATGAAGGTAACTCAGCAAGACTTGAGGCGGGAACTTTATTCTCTCCCCCTAAGAGGTGTACATCAATTCAACAGCTGCTGCACACCCTTTTGACCCCAGTCTCACTGTCCTGCCATTTCTTCCATGAGCTGTCCCTTTTTTGCCAAACAGTCAGCTCTTGAGATCTGAACCACAATTGCATCGAAGCGGTCACTAATCCCACTGCTCCCTGCACAGCCACCCTCCAACCTGCTGCTTAAGACTGAGAGGTGTAGTCACGGCAATGAAAAGAAGCTTTTTTTATTTTTTTTTATTTCAGGCTATACTCAGGAACTCTACTGCAGGTGCCGGGAAGCCACAGTTGTGCAAAGATCATGGCTCTCACAATCCCAGTTCTCGGCAGCAGTGGTGCTGTAAAGGTTTGTTTTAAAAAGTGATGTCATGTTGGGAGAGCTCTACTGGGCCATCAGGAGCCATGGTAGATTGGAGCTTGTGGCTTTTGTGGTCCTGATGGACCATGGAGATGGCTGCCCAGTTGCTTTTGCTGTTCTGTGGTGGCCTCAAGGCTAGAAAAGGCCTCTGCCAGTGCTTGGTAGTACCAGTGCGCCAGGCAACATTCAAGCAGCGATCCTTGAAGGGGTGGAATTAGAAACACAGAAACATGACGACAGAAAAAGACCACATGGCCTATCTATTCTGTCTGGCCATATCAACCACTAACAACAGCCCCCTTCTTTCCTTTAGAGATCCTCTGTGTTTGTCCCATGCTTCTTTGAATTCAGATACTGTCCTCATCTCTACCACCTCCACTGGGAGACTATTCCACGGATCCACCACACTTTCCATAAAGAAATATTTCCGCATGTCACTTCTGAATCTATCCCCTTTCACCCTCATCACTTCTCCCCTCATAGCAGAGCTTGCTTTCCTTCGAAAGAGGCTCTCTCCCTGAACATTTATGCCACGGAGGTATTTAAACATCTCAATCATATCACCTCTATTCCGCCTTTCCTCTAAGATGTAAATATTAAGATCCTTAAGTCTGTCCTCATATGCTTTATAATGAAGACCACTAACCATTTTAGTAGCCACCTGTACTGACTCTAGCCTGTTTATATCCTTTTGAAGGTGCGGTTTCTAGAACTGCACACAATACTCCAAATGAGGTTGCACCAAAGACTTATACAGAGGCACTATCACCTCCTTTCTTCAGCTGGCCATTCCTCTCCCTATGCACCCAAGCATCATTCTAGTTTTTGCCGTCGCCTTTTCTACCTGTTTAGCTACTTTAAGATCATCAGAAACAACCACCACTAGGTCCCGCTCTTCTTTAGTGGACAAAAGTACTTCACCCCCTATACTATATTGCTACCTTGGATTGCTGCAGCCCAAATGCATGACCTTACATTTTTTAACATTAAATCTCAGCTGTCAAATTCTAGACCATTCTTGAAGCTTAGCTAGATCCCTCCTCATGTTAGGTAGATCAGAGCTGTGTGGAGGAGCAGGCCCAGTGTAGGATCTATGGCCCACTAGAGATACAGTGCCATGCAGAAGATTGGCCTATGGAGAGCCCAGAAAGGTAGAAGTAAATAAATTCAATTTAAAAAAAAGGAAAGTAAGTTTGCTGCAATTGTGCCCAGAAGGGGATAATAAGGCCTAGTAACATCGAGGCTCCGGGTGGGCTCTGGAAACCTCATTTGGCATAAGAAGCTGGTGGGGCAAGTAAGAGGAGACCCTCAGAGGCAAATAAATAAAATGAAAAATAAGTATAATCAAGCCTGAACCCACAAGTAGAGGCATGCCCACAAAGGAACATGTGCAGAGTACAGAGGTAGCATGAGCCTCTGCAGAGGGAGACAGAGGTGGGTCGGAAGCACTGGAGAAGGTGAAAGAGTTATATTTATGACGCTGTTAAACAACTTTATTTGAAATTTCGATTCTAACATAAATGAAAATCTATCTCTTCTCCTGCGAATGGCTGTGCAGAGGACAATTCTGGGGGTTGCAGGCTGCTAATAGAATCACTGAAGATGTATGGAAGTATTTTGTAATGGTGGAAAAGTCCAGAACCTGTCAGAACTGTGACTGGTATAAAGTTTCACTGGTTATAATTGAGAAAGTTGAGGCTTGGCTGCAGAGAAGGCAGGTGGTGGGACTAGTCGTGTGAGTGTGCGGGATGCTGAATTAAGAAGATTTGGGAGAAAAATTGTTGGTAGTGCTCTGGAAACAAAGCTGTGGACACAGTTTTATGCAACCATAAGAACATAAGAACATAAGATATGCCATACTGGGTCAGACCAAGGTCCATCAAGCCCAGTATCCTGTTTCCAACAGTGACCAATCTAGGTCATATGTACCTAGCAGTTTCCCCAAAAGACACAGGTTCCACAATGCTTGTACTGGGTCAAGCATTGATATCCTGGGTCCCTTCTTAATAATGGTTTATGGACCTTTCCTCCAGGAACTTGTCCAAACCTTTTTTAAACCCAGCTACACTAACAGCCTTTACTACATCCTCCGGTAACAAATTCCAGAGTTTGATTACACGTTGAGTGAAAAAATATTTTCTTTTATTAGTCTTAAATAGTTTACCCTGTAGCTTCATTGCATGTCCCCTAGTCTTCCTATATTCTGATAACGTAAACAGTTTATCTATGTTTACCCGTTCCACTCCATTCATTAATTTATAGACTTCTATCATATCTCCCCTCAGCCGTCTCTTCCAGGTTAAAGAGCCCTAACCTTTTTAGCCTTTCTTCCTAGGAGTATCCTTCCATCCCCTTTACCATTTTGGTGGCTCTTCTCTGAACCTTTTCTAATAATGCTATATCCTTTTTAAGATACGGCGACCAGAATTGCACACAATATTCAAGGTGCGGTCTCACCATGGAACGGTATAGAGGCATTATAATATCTTTTGTTTTATTTTCCATTCCTTTCCTTATGATACCTAGCATTCTATTTGCTCTCTTGGCTGCCGCTGCACACTGGGCCGAGGGTTTTAACATGTTATCCACAATGACGCCTAAATCTTTTTCCTGGGTGGTGTTTCCTAATGAGGAACCTTGCATCGTGTAACCATAGTTTGGGTTGTTCTTCCCTAGGTGCATAACTTTGCACTTGTCCACATTAAATTTCATCTGCCATTTTGATGCCCAGTCTTCCAATTTATCAAGATCCTCTTGGAATTTTTTTTCTTTAAGTCATTTTGTATAAAAGAAACTGAGTCTTGGGGAGGGGTTCTCCCTTTAAAAGAAAAGAGAATTTTTTCCTACTTTAAATAAAAAGTAAGAAGGTTTAAAGCTAATTTAAGAGTAAAAGGAATCTGGATGTGGTACAGGCTTTTTTATTTTTGTACAAGTGTTGAATATTCTGGCAAATGAAAAACCTGCTACCACCTAGTCTGAAGAATTGTTAACAGTGCCCTTTGAGAGCAATTAACTAAAGAAAGCCTTCAATTTTGGGATAGCTGTCACAATAAATATTGACAGAAATTTTGTTAAAGTTGTAAAGAATTTTTAAACTTCTTTTCAGAATTTGAATTGGCTGAGACTTGACTAACTGAAGCATACACTTAAGAAAGCCTGTGAGACTTACTGTGCAGTTGTCTGTTAAATTGAGAAAGTACCTTGGAGAGTTTTCTTCTCTGAAGAACTGCAGTCACCATTTTAAAAAGTGAGAAGCGACAGTTTGCTGACTGAGTTCTGTCAATGAATTTGATGCCCTGCTACTATTAACAGGTGAAAAATTCTTCAAGGGGTCGCAGAAGTCTCTTTTTAACAGGCTCTCATGTCAAAACCTGTTTGGTTAAAATATTGCCAAAAGTAAATTTCAACATTGCCAGATTCAGCTTTAAACCATTGGTTTTAACTGAAGTGCGTTTTGTGGCTGTGTGTGAATGTGTGTTCATGTGGCGAAAAGTATAGTTAAGGATTATAAATTATCCTTTTATTTAATTTAATTAGTTTTATTTAAATGAATAGTTTTATTTAGGAAATACAACTATCAATTTAGTGAATTACTGCCAATCTCTGGAAAACAAAAGCAGAAAAGAATTATACAGCCCCAACAGTAGGAAGGTTGCCTTCTTTTATTAATTAAATTAAAGCCACTGCAGCTTGAGGAACCCGGTCCAGTCTTGAAGACATCTAAAGGAAGAGGATTCATATCCTGAGGGCTCCAACGCCAGACAGAGTCCTGGGAAGAGAGGTAGCACTGTAACACACACATTTTCACACTCACATTTTGGAGGGTTTTTAGGGTTCTCCCACTGCTATTTTTTAGTCTAAGCACAAACATATCTTGACTAAGGAGCTTAAAGAATACTTACCTTAGTTGTTGCTCCATAATTTAACCTGTTGAGAGAAAACACACTGAAGTTAAATGGACACATTAAAAGAGGAAGTTTAACATTTATAAAGTTAATGTTGATTAGTTACCTTACCTGAAAAGGTGCTAATGTCTGTAAAAGAAGAAAAGTTTAAAAGATTATTCTTTTTCAATGACTTCCCTAAAACGAGTTAAACTTTGAATGGAAAGAAGGGAAGTTTAGTTACATTTAATTGTAAAGTATAGTACAAAAAGCATAATCAGATGTCTTTGCAATATTAATGCCTGTTTTCATTTCATGTTAAGAATTTTAACTAGAATTATTTAATTCTGAAGCTTCAGCTTATTTTTAAAATTTTAATTAGCTTAATAAATGTATTTATTTAAGAAAATAAAAGTTATTCAAATTATTTTAACATTGAAAGCTTTTATAGTGTTTTATTAATTACTCACCTAAATATATTTGTATCATCTTGATGATCTTCACACAACTGCAATTTAATTCTCATGTTCCAGTTCATTGTTTCTGAAGGAAAAAATCTTGAGAGATAAGAGAACTGGACAAAATAATATTTTTTATTTTTCAGCATCCCTCTAAGAGAAACGGTCTGAGGTAACATCTAATGCTGGATGCGTGATGGCAACTTCATAATAAGCAGAGCAGTAGGACTGATCTTCTCCTCAGACAGAGCTGCACTACTTTTACTGCTGCTCCTCCCTGACATCGGCTGATGTGATCAGGTTACTTCTGTAGAGGGCTCACAAACATACATTCCCTCCTCACTGTGGTTTACAGTTTTTTTATTGGGCTATCCACGCTTATCTGCCATGGGTGCTGTTATTCCAAAAGCTAAATGTGCTCTATAAAATCAGCTTACCTGGTTATGCAATTCTCACTACTATCCATGGGAGTAAACATGACATGTTTAGATTCAGTTACACAAGTGCAAAAGCATTCCTCCCTTAAGAAAATGTAATATGTTTTATAATTTAAAATGGTGGCTCAGGTCTGCTATGCAAAACTACACTTTTAAAGGGCCAGTGCTATTTTTCTAACTCTTCTTCTTATTGTGACCTTAATCTTCTGCTGGAAGGACATATCAGGAGTGCCCAAGTTCAGTCCTTGAGGCTTGAAAACAAGCCAGGCTTTCAAGATATCCCTAATGAATATGCATGAGACTGATATGTAGACATATGACCTCCATTATATGTAAGTATTTCTCATGCATATTCATTAGGGATATCCTGGAACCCTGGCCTATTTGTGGCTCTTGCAGACTGAACTTCTATACCCCTGACATATCATCTGACTCTCCGAAACTCAACTGTAGGGACTACATCCTTTTAGGTATCTATGATTGTGAAGATGAAATGATAGTGTTACAGTGTTGCACTGTATTCTTTCTGTATATGTGTTCGGGTGAGGTGGGTGTTTCCCAGTTGAGCAGTTTGGATATAGAGAAGAAGTAGCTAGCCATAAATCCAAAAGGTGCTGTAAGGAAAACAGAAATGGAGAAAGTCACTTCTGGGGGATTCTGCACGACTGCACAATGCATAATTTGCGCAGAATTCCTGCACCTGTTATGCTGAATTCTGTGCAGGTGTGGGCACAAGCACCAGCTGGCAGTGAGGCAGGCTCAGAGCGCACAGGCTTTAAGGATGCCCGAGCCTGCCTCACTGTTGGCTGCAGCACAGCTGCGAGAGGTTCCCCTTGGCTCCCACAGCTGTGCTACATTCCGATGCCAGTATTGCTGTTTCTAAGAAGGTCAACAGAAGCACTTTTGGTCCCCTAGCAAGAAACAGGAAGTGATTCTGTATATTTTTAATAACGTGGTGATGCCAGTGTCGAAAGTGTAGGACAGCTGCGGAAGTGAAGGGAAGGAGGTGAGTAACTGGAGATGGGCTAATCATGAGTTGGGAGAGGGCTGATGGTGAGTTGGGGGGCAGGTGGCAGGAGATGGGCTAATGGCGAGTTGGGGGGATGGTGGCAGGAGATGGGCTGATGGTGAGCTGGGGGAGGACTGATGGCAGGAGATGGGCTGATGATGAGTTGGGGTGATTGGGAACTAGAGAAGACTGATGTCAAGTCTGGGAGTTACTGGGAGAGGATTGATGGTGAGTTGGAGGGTAACTGGGTGCTGGAGAGAACTGACGGTGAGTCAGGGGGTGACTGGGCACTGTAGAGGATTGATGGTGAGTTGGGGGGTGACTGGGGAAAGAACTTATGGTGAGTCGGGGGAGACTAGGGCTGGAGAGAACTGATGGTGAGGTGGAAGGTGACTGGGGATGGAGAGGACTGATGGCGATTCGGGGGTGACTGGGGACTGGAGATACTGATGTGAGTTGGGGGGGGGTGACTGGGGCTGAAAAGGACTGATGGTGAGTCAGGGGGTGACTGAGGGCTGGAGAGAACTTATGGTGAGTTGGGGGGGGGGGGAGTGTATGGGAGCTGTAGATGGGTGTATGGCTGGGGATGGAGAGAAAGAAAGGTGGAGGTATGTGCCTGGGAAGAAAGAAGGATAGGTAAAGGAGAGATAAGGGTAAGTGCATAGGGAGGGAAGAAAGGAGGTAAGGTGAGGGTATTTAGGAGTAGACCTTAGGGACAGACAGCTGTAGAAAACATCCTAGAAGTTATAGACAGAGGGGGGGGGGGCAGGGAAGACTTGGGTGTTGAGAAGAGAGCTTGATTGGAGCAAGAGAGGTGAGGGAAATGGCAGTGGGAAATTATGGTCTAGATGAGGATTTAGGCTTTATGATGGAGGAATTCTGCACAAACATCTATTAATAAAACATGCAGAATTTTAAAATACTGTGCACAGAATATTCTAAATGTTTGCACAGAATGAATTCCCCCAGGTGTAGAAAACGAAAGAGAGAAAAGAAGTATTATTGCTTTAAGAAAGAAAGTCAACCAGTCACAAAACACACTCCATATATATCAAAAAATATTATGTTCAGTTTTCAAGGGTAGAACTTATCTTTCAGAATTTTCTGTGTGCACAAACTTCACAAAATATTCTTTGTTCAAAAACTTCACAAAAGGAGGTCTCAGACCTAGCGGGCTTTAATTGCCTTATACCTAATTAAAGCCCGCTAGGTCTGAGACCTCTTTTTATGAAGTTTGTGAACAAAGAACATTTTGTAAAGTTTGTACACACAGAAAATTCTGAAAGATAAGTTCTACCCTTGAAAACTGAACATAACATTTTTTGTTATATATGGAGTGTGTTTTGTGACTCGTTAAGAAAGAAAGTGACAAAGAATAGGAGACTATTAGGAAAGGTAGTTCAAGGGAGATACCAGCTAAAGCTAGTCAGAAGGGAGAAACCAGCCACAGAGGACGGTATCAGTAGTTAGGGTAGAGGTGTCAAACTGCAAACCTGGAGGGCTGCAAACCTGTCAGGTTTTCAGGATATCCCTAATAAATAGGCATGAGATATATTTGCATACCATGGAAGTGGTGAATACAAATATATCTCATGAATATTCATCAGGGTTGTCCTGGAAACCTATTTGGATTAGAGCCTTCCAAGACTGCAATTTGACACTCTTGAGTTAGGGGATCCAGATAAGGCTAATTCTGGGTTTACTTTGGTGAGAGGGAGACTACCAGCAAGACAACGAGGTTATTTACCTGTAATGGGTGTAATCCTTGGATAGCAGGATGTCAGCTACACCTGGTGACGTCATCCGACGGCGCCGAGATGGAAGTACTCTTCATAGCTCAAAGGCTTTTTGCCCCTTTGAACATGTGCCAACTGGTCCTACCCCCTAACTAGCCAGTATGTCACTAGCAGAGCCTTTGCCGCTAGGAGGCGGGCGCTTGGGGCTGAAGGCCGACCCCCTGCTAGGGGAGGTGGATGGTATGGTATGGTATCCTGCTGTCTAAGGAGAATACCTGTTACAGTTAAGTAACCTCGCTTTCTCCTAGGACAAGCAGAATGAGTCAGTCACACCTGGTGCCTCCCCAGCTGCATTGTGCTGTGGTAGATGGGGGAGGCCAAAGCCCTGCCCCGGAAGAATGCTGACTGGGTTGTTCAGGGAAGAGAAGGACTAATGCCAGATTCACATAGAACGTTTATTGCATATAATGTTTCTCCCAGGACAAGCAGGATGAGTCAGCCACAAGTGGTGACGTCATCTGACGGCACCTAAGACGGAAGTATTCTCATTAGCCCAGAAGGCTAAAGCCTTCTGGGCATGGCTAGTAGCCCCACCTCCAGAGCCGCCCCTAGCTGGCCAGATTTTCATCTTCCGCCTTGCCAGCAAGACGGACTTTGCTACTCTCCACCAAAAATCGCATTTTATCATCTACAATGTATGTATTATCCATTTTAATTTTCTTCTTCTTGTTTCTTCAGATACCTGTCTATCTAGACCAGCTGTGAGCATGGGGACTCATGCTCGAGCAGTCAGCGGGGAAAGGTCTCCCGGACAATGGGCTTGAGAGGAAGCCCAGCCAGCGCGGCAGCCCAGGACGTGCCTAACAGGCCTCCGTCCATGGCTAGCCTTTTAACATACCTCCGTTTCTCCGGATCGGCAGCGGGGCTCCCACTCCTTTCGGCTAAACACTACCGCTGCACTACAGTTGGGATGTGCCTCTGGGCCCCCCCCCCGGCTATGCCGCACGCATCCTGCCTCCTGAAGCCTTCATCCTGTATGCAGACTAAGAGGCTTTTCCTCGCTTGACGCTGTATGCCGATTACCCGGTCACGGCTGCAACATCGGACCCTCCATCTGCCTGCTTGATTCCATCAACTGATGCGACCGGCCACGAGGTGACCAGGACGGCCACGAGGGTCTCTGAACGGCAGCCATCTTGCCGGTGACATCACGGCTCCGGGCTCCTTCCCCTGCGGCGCCATTGACCGGCGACAATCCAATCAAATGGCCTGACTTCAACGGCTCCTCCCCTACACCGACAGTGGTCGGCGCCGTTCCAAGCAGGAAGGAGGATAATGCCGTGCATGCGCGTTAAAAAAAAGGGGGAGGAGGAAGCCAGCTGACGTCAGGGATTCCCCACACACAGCTGATATCAATGAAACCCAAAAAAACAATGCCAAGCATGCGCGATGAAAAAACAAGCAAGCTGACAGCAGGGATTCTGAATGCCACTGGTATGGAACATAGGTTGGTGATGGTGGCTGCCAGCACCCTGAGCAGGTGCACGTTAACCTTCAGTGAGTCTTGCGCCCCTGCCTGCTCTAGGCATAGGGCAATGCAATCAGAGATCCACTGGGAAAGTGTTTGCTTGGTGACTGGTCTGCTCAGTTTAGAGATAAGTGTGCAGCGCTTGGGCGCAGTCGAGCGTATGTACTCTCTGTTCTTCTGGAGAAGCATATGGTTTCCAGATGGAAGCAGGGTAGCTTGATGGTTTGGTTAATGTGAAAATCAGATGCTATCTTTGGGACGAATCTTGGGTGCGTCTGGAGGGTTGCACGATCTGGGGAGAGCAGTGTGTATGGTGGGTTTGCCACCAGGGCCTGCAGCTCACTCATTCATCTGGCAGATGTGATTGCTATTAAGAACAACATCTTCAAGGTGATGTACTTCAATTCCACCGGCTGAAGAGGCTCGAAGGATGCTTGTGTTAGCTGGTTGAGAATGATGTTGAGGTCCCAGTGGGACACGAGGGCCTGGATTGGTGGGCATAGGTTAGCTAGCCCTTTCATAAATTGCGTGACCAGCGGGAGTGTTGCGATGGAGTTGTCACCAGTGCAGTTGTGGAAGGCCGTGATCACAGAGTGTATTCAGACTGACTGTGTCTTCAGTCCACTTTGGGAAAGCAAGATGAGGTATTGAAGGACTTAGGCCACTGTGCAAGAAACGGGGTGCAGCTGACGCAGCGAGCACCAGCAGCTGAAGCATCGCCACTTCAGTTCGTAAGACTTTCTTGTCGAGGGGCGTCTTGCCGCAAGCACTGCTTGTTGCACCTCTGAGGGATGATAGCATTATCTTTTCAGTTTCCATGCTGTGAGAGCCAGCATCTGTAGGTCTCCCCTCCATCTAGGGTGATGAGGTCTGGTATTAGGAGGTTCCAGTGCCAGGTGGCGGAGGTAGGGGAATCAGACCTGTTGTGGCCAGTGAGGCGCAATGAGGATGGCCTGGATTCAGTCCAAGATGACGCACTATATGGTCATCAAGATGAGCGGGGAGGGTGACCACTCCCCCCATAACAAGTCAAAGGCATCCATGGTAATACTGCGGCTAGAGGGGCACTTCAAGCAGAAGAGGGGATGCTTTGAGTTTTCCGTGGCAAACAGGTCAATTTGTGGCTGTCCCCACCTCTGGAAGAGTGAGGTTGCTACTCGTGGGTTGAGAGTCCATTCGTGTGGGTTCAGCTGGCAGCTGAGTTTGTCCGCCAGATTGTTCAATGTGCCCAGGAGGTAGGAGGCCTTTAGGAAACAGTGTTTTGAAAGAACAATGGTCCAGAGCTTGAGGGCCTCCCTGCAGAGGGAGCGGGAACCCATCCCCCTTGTTTTTTGATGTAGAACATGGCCACCTAGTTGTCTATCTGGAGTAGTACTGTCTTGCCCGGGATGTGGGCTTGGAAAACCCCGAGGCCATAGCAGAGTGATCTGCGCTCCAGCAGGTTGATGTGGAAGGTACGCTCCTTTGCTGTCCAGGCCCTTGGTTATGGAACTGAAGACAGTGCACCCCCCACCCCACCAGAGAGAGTCCAGTGGCGATGACCAACTAGTGAGTGGGTTACTGTAGTGGCCGGCCGCATGCCAGATTCTCTCTATAGGTCCACCAATGCATGGAGTCTATCACCGCCATGTCCAGGGGAATGGGTGTGAGAAGGGGTTGAGCATGTTGGTTCCAGTGAGTACGCAATTGCCATTGTTAGTGGCACATGTGCAACTTTGCCAGGGGTAGGACTTGCGTGATCGCTGCCATGTGACCGAGGAGGCACAGCAAGTTCTGCGCGGTAGTCCGGTGAACTGATGAGATGCTCTGAGTTAAGTTGATGATGGTGTCTCTCCAGTGCTGTGGGAGAAAGCCCTGAGATGCAACTGTGTCTATCATTGCCCCGATGAAGTCCAAGCATCGGGAAGGGCATAGGTGGGACTTCTGGTGGTTTAACAGGAAGCTTAGGGAGGACAAGAGATCGATGATATTCCGCATGGCTATCTTGGCCTCCTGTGAGGATGGGGCAGAGATCAGCCAGTTGTCAAGGTGGGAAGCTGCCACAGCAACACATTTGATGAACACACGTGGTACGGGGGAGAAGCCAAAGGGGAGAACTCTGTACTGATATTGTTTCCCCAGCACTTGAAAACATAGATATTTCCGATGCTCCACATATATGGGAATATGTGTGTATGCATTTTGTAAGTCCAAGGAAGCCAGCCAATCCCCTGGTTGGATGGGGCAGGATAGTGCCCAGGGAGTGCATCCTGAACTTCTCCTTGATACTGAATTTGTTGAGTTTCCAGAGGTCGAGGATGGGGCAAATGCCATTTGACTTCTTGGGAACCAGAAAGCACCTGGAGTAGAAAATGGTGTTCAGTTCATTGAACAGCACGGGTTCTATTGCCCTGGAGGCCAGAAGAGAAAGTAGCTCCGCTGTTATGGCAAGGAGTGATGAATGGGAAAATGAGTTGTGGAGGCGGAGCAAGGAATCTGATACAGTACCCCTCCTTGATAATTTGTAGGACCCATTTGTCCTTGGTAATTGACTTCCATGTTTGTAGGAAGGTTGTCAACTGGCCCCCCGCAGGGAGGGCAGCTGAGGTCCTCTTGTCAAAAGAGAGGGCTTGCTTTTCCTGCCCAGGATTATGTGGCTTTTTGTTGTTTGCGCTTCTGCTGGCATGGTTTCAGTTGATATGAGCTCTGGTATGACTGCTGCTTGCAGCGAGGAGGTTGCCATTTGCGGTAGGAGTTGTAAGTATTATGGCGCTTAGAGGAAGGGTACGACCTCTGCTGGTAAGAACCCTTGCAGTTTGAGGCAGCCATTTCAGGCCCTCTTCCGCCAGGGTAGAGAGTGGTGCAATAGTTCTTCATATCGTTGACTGTGTCTTTCACCTCGTCCCCAAAAAGCAAGTCACCAGCACAGGAGGTATCCGCGATGTGGTCATGTGTATCCTCGTGGAGTTCGGATGCTCACAACCAAGCCAGGTGGCGGGCTCTGATTGCTGTACCTGCCGTGTGGGCAGCTGCGTCAAATGTGTCAAAGACCGCCCTGACTTGGTGTTTGGTGCAGTCTTCGAGGTCCGCAAGAGGGGTTGCTGCAGTCATCAACGCTTCTGGGCTGAGGTTCGAGTTAAGAACATAAGAACATAAGATATGCCATACTGGGTCAGATCAAGGTCCATCAAGCCCAGTATCCCGTTTCCAACAGTGGCCAATGTAGGTCATACGTACCTAGCAGTTTCCCCAAAAGACACAGGTTCCACAATGCTTGTATTGGGTCAAGCACTGATATCCTGGATCCCTTCTTAATAATAGTTTATGGACCTTTCCTACAGGAACTTGGCCAAACCTTTATTAAACCCAGCTACACTAACAGCCTTTACTACATCCTCTGGTAACAAATTCCAGAGTTTGATTACACGTTGAGTGAAAAAATATTTTCTTTTATTAGTCTTAAATAGTTTACCCTGTAGCTTCATTGCATGTCCCCTAGTCTTTCTATATTCTGATAACAAACAATCGATCTACGTTTACCCGTTCCACTCCGTTGATTAATTTATTTATAGACTTCTATCATATCTTCCCTCAGTTGTCTCTTTTCCAGATTAAAGAGCCCTAACCTTTTTAGCCTTTCTTCATAGAGGTATCCTTCCATCCCTTTTACCATTTTGGTGGCTCTTCTCTGAACCTTTTCTAATAAAGCTATATCCCTTTTAAGATACGGCGACCAGAATTGCACACAATATTCAAGGTGCAGTCTCACCATGGAATGATATAGAGGCATTATAATATCCTTTGTTTTATTTTCCATTCCTTTCCTTATGATACCTAGCATTGTATTTGCTCTCTTGGCCGCCGCTGCACACTGGGCCGAGGGTTTTAACATGTTATCCACAATGACGCCTAAAACTTTTTCCTGGGTGATGGTTCCTAATGTGGAACCTTGCATCATGTAACCATAGTTTGGGTTGTTCTTCCCTAAGTGCATAACTTTGCACTTGTCCACATTAAATTTCATCTGCCATTTTGATGCCCAGTCTTCCAATTTATCAAGATGCTTTTGCAATTTTCCACAATCCTCTTGGATGTTAGCAACTTTAAATAGTCTTGTGTCATCTGCAAATTTGATAACCTCACTCGTTATTCCCTTTTCCAGGTCATTTATGAATATGTCAAAAAGCAGCGGACCCAGCACAGATCCCTGGGGTACACCACTATTCATCTATCTCCATTGGGAAAATTGGCCATTTAGCCCTACCCTCTGCTTTCTATCTTTTAACCAGTTCCTAATCCACAATAGTACACTGCCTCCTATCCCACGACTGTTTAGTTTTCCCAAAAGTCTCTGATGAGGGACCTTGTCAAAGGCTTTCTGAAAGTCCAAATACACTATATCAACCGACTCACCTTTGTCTATCTGTTTATTCACATCTTCAAAAAAACATAACAGATTATAAGATCTTCCTTCTCTAAAGCCATGTTGGCTGTCTCCCATTAAGCCATGACTATCTACATATTCAGCAATTTTGTTCTTTATGATGGTTTCTACCATTTTTCCCGGTACTGACGTCAGGCTCACCAGTCTGTAGTTTCCTGGATCACCCCTGGAACCCTTTTTAAAAATTGGTGTTACATTTGCCATCCTCCAATCTTCAGGTATTACAGATGATTTTAATGATAGTTCATAGATTACTAATAGCAGGTCTGCAATCTCATATTTCAGATCTTTCAACACCCTTGAATGTATATCATCCAGCCCAGGTGATTTGCTACTCTTCAGTTTATCTAATAGTTGTAATACATCTTCCCAATGTATCGATATTTCCTTCAATTCTTCCGCACCTTTAAGTACCACTTCAGTCATGGGTATCATCCCTACATCTTCCTCAGTAAAGACCGAAGCAAAGAATTCATTCAGTCTCTCCGCTATCGCCTTGTCACTTATTAGTGCTCCTTTAACCCCTCTATCATCTAATGGAGCAACTGACTCTCTCACAGGTATTTTGCTACGAATGTACTTGAAAAAGTCTTTATTACGCGTTTTTGTTTCCGCAGCAAGCTTCTTCTCAAATTCTCCCTTTGCCTGTCTTATCAATGCCTTGCATTTAACTTGCCAGTGCTTGTGCTGTTTCCAGGTTTCGTCATTTGACTCTTTTTTCCACATTGGGAAGATGTATTACAACTATTTGATATAATGAAGAGTAGCAAATCACCTGGACCGGATGATATACATCCAAGGGTGTTGAAAGAACTGAAATATGAGATTGCAGACCTGCTATTAGTAATCTTTGAACTATTATTAAAATAATCTTTAATACCTGAAGATTGGAGGATGGCGAACGTAACAACAATTTTTAAAAAGGGTTCCAGGGGTGATCCAGGAAACTACAGACCGGTGAGCTAACGGTATAAATTACAGGTATAAACCTCCCTCTGAGAACGTAGTATAACTGCGGAAGCCCTCGTTTCCCCTCCAGGACGAGATTCGCCCTTCATATAATTCCCCATTTTAAAAATTCCCTGTCTGAACCCGAAGCCCCACAGTTTACCTTTTCTCTTACCTGCGAGATCCACTGCTTCAGGCTCCAATCCTCCCAAAGGACCGGGACGGGATCCGGGACTAGACTGGAGTTCCTTCAGGAACTACAATTACCAGGTAAATCTAATTTAATCTTCCTTATCGTCCCTCCAGTCTAGTCCCGGAAACTCTGGGGATGTAACATAGCAGTGAAAGAATTCAACGGGTGGGACCTGCTAGACCAGCCTGAAGCACAGCTGCTCCAAAACAGGTATCCCTACTCGCCTGAACATCCAGATGGTAATGCTTGTCAAACGAATTTAACGATGACCACATCGCTGCCTTACAAATTTCTACTGCAGGAACAAATTTGTACTCAGCCCAAGATGCCACTTGCACTCTAGTCGAATGCGCTTTTAACCCTTCTGGTACCAGCTTACCCTTTAACAGATATGCTGACGCTATTGCCCCTATAATCCATCTGGCAATAGACGCTTTCAATGCTGCTTCACCTTTCCGAGGACCCCCAAACAACACAAATAATCTATCAGATTTTCTGAACTCTGCCATCCATTGGATATACTTTTTCAAGGCCCTACGGACATTCAATAGATGCAACTGTTGCGTGGAAGAGTTCTCTGAAACCCTACGGAACACCAGTAGCGATACTACCTGATTCACGTGGAAAGGAGATATTACCTTCGGCAAAAAGGACGGCACCGGCATCAACACTACCTTTGACTCATAAAAGAACAGGAAAGGCTCCTTACAAGATAATGCCTGCAACTCCGAAATCCCCCTTGCCGACGCAATCGCAACTAAGAAAACCACTTTCAGGGTAAGATCTTTCAACGTGGACTTAGCCAAAGGCTCAAACGGTCGCCTTCCTAACGCTCCCAAAACCAATTGCAGATCCCATGGAGGAACTACTTGTCTGCACGGTGGCCTCAGAAGCCCCACCTCTCTTAAGAACCTCTTAATATCTGGATGAGCGCCCAGCGCTTGCCCCTTGATTTTTCCCCTATAACAGGAGAGTGCTGCCAACTGTACTCTCAAGGAAGAGGCCACTAACCCTTTCTGAAAACCATCCTGCAAGAATGCCAAGACCTGTGGCACTGACGCTCGTAAGGCCTCAAAATTCCTGTCTACACACCAAGCCTCAAATACACGCTACACGCGAACATATGCTAAAGAAGTAGATCTCCTATGAGCTCCCAACAAGGTAGTAATCACCATCTCCGAGTACCCTTTAGCTCTTAACCTTGCCCTTTCAAGAGCCATGCCGTAAGCGAGAACCGAGCCACCTGAGGCATAAACAACGGATCTTGTGACAATAGATCTTTCCGGACTGGTAGACGCCAAGGCTTTTCCACTACCAGCCTCCTGAGGTCCACATGCCAAGGTCTTCTCGGCCAATCCGGAGCGATCAGTATCACTAATCCTCTGTGACGCTCGATGCATCGCACTACATGGCCTATTAACACCCACGGAGGGAACACGTACAGTAGCTGCTCTTCTGGCCAATCCTGTATGAGAGCATCTAGACCCTCCAACATTCTCTCCTTCTGCTGAAAAACCGACTGACCTTTGCTGAATTTAAAGTTGCCATGAGATCCATTATCGGCAACCCCCAGCGCCTCACCACCATGTCGTAAACTTCCGGATGAAGCGTCCACTCTCCAGGGTCTACCTTTACTCGACTGCCACATTGTTCACCCCTGCCAGATGTGCTGCTGATAGAGCCTGAAGGTTTTGTTCGACCCATTCGAACAACTGATCTGCCTCGGCCTCCAAGGGAGCATTGCTGGTGCCCCCCTGCCTGTTGATGTAGGCCACTGTGGTCGC
Organism: Ichthyophis bannanicus; assembly: GCA_033557465.1. Classification (NCBI taxonomy): domain Eukaryota; kingdom Metazoa; phylum Chordata; class Amphibia; order Gymnophiona; family Ichthyophiidae; genus Ichthyophis; species Ichthyophis bannanicus. The sequence goes on along the minus strand of CM066036.1, from coordinate 27,543,814 downwards.
GTTGTCGGAAAACACCCTGATCGCTGTTCCCTGAAGATATGGCTGAAACCTCAGCAGTGCCCATGCTACTGCTCACCGTTCCAACCTGTTGATCGACCAAGTTCTTTCCTGTTCTGTCCACTGATCCTGCGCGAACCTTCCTTGAAAATGAGCTCCCCAGCCTAGGAGACTTGCATCTGTAGTCAGTGGTAACCATCTCAGCGTTTCCAAGGGCATACCCTTTGCTAGAGACTCCGGAAGCAACCACCAATGCAACGCTCTCTGCGCCGCTTCTGGACAGAGTAGCCTCCAGGACAGCGATCGTTCTGGTGAGACCACCTTCTGAGTAACACTCTCCGCAATGATCTCATATGGTCCCTTGCCCAGGGCACCAACTCGATTGTCGCTGCCATCGTACCAAGGAGCTGTAGATAATGCCACGCCGTCGGACGTGACCTGCTGAGAAATCGTCGAACCAACTTTCGCAAGGTGATAGCTCGATGCGGAGGCAGGAAAACCTTGCCCGCCGCCGTATCAAAATGCGCCCCTAGGTACTCCAGGTTCTGAGATGGCACTAGACTGCCCTTGGCCATATTGACCACCCAACCTAAACTCTGCAGGCAGCTGACTACCCTGGAAGTAGCCTCCTCGCTTTCTGTCCTTGACTTTGCTCGAATTAACCAGTCATCCAAATATGGATGAACCAGAACACCTTCCTTCCTCAGCGCCGCTGCTGCTACCACCATGACCTTGGTAAACGTCCGTGGAGCCGTCGCCAGCCCGAATGGTAACGCTCGAAACTGAAAATGCCCCATTGGCACCGCAAACCTGAGAAACGTTTGATGCTCCTGATGAATCGGAATGTGTAAGTACGCTTCTGACAAATTGAGGGATGTAAGAAACTCCCCTCTTCTGATTGTTACAATGACCGATCTCAGCGTCTCCATATGAAAATAAGATACCCAGAGACACCGGTTCACCCTCTTTAGATCCAGAATTGGCTGAAAAGTCCCTTCTTTTTTCGGAACCACAAAATAAATGGAGTATCGACCGAAACCGCATTGGTCTCCAGGAACTGGCACTACTGCTTTCAGAGCTAGTAATCTTTCCAAGGTCTGCTTGACCACCTCGCACTTGCGATGCGCCTTGCAAGGCGACTTTATGAACGAGTCAGTCACCGGTCGCTGAAATTCCAAAGCATATCCTTCTCGAATCACCTCTAACACCCACTGATCTGACGTAATCTGGACCCAGGCAACGTAAAAATCCTGTAAACGACCTCCCACCAGTATCTCCACCTGGGTCTCCCTGACTTCATTGCGGCTTTCTGAGACCCGAAGCTGTGGCAGCAAATCCTCTGCTCGCCCCTCGGAACCCCCTAAAACCTTGGTTTCTATAGGGAAAACATCCCCTCTGACTCTGAGTGAACCTTGAGGAACGAAAACGACAAAAATCCTTCTGCGGCATTCTAGCCATCGGCGGAAATCTCCCTTGCTTCTGCTTATCCTCCGGAAGCCGTCCGCCTTTGGAGTCTCCTAGATCCTTAACAATTTTGTCCAAATCCTCACTGAAAAGCAGCATTCCCTTAAAGGGAATCTTACTTAACCTGGCCTTAGAAGATGCATCCGCTGCCCAATTGCGCAGCCAAAGGTACCTCCTTGCTGATACCACCGAAGCCATACTGTTTGATAGCCCCCTAATGAGGTCATAATGAATATCCGCGAGATACGCAGCTCCTGACTCCAGATGAGCCGCTTCACCTACCGACTCTTCTATCCGCTCTCCCTGGACTCGCTGAGACCAGCGCAGACAGGCTCTTGCCACCCACGCTCCACAAATAGACGCTTGAATGGAAAGAGCATTCACCTCAAACACCTGTTTTAACAAAGCATCCAGCTTCCTGTCCTGGGTATCCTTGAGAGCCGCACTCCCTTCCACCGGAATGGTCGTCGTCTTGGTCACCGCAGATATGGCTGCATCCACTCTTGGTGACTTAAAGAGCTCCTTATCTTGCTCCACCAGCAGATAAAGACAAGACATAACTCTAGAGCCCTTGAGTGGCGCCTCTGGCATGTCCCACTCACCTTGGATCATTTCTTTTACCACTCTGTGCATGGGAAAGGCTCTCTGAGTCTTCCGAAATGCTTGTAACAGTGGATCCTCTAATGTAGCCTCCTCCACCGGTCCCGTCGCTGGCATATTAAGTGCTTTAAGTGTCTCAGAAATAAGTGCGGGCAACTCTTCTCTCCGAAAAATGCGCACTACTCTGGCCTGGTCCTCCTGCTCCTTAATCTCTCCTTCTTCCAACTCCTCGTCTATCTCCGGATCTTGCTCCCCGTCTTCCTTGTGCAAATCTTCCGAAACCTCCGACTGCCCCTGCTTCTCTATCTCTATTCGAGATCTCTTCGGCAATACCGCCGAAGTTCTCACCAACAGAGGAGTCCCTGGTATTTTCTGTCCCAAATCCCCACCGATGGGATCAGAAGAAGAAGAAGAGGCTTCTCTTTGAGTGCCCCTGAACGCCCTTTGAATAACAGCTACAAAGTCTGGGGAAAAAACTGAAGACAAATCAACAGACAAGGATGCCTGAGCGAGCGGTACATCCGGAGCAGTGGAAGGCCCCGGCATGGGCTCCATGGGATCTACCACGGGGGACAGAGGCCCCTGTATGGCTGCCTCCTGATCCTCTCCCATATCCAACTGTTGTTGCTCCACGGCCGAAGCTTGGCTACAGTTTCTACAGATCCTTGTGTCCGAGACTGTAGATCTCTTTACTCCACAAAGTAAACACAATGTAGTCGCCGGCATCTTGACCCCTTGCCACTTGGCCCAAATGCCCTTGAATCCCCTCACTGAAGCAAAGACCCTTCCAAGGGCCCCCAAGCAGTAGCCCTGCTGAAATGGCCCGTGAATCCTGAGGCGTTTTTTTTTTTTTACAAAACTATCCTAGAAATGAGCAGGGGATGTCCTGAGCTGAATTCTGAAGAAATAAAATCAAAACAAAGCTCCTCGCAGCCACTACCGGCTTTTCCCGCGTGAATTGCACGCGGCGTGGGCCGTGAAAAATGAAATAATCACCGCTAATGCCTCCGCGGCTTACCTGACTGCTTGGATCAGTGTCCTCAGCACCTTTCCGTTGCAGCACTCGAGAAAGGCTGGCTGACTCACCCCTGCGTCTGCTGTTCCCCGGTCCGACCCAGCGGGCAGTGAGTCAGCGTGCTGTGCTACGGCTGCGGCTCCCCTCTGCCTTGGCACCCAAACGCTGACAGGCAAGACCTCTGTGAGGTGCTCGGGATGCCCCCCTTCACGGTTGCTTGCCCTCCCAGACAAAACGTGCTGCAACAGGAGTCTGTTCCCCCTGCTTCCAGCACGCTACCGAGAAGAGGAAGGGGGAAGGGGAGAGAGGTCTCTAGCAGTTCAAATTTAAAGGTTTAGTACCTCAAAAATTAGACCCTTATAAATTGTATTGGAAAATAACATAAATCAAATTAAAACCAATTTAAAAAACAATAAATGAATCTAACTCCAACTAAATGTCCTTAATTGTTCCTCTAGTGAGCCGGGAACCCCAGGCTCATATCCTCCAGCTGCTTGGAGACTGAGATAACTGGAGTGAGGAGGCGGTGCCTATGTCCTTATACCAGTGTCATCAAAGAATGACGTTTCTCATTCTCCAGGCTGCTGGAAGAGGAGCACAACCCAGAGTTTCCGGGACTAGACTGGAGGGACGATAAGGAACATGGCTTTAGACAAGGAAAATCTTGCCTTACTGATCTGTTATGTTTTTTTGAAGGTGTGAATAAACAGGTAGACAAAGGTGAGTCGGTTGATATAGTGTATTTGGACTTTCAGAAAGCCTTTGACAAGGTCCCTCATCAGAGACTTTTGGCAAAACAAAAGAGTCATGGGATAGGTGGCAGTGTACTATTGTGGATCAGGAACTAGTTAAAACATAGAAAGCAGAGGGTAGGGCTAAATGGTCAATTTTCCCAATGGAGAAAGGTGAATAGTGGTGTACCCCAGGGATCTGTGCTGGGTCCGCTGCTTTTTGACATATTCATAAATGACCTGGAAAAGGGAATAATGAGTGAGGTTATCAAATTTGCAGATGACACAAAACTATTTAAAGTTGTTAAAACCCATGAGGATTGTGGAAAATTGCAAGAGGATCTTGATAAATTGGAAGACTGGGTATCAAAATGGCAGATGAAATTTAACGTGGACAAGTGCAAAGTTATGCACTTAGGGAAGAACAACCCAAACTATGGTTACACAATGCAAGGTTCCACATTAGGAACTATCACCCAGGAAAAAGATTTAGGCGTCATTGTGGATAACATGTTAAAACCCTCTTCCCAGTGTGCAGCAGCAGCCAAGAGAGCAAATAGAATGCTAGGTATCATAAGGAGAGGAATGGAAAATAAAACAAAGGATATTATAATGCCTCTATATCGTTCCATGGTGAGACCGCACCGTGAATATTGTGTGCAATTCTGGTCGCTGTATCTTATATAGCGTTATTAGAAAAGATTCAGAGAAGAGCCACCAAAATGGTAAAGGGGATGAAAGGATATCCCTATGAAGAAAGGCTAAAAAGGTTAGGGCTCTTTAACTTGGAAAAGAGAAGGCTGAGGGGAGATATGATAGAAGTCTATAAATTAATGAACGGAGTGGAACGGGTAAACATAGATCGATTGTTTACGTTATCAGAATATAGAAAGACTAGGGGACATGCAATGAAGCTACAGGGTAAAGACTAATAAGAGAACTTGGGATAGGTGAGCTCTTCTGGGTGGGAGGAGGGGGGTTGCTTATTAGAGCTGGTGTTCCAGGGTCTGTAGTCAGAAGAGCATTCCCCGAGGTTAGGGAGCCCTGGGAGCTGTCTCTTTGTCTCTTCTGGGCCCATGAGTATGACTCGGGGACTTGAGGAGAAAGGGTTCCAGAGAGGAGTCCTCTGATGCTGAGGGTGGTGGCAGGCCTGACAGAGCACTGGGGTCGGAGTTGCCTGAAGCAAAGGATGAGGATTCAGTGGGGGGTTTCTGTGGCGCTGAGCCCGTTTTGGCAAGGAAGGAAGACCACTGTTGGAGGAGGTGAGGGAGCAGCTGTTGAAGCTGAGGAGGTCCTTCTATGGCTGCCAGTGGTTCAGGAGGGAGGTATTCAAAGTCCTCTTCACAGTTACTAATAGGCTAAGAAGCTCCTTCAGTTGGCAGGTCATGTCTCTCTGGCAGGTCGTGTCTCCCTGAGAGTTTGGAGAAGAAGTCTTACGGGCATACCTGTGTTTGCTGTGTCGGCCGTCTGTGCTGCTTCCGGTAGTGTAGCTGCTGCTGCGGTGTCGATGGTTTATGCCCCGATCTCTCCAATGGTAGCGGAGGCCCTGTTGGGAACTCTTGCATCTGTGCTGTTTATGATGGCCCCGATTAGCGCTTTCCCATGGTTTATCTGGCCAGGCAGGGCTGCAGGATCATCTGCTGCTAGTAGAGGTGCTCCGATGTTGGTGCTTGTTGCTCTTCTGGAGATCTGTAGCTTTTGGTTTGTTTACGCAAAAGCTGAAGTAAGGATGTGGTTGGTGAGTAAATTATTGGAAGCGCTGCTGAAAGAGAAAATAGTGAGGTTTCTGGTGTCCAATGGATTTCCGGATCCGAGGCAGCATGGATTCACCAGAGGCAGGTCTTATCAGACAAATCAGATTGATTTCTTTGACTGGGTGACCAGGGAGCTGGACCAAAGGAGAGCCCTAGATGTTGTGTATTTAGATTTCAGTAAAGCCTTTGACACTGTTCCACACAGGTGCCTTATAATCAAACTGAGCAGCCTAGGGATTGACCCTAAAGTTACTGCTTGGGTTAGAAATTGGTTGAGTGAGAGGCAACAAAGGGTACAGGTAAAGCGTAGTTACTCACCTGTAACAGGTGTTCTCCAGGAGCAGCAGGAATCAGTCCTCACATATGGGTGACGTCGGCGCCGATGGAGCCCTCGTGCGGAGCATTTTCCCAGCTTTCAAAGAAAACCTTTGGGAATGCAGCGCGCATGCACAGTCCCCTTCCCACCCAAGGGTGCCATCTTGCTCAGTCTGATGACATAGCTAAAAGACAGCAAAAATTAAAATGAAGGATAGGACTGAAACTCCAGGCGAGGAGGGAGGGTCGTGAGGACTGATTCCTGCTGCTCCTGGAGAATACCTGTTACAAGTGAGTAACTACGCTTTCTCCAGGACCAAGCAGGAATTAAGTCCTCACATGGATTTGGACATTGTGGCCATTACAGAAACATGGCTAAATGAATCACATGAGTGGGATATAGCCATACCTGGCTATAATCTATTCAGAAGAGACAGAGAAAATGGAAGAGGAGGAGGAGTAGCCTTGTATGTCAAAAGCAATATTAAAGCTACTGAAATGCAGGGGGCATGCGGAAAAGAAGAAGCGCTCTGGATTGTGTTGGAAAGAGGAGATGGCACTGTCATCCATACTGCTGTAGTCTACAGACCTCCGACACAAATTGAAGAGATAGATAACAAATTGATTATAGATATTGCCAAGATAGCCACAAAGGGGGAAGGGATCATATTGGGTGACTTTAATCTTCCTGATGTGGATTGGATTACACCTTCTGCAAATCTGAAAAGAAGCAAAAAAATTGTGGATGCTCTCCAAGATGTGTTACTTAGACAAATGGTGATGGAACCAACCAGGGAAAGCTCAACGCTGGATTTAGTGTTCACCAACAGTGATAGTGTGTCGAAAGTCTGCGTGAGTGCCCCTGTGAGCAGCAGTGATCATCACACGGTGTGGTTTGAGATAAAGGCCATGGTACAGGCCAATCATAGCAAGCTCAAAGTCCTAAACTTCAAAAACACAGACTTCAATAAAATGGTCGCGTACCTAAAGGAGGAGCTGACAGGGTGGAAGGAGATAAGGGAAGTGGAACTGCTATGGGCTAAACTAAAGGTGGCAATAAAAGGGGCAACAAATAAAAATGTAACAAAAGTAAACAAAAACAAGAGGAGAAGAAAACCTATTTGGTTTTCCAAAGAAGTGGCTGCTCAAATAAAGGCAAAACCCACAGCTTTCGCAAAATTCAAGAGCTCGCAAACTGAGGAACACAGAAATGAATACAGGATCAAACTGAAACAGACAAAGAGAGAAATAAGGATAGCAAAATCAAAGGCAGAGGAAAAAATGCCTAAAGATGTTAAGTGTGGCGACAAAACCTTCTTCAGGTATATTCGGGAAAGGAAGAACTGCAGTCACCAAGACATACACACCAAACTTCCTACTATACATACACCCTGTGTGCCACGATAGCACATTCAAACCCCAACTTGAATATGTATATAACTACCTAAAAGCTGTAAAATACCTTTAACCCAGAACATGTATTTAGTTTCCCCAGTTAATCCAAGTTGAATAACCTTGTTTTCTGTAAGTCCAGCACAGGCGTTTACCGTGTCTGAATACAAATGATGTTATTTGTAAACCGAGATGATACCAAAGAGCGCGGTATAGAAAAATAAATAAATAAATAAATAAAATAAGAAGATCAGAGGTGGAACTGCAGGACTCAGAAGTGCTGCGAACGGACTCATGGAAAGTGACATTGAAAAAGCGAAATTGCTAAACTAATACTTCTGCTCTGTTTTTACTAAAGAAAGTCCTGGAGAAGGACCACCTGTGACTCCCAAATATAAAAATGGGAATGAAGTAGATACCACGCCATTCATAGAAGATGATGTGTTAGAACAACTTGCAAAATTGAAAGTGGACAAGGCCATGGGACCGGATAGGATACATCCCAGGATACTGAAAGAGCTCAGAGAGGTTCTTGCAGGGCCGTTAAAGGATGTTTTCAACAGATCCTTGGAAACAGGAGAGCTTCCTCAGGACTGGAGAACAGCTGATGTCATATTTCTACACAAAAGTGGTGATAGTGAAGAAGTGTCAAACTACAGGCCCGTGAGCCTTACCTCGGTGGTGGGAAAAGTAATGGAGGTGCTCCTGAAAGAGCGAATAGTGAACTTTCTCAAAACCAACAGGTTGCAAGACCTGAGGTAACATGATTTTACTGAAGGACGATCTTGCTAAACAAATCTGATTGAGTTCTTTGACCGGGTGACCAGAGAGCTAGATCAGGGGCATGCGATGGATGTCATCTATCTGGATTTCAGCAAAGCCTTTGATACTGTTCCTCATAGGAGGCTTATAAATAAACTCAGTAGCTTGGGGATGGACCCTAAGATGGTAAATTGGATCAGAAATTGGTTGACTGACAGACGACAGAGGGTGATGGTAAATGGAGCTCACTCGGATGAAGGGAAGATGATTAGCGGGGTGCCCCAGGGGTCGATCCTGGGCCCAGCACTGCTCAATGTATTTGTGAGTGATATTGCTGAAGGACTGAATGGAAAAGTCTGTCTTTTTGCAGATGACACGAAAATTTGCAACAGAGTGGACTCCCCCGAGGGAGTGGTTAACATGACGAAAGATCTACAAAAGCTGGAAGAATGGTCTAATGCTTGGCAATTAAGATTTAATGCAAAGAAGTGCAGGGTAGCAGAAATCCAAGGGAAATGTATGCGATAGGGGACGAGAGGTTGGTGTGCACAGATCAGGAGAAAGACCTTGGTGTGATTATTTCTGAATATCTCAAGGTGGCAAACCAGTGCGACAAGGCGGTGGCAAAAGCCAGGAGGATGTTGGGCTGCATACAAAGAGGAATCACCAGCAGAAAGGAAGAGGTACTTATGCCCCTGTACAAGTCACTAGTGAGGTCTCACTTGGAGTACTGTGTTCAGTTTTGGAGACCGTATCTTGCAAAGGATGTAAAAAGACTGGAAACAGTTCAGAGGAAGGCGACCAAAATGATTTGGAGCCTGTGTCAGAAGCCCTATGAGAAGAGACTTGAAGATCTAAAGATGTACACTTTGGAGGAAAGGAGGGACAGGGGATATATGATTCAGACCTTTAAATACTTAAAGGGAAATAATGAACAAACAAACCTCTTCCAAAGACGGGGAAGCTGTAAAACTAGAGGCCATAACAGGAAGCTGCAAGGTGGTAAATTGAAAGGCAATGTCAGGAAATACTTTTTCACAGAAAGGGTGGTGGATGCTTGGAATGCCCTCCCTATGGAAGTGGTGTGGGCAAACATGGTGACGGAATTCAAAATAGCATGGGACAGACACAGTGGATCCCTTTACAGCAACAGGATAAAATCAAAGTAAACTGAACCATCTAATTTCTCGACAAATAGGGATGTCCTGCATGGAATGGTTGGTTCACCCCTAAACATGGACGTGGGGAGGGGTGGCCTGCACGGAGCGGCAGGTGCACTACGCTTGCCATCGTGCTGGGCAGACTAGATGGACCATGCTGGTCTTTATCTGCAGTCATTTACTATGTTACTATGTTACATATGGGACTCCCCAGATCTAGGGTACCGTGAACCCAGAGCTGAAAAAATGGCTCCCTCTCAAGAGCCTCAGCATCTGTGATAAGAATTTTCTCTGAGAATGCACCCCGTACGGTAGCCCAACACAAGGGCTGGAGGGTAGGAGTTGCCTAAACCTCAAAGAGATTACGGAGTACCGCCTGGCCGAAAACACTGCCCCGCGGGGACTCTCTTTCCAGGCATTAATGGGCTGCAAATGTCTGGCTTGAAGACCAAGTTGCAGCCTGGCAGATGTCTGCCAACGGAACAGAACGGAGATGAGCTACTAACATTTATTTATTTATTTAACATTTCTTCTATACCGCGCTACTATAATCAGCGCGGTGTACATCGAACAAAACATACTGCAATGCATACAGGCAACATTGAGTTTACAAATAACAGGGAAAATAATACATGGGATAACCGGGAGAACTATGTACAGGTTAACTTTATACTATATACTTTATACTATAAACAATACTCTAAACTCGTTTGGATATTGTGAGTGATTTCGTGTGGATGGTGCAGGTAAATGGTTATCATGTGAACTATTGTGACACGGTGGGTCGTGACCCGACCCTGCAAGGGGAGGTCGGCTGCCCTGTACACACAGGTGATGCAATCTGCTACCCAAGTGGACAACATACGCTTGTATGTATCCATCAGCTCAAACGGTGGGCGAGTAAGTTGCTGCAAGACCACGTTCAAATCCCACTCAGCCGCTGATGGATGAACCGGAGGCTTGAGTAGAAGCAAACCTCTGACAAATCTGGACACCAAGGGGTGAACCAACAGAGACTGTCCATCCACCGGTGAGTGGTGTGCTGACAAAGCACTGAAGTGGACCCAGAGTTAGACTTAAGGACTAGGTCTGAAAGGTGAAGTAGATACTGCAGTACTACTGGCACAAGGCAAGAGAAAGGATCTTCATTGCGCTGAGCACACCATACCGTAAACCTATGCCACTTGAGGGCATAGGACTTTCTGGTGGACTGCCTCCTAGAGGCCAAGACCACAACTTCAACCTCCTTAGGTAGAAGTAAGGGAGCTAGCACTATCCTTTCAGCAGCCAGACCTTCAGATTGAGGGACCTGAGATTGGGATGCAGAGGGGAACCCTGCTCTTGAGACAGGAGATCGTGTTGAAGCCCCAGAGGGAACAGAGCTTCCACCGCCAACTGCAGAAGAAGTGGAAACCACGGCTGCCTCGGCCATCTGGGGGCTACCAGAATCACCGAGGCCTTGTCCCGGAGGATCTTGAACAGAGTTCGGGCTACCAAGGGCTTGGGAGGAAACGCATACAGGAGGCCCGTAGACCAAGAGATTAGAAAAGCATCTGCTGCCATTCTCAGGGGATGCAGCTGTCTGGAGCAAAACCTGGACAGCTGACAGTTTAGTGGACTTGCAAAGAGATCGATGGATGGAAGACCCCATCGGAGGAAGATCTGCTGGATCACCAATGGATTCAACTGCCATTCGTGGGGCTGGAGAATCCTGCTTAGCTTGTCTGCCAGGAAGTTTTCCTGACCAGGTAGATAAACTGCTTTGAGAAACATGCCTTGTCTGACCGCAAAGGAGCAAAGGTCCAGTGCCTCCTGACATAGGATCCTGGACCCTGTGCCTCCTTGTTTGTTCATGTAGAACATTGCTACCTGATTGTCCGTCTGAACTAGGACAGACTGTTGAGAGAGAGCATGGCAAAAGGTTTGCAGAGCTAAGCGGATTGCTTGCAGCTCTAAAAGGTTGATCTGCTGTGTGGCCTCCCAAGGGGACCACAGGCCTTGAGTGCACGTGCCCTGGCAATGTGCACCCAGCCCTTTAAGGATGCATCTGTCATCAGCACCCTGGTGTGTGCTGGAGCTTGAAAAGGTACACCCCAGAGAAGGTTTGGCAGATGTAGCCACCACTGCAAGGAGTTCAGAAGTCATCTGGACACCTTTACTCTGTTTCGAAGGTCAACGGTGGCTTGTGTCCACTGATCTCTGAGGCACCATTGAGCAGCCCAAGGGTAAGCATCTTGAACTTTTCCCTCTCCAGAAACTTGTTCAGATTTCGCAAGTCTAGGATAGGTCTGAGGCCTCTTGTTCTCTCTGGTACTAGGAAGTACCTGGAGTAGAAGCCTTGCCCTTCCAGGTGGTGTGGCAGCGGTTCCACCACCTGTTCCTTTAAAAGACTTGCCAACTCCTGAAGGAGGAGGTTCCTGTGTAGAGGGAGTCTTGGAGGCTCCCCTGGATAGTAGGAGGGGGGTAGCTGGTGGAAATGGAGCATATAGCCCTTCTGGACTATGCTCAGTACCCAGGTATCCCCTGTGATGGCTGGCCACTTGTAGGCGTACAGGGTCAGCCGACCCCCAGTGCTGAGTGGAGCCACTGGCGAAGGAGAGGCTATGCTGTGGGAGTCAAAAACCCGTTGTGCAGGAGCCGGAGCTGGCGGCTTGGGGGTTTTCTGCCTACAGGGCCCATACCCCTGCCCCTTGGCCTGCTGGCCCTGTTGGGGAGCTGGAGAGGCCTGATACTGAGGGTAGGTTTTGTAGGCAGCACCCTTCTTCGGGAAAAAGGACTTCTTTCCCGAGCCCTTCTTTTTGTGAGAAGGGGCAGAAGTCTTTCTGGACAGTTTTGTCCTGGTGATAGTCGCGGTCTCGATTTCTGCAGCTTTCTTAGTCATGGGCTTGCCGAACAGGTTGTCATCTCGGTACGGGACATCGACCAACTTGTCCTGTACCCATGACTCTAGGTCCGACGACTGTAGCCAGGCCTGACGGCATGCACCGATGCTGGCCGCGGCTACCCGGGCCGAAGCCTCGAAGCCGTCATAGGCTGCTTGAGATATAAACTTTGAGCACTCCCGGATCCCTGAAGACAAGGCTTTGAATCTCTGCAAGGATTCCTCGGAGAGGCCAGCCGAGAACCCGGCAATCTCCTTTGCCAGGTCCTGTAAGTACATGCCCATGTACAGCTTGTAAGTCTGGACACGGCAAGACAGCATAGAGCCCTGGAAGCACTTTCTACCGAGGGCATCCAGGTTCCGGGCTTCCCGACCGGGAGGCACCAAGGAGTGCATCTTTTGACTTTTCAGCCTATGCATGGCCGATTCCACAACCATGGAGTTGTGCGGTAGCTGTGCCTTTTGGAACCCAGAGCTCTTACTGACTCGATAAATGGAATCAACCCGCTTGCTCAGAACTGCCGAGGCCGGTGCTTCCCACATACGGAAGAGCAGCCATTCCAGCATCAGAGGAACTGGAACAGTAAAGGCTTCCTTCGGAGGAAAATCATACTGGAGGGCATCGAACTCTTCGGCTTGAGGCTCCTCCTTGGCGTCCGCTGGGAATGCCAAAGCCTTGGCCATGTCCCTGACGAAATCCGAGAACCGGGTATCCTCCGGGGGGACCTTCTCCGAGGCTCAGACTCCGGGGAGTCCGACAGGATGCACCGGGTCCAGAAGGTGTCAGGAGTCTCCTCATCCTCCATCTCCCATGCCGACTCCTCCGAGGAGGAGTCGAACGGCTCCGGCCGTATGGGCCTCGATGCCACCCGCCCCGACGCTGAGGGCACCGGTGTCGACGACCTCGGCCCCGCACGGGAGGTTGAGGGATACCTTGGCCGAGGATCGACTCAAGAATTAATGGACTCGAGGATTGGCTCGGCCTCCGGGGTCGACTTAGACGTCGAGGACCCGGTGGTCGGGGCAGATGCACCGGTTAGACCGGCGATCAGTACTGTCATCAACCCCCCCTGGTGGCCAGTGGCTGTAAGGGTAGGTTGAGCATATTATTTTCTGGGAGTAGAGGGCTCTTTTAAGGCCAAGGGTATCTTGGTCTTTGTAGTCCTGCTCCTTATGTGAATAAATTGTGTATGCCAAGTAGAGGGTAAATAAGGCTTTTATTTCCCTTTTAACGCAAAAGGTTCGCTGAGATACAGAAATACAGAAAGTCCTTCTTTTCAGGCTTCCACCACAACATAAGTAAAGAGGTAAGCTGTTACAAACTTCACAGTTGCTTGTAGGATTTAACCCAGGATTCTTTCAAACTTTAGAGCAAAACAAAGGAGTGAACATTCCTCTTTCATTCAGCACAAACATGAGTATTCTCAAAGCAATGTCTGTATAACTCACAGTTCAGGGACTGATTCAAAACTGCCCGCAATACAAATGGAGCAATCCATTAATTCATCTTGAGATAAGGGAATAGGATCCTCAAGCGCTATTTGCATGGGCTCTGGGTCATTGTTATCTCCCTCTGAATTCGAGCTTTCCCTGGCCGCTATAGTTTGCCAGTCACTGTTTCTGTTCCCTTGTTTTCCGTAAGGCTGTTCTAGGGCTCTCAAATAAGCATGGCTTGTTCCTATGCCCTTACGTCCTGGCTTATAAAACTCTGGCCTGCTTCTTTTCCTTTCACACTGGATATCTGCTTTACAAGAGCTTCTAGGAGCTGAGCTTCTCTTTATGAATAAAGTGTCACCATACCTTCGCTTCCTGTAGCCAGTATAACTGGAGTTTTCCTTCTCAGGCACTTCTCTCAGGACACAGTCCCTTTGGCAGACTTTCTCTTGGAAGCTTCTGGGCACTGCTTGACCTTTCTGTAGCCTAGGAAAACCTGGTGAGGAATCCAGACTTCCTTGCTTCCTGGTATAGATAACTCTGCTACCAGTACCTTTCCTTCTGAAGCCTTTCAATCCTGTTTCAGGGTCTTCTGGTGAGCGTAGGCCTCTCTCCATGTATGGCTTTCTGAGCTCTTTATCTCTGAGGTCTCCTGCTACCAAGTCTTTCTTCAGACTGACTCTCCACGGCCCGTCTTTCTCTCTGGCTCTTTCTGCTCCTCTTCCAGCTCCTGCTGTCCTTGTCATGCTGCTTGTATTGGCTGCACTGCTTGACCTGGCTGGGCTGCTGTTCCTGGCTGTCTCAGCTCCCCTTCTCCTCCTTCTCTCCTCTCCTGCACTAGCTTTCTGCTTATAAAGGCATTCCACGTTTGAGTTCCCCGGGCTACTTTTCAGGTGCAGCTGATTAACTTCTGCAGAATCATCAGCCGGGTGTGTTAACTCAGCCTCTGTAAGTTTTCGCCTGCTCCCTCTAGCTGCACTGCAGGGCAATTGCATCTTCTGCACATCATTTGTTTTGTGAAAGACAGCGTTTTTTTCTAAGTCTTCACTTTCATTAGCATCCGCTCTATGACAGTACCCGCTGCTGCTCCATGAAGGCAGCCAGGCTGCTCTCCAGGGCCGTCAATCTGAGACCGAGCTCAGGAGACTCCGCAGCCCCAGACTCGGGCCCCAACGGCGTCGGGCCCGAAGTCTGTTCTCCCGGAGGAGAGTCCACGAGGACAACAGAAGTTACCTGACATGGGGACTCTGGCTCCAATCGAGGTAGTTTGGTTGGCTGCTCTAACTCCGAGTGCCCGGGACTGTGGTCAGGGCTGTGTGACCTGGCCCTCGAGGATCCAGGTGCTTCCACTAACACCGCCCTCATGAGTTTCTTCTTCCTTTTGTGCTCCCGGGTGGGAGACCCCCTCTCAGGGGACCCACGACGGCGCTCAGGGTCAGACTCCCAAGATGTCGAGGCCTCTGAAGAAGTCGGGGCCCGGCCGGACACGGACTCTGAAAAAATTCTTTCATGTCGATGCTGACGGCTCCGAAGTGCCTTCGACGACATCTTGCCACATGGGCCACAGACCAGCGGGTCATGGTCGGGCCCGAAGCATCGGAGGCAGCAGTCGTGTGTGTCATGAGAGACATACGTTTCTTACACCGATCACATTTTTTGAACACGCTGGCAGCCATCGGGGGATAAAGGGCCACTGTAAGGTCAAAAGACAGGGCTGCCAGTGAAAATAACAGAAAAAGCGCGAACACTAGTCACAAAGGACAAAAAACAAAAAAGAAGTTCCGGACTCGATACCGGTGTACTGAGTCCAGGCGGGATGGGGAACCGGCGTCAAAGCGGATAAAGAGACGTGAAAAATCGCAGAAAAAAATCAACTTTTCCCGGGAGACACGAACTATGTCCATTGGGCTCCACGGAAAAAGAAAGACTGAGCAAGATGGCACCCTTGGGTGGGAAGGGGATCGCGAATGCACGCTGCATTCCCGAAAACTTTCTTTGAAAGCTGGGGAAATGCTCCGCACGAGGGCTCCATCGGTGCCGACGTCACCCATATGTGAGGACTGACTTCCTGCTTGGTCCTGGAGAAATGGAGATTAGTCTGAGGAGGAGGCGGCTACCAGTGGTGTGCCCCAGGGATCTGTCCTTGGTCCGATTCTTTTTAACATCTTTGTTAGTGATATTGAGAAAGGGCTGTCGGGTAAGGTTTGTCTGTTTGCGGATGATACTAATGTCTGCAATAGAGTAGACACCCAGGAAGGAGTAGATAACATGAGCAGGGATC
Organism: Ichthyophis bannanicus; assembly: GCA_033557465.1. Taxonomy (NCBI): domain Eukaryota; kingdom Metazoa; phylum Chordata; class Amphibia; order Gymnophiona; family Ichthyophiidae; genus Ichthyophis; species Ichthyophis bannanicus. The sequence goes on along the minus strand of CM066036.1, from coordinate 27,528,028 downwards.
TTGTCGAGCTTGAGGAATGATCTAGAATTTGGCAGCTGAGATTTAATGTTAAAAAATGCAAGATCATGAATTTGGGCTGCAGCAATCCAAGGGAGCAATATAGTAGGGGGTGAAGTACTTCTGTCCACAAAAGAAGAATGGGATCTAGGTGTGATTGTGTCTGATGATCTTAAAGTAGCTAAACAGGTAAAAAAGGCAATGGTGAAAACTAGAAAGATGCTTGGGTGCATAGGAAGAGGAATGGCCAGCAGAAGAAAGGAGGTGATAGTGCCTCTGTATAAGTCTCTGGTGTGACCTCATTTGGAGTATTGTGTGCAATTCTGGAGACCGCACCTTCAAAAGGATATAAACAGGTTGGAGTTGGTACAGAGGGTGGCTACTAAAATGGTTAGTGGTCTTCATTATAAAGCATATGAGGACAGACTTAAGGATCTTAATATGAACACCTTAGAGGAAAGGCTGGATAGAGGTGATATGATTGATATGTTTAAATACCTCTGTGGCATAAATGCACAGGAGGAGAGCCTCTTTCAATGGAAAGCAAGTACTGCTATGAGGGAACATAGGATGAGGATGAAAAGGGATGGACTCAGGAGTAATATGTGGAAATATTTCTTTACGGAAAGAGTGGTAGATGTATGGATCAGTCTCCCAGTGGAGGTGGTAGAGATGAGGACAGTATGTGAATTCAAAAAAGCATGAGACAAACACAGAGGATCTCTAAAGGAAAAAAGGGGACTGTTGTAATGATTGACATGAAAGGGCAGACTAGATAGGCCATGTGGTCTTTTTCTGCCATCGTATTTCTATGTTTCTATTTCAGTTGGAGAGTGGAGAGGTCCGTCTTGTTGGCAAGGTGGAAGAACTGAAACTGGCTAGTTAGGGGTGGGTCGGTGGAGGGGGTAGAGCCAGTTGGCACATGCTCAGAAGGGCAAAAACCCTTCTGAGTTATGGAGAGTAGTTCTATCTTGGCGCTGTCGGATGACATCACCAGGTGTGGCTGACTCATCCTGCTTGTCCTAGGAGAAAAAGGGCTGCCAGTGAAGAAGAAACCAGTTAAAGTGTGATATGCTGAGAGCTGTCAATCCAGTGGGGGAAATATCGTGTTAAAGGAAGTGCAGACCGTACCCAAGGGGCTAGCTACAAGATAAAAGACATCAGAGGAGACTATTTTTGGTTGCTGCATGAAGTTTATACAATTGCGTTATATATTGGAGTGCCCCGATGCCTTTGGGCATGGAACACCATTTATAAAGGAACAGATGCAATATGCTTTGGATAGGGTTGTTAATTGATTGTAAGAGTCATAAAATTAAACTGAATATTGCCACTAACTGGATAACTCTGGGGACCACCTTTGCTTTGCTCATTCAGGTAGCCCCAGAGTGTTCGGCAATCAGTTTCAGTGCCATTGTCTGTATATTGCTGCTTAAAATCAAGGGATGACCCCAGTCGCCAAAACTGATTCAAGCAGCCAGTTTTGTCACCTGAAGAACAAGCTCTTGCTATCAGGCCCATGGTTCCTAGGCTTAGAAACAATGTCTGTTCTTTTCAACAATAGCTATATATTATGTTTAAGTTAACAAATAACTTATATTTGCCTTTTATCTTGGCACTTCCAACATTTCAATTCTGATAATGTTTTTCTTACACACTGGCTGACAAGAGATTCAAGACCAGGTGTCACTCAATTTCTGTAATTCACTGCAAGCCTATAAATAAGGCTATATTTTTTGGCATCTCTTATTTCTTCTCTGTCAGCAGGTTGTCATAAGTCTCTTGTTCAAGGCCTTTAATAGATTTACAGTATCTAAAAAATATCAAGAATGTTCAAAAACTTAACATGTGTTCACATTTGTCAACACCGTAATGGACAACAAACTTTGCTCCCTATCACTCCTGCCTCAAATATAATGAGATTCTGCATAATAACTTGGTGAGATATTGAGAGTCACATTATCCCTATTCACACAGCCTGATGCAGACAATAGGATATCTCCTACTAACAAAGGAAAACTGCGCGAGTTCATCAGTGATTGTGAGGAATTATAATGCTATAGTCCGACGATGAAGATGAAGCTATTTGTCCAGGCACAGAGACAAGTTGAAATGGTGAGTTTGTGTTTTTCTAGCATACTATCTGGATATTATTTAGATGCCAGGCTAAATTTGGGCTCTGACAAGCTCAATTTACAAAAGCTTTTCCATCCGTTTTACACCGAAAAAGGCCTTTTATAAACATGTAGAGCAATATATCCACTGGGATATGCACAGCCAAAAAACCTTTGGTTTCTTTTTGGAAAAATTGTTGTTTCCCCTGATTTTCATTTTTTCAATTCGTTTCACACATTTGTGTCAAATCTTTTTTTAATGCATGGAAATAGATTGTATGCATATTAATTCTTCAGTTAATATGCGATAAATTTTACTAAAAGGCGCTAGCTATCAGTGTGTGTTCTAGCACATTAGCAGCTAGCAGGCCAATTTACACGCTGTGAATCGTGCACTGGGATAGTAAGGGGTTGGGTTAGGGGTGGAGAGTGAGCGTGCTGAGCACTGCATATTTTGCATGGGGGTAAACACTGTGCGCTGACTGTAACTCTTGCAATTAGCACGGGTTCGCCTAGCGCCACCTCAATAGGTGGAGTTAAGCGCGCCTGTACTATTTGTATGCCACGTTAGTGCACAGGGCTGTGTGTTAGCTGCAGAAACATGCTTTCCATGCCCCCGACAGTAAATATGGTGGTGTTGCATCTAACGCTCCATGGTTTTGGCATGTTAGGTGCAACACAATAGCGCCATTATTAAAAAAAAAAACGAAAATAGTTTGTGTCTTAATGAACCAAATGTGTGCTAACAAGTGCACAACTCTAATATGCATTTATTATTATTATTATTAATAATAATAATAAGCATTTATAAAGCGCTACCAGGCGTACTCAGCACTGTAAAGACACAGAAAATACAGTCCCTGCTCATCAAGCTTACAATCTAAAAGGACGGACATACAGAAGTACGACAGGAGAGGGACAAAAGGGGCAATAAGGACCTGAAACATAAGGATGGGGATTATGAGCCAAAGGCAGTCTCAAAGAGATGCATCTTGAGCTTAGACCTGAAGAGGGCGAGGGAAGTGATTTGATGCAGGGAAAGGGATAGGTTATTCCAAGCAAAAGCGGCAACAAGGTCAAAGGAGCAAAGCCGAGAGTTAGCAGAAGTAGAATGTGGCATGGAGAGAAGAAAAGCAGAAGATGAATGAAGATTACGGGAGGAGGTGTAGGGAGAGAGGAGAGGTAAAGCGGAGCAGCAGAGTGAATGCACTTATGTGTGAGGGTAAGTAGTTTGAATGAATATGGAAACAGATAGGGAGTCAGTGAAGCGACTTTAAGAAGTATGCATGCTGAAAGACCATGGATACATTTATGTGGACCACAAATGTATTCCTGGGGCATAGCTAGGATGGAGAGGAAGCAGACTTGCAATGCATGTGCGAGGTTCTGCAACAAGACTGGAGGTGACTTAGTGCCTGGAGCAACCTTACCCAGAGGAACCTCTGATCTCCAACTAGCAGATTTAAGAACTTCCTACCCAGCTGAATGGCCACCTTAGCCAGCTCTATGCCTGCTGCATCCTTTCAGGGATCAGCTTGTTCCTACCTAGGATCTGTATATAAACCCAGCTCTGGCTAGACCTTTTTGCCAGAGCTTGGTCTGTACCTTTTCTCTGCCACTTAAGTGCTTTGACTCCCTCATTGTATTTACAAGTCTTCTCCACAGAAAACTTCTCAACCTTATATCTAGTCCCTGCTGTGTTTGGGGGTTTCTTGGTGAGTTCTTGCATACCTGTGTTCTTTGCTCTCTTTCCAGGATTTCTTGGATTCTAGAACCCCAGCCTTGGTATATAGGGCATGTAAGCCCTGGTGGGTGCCACCACTAGAGAGCTCAAACTGAAGGGAAAGTGACCGCTACTGGTGGAAGACCCTGCCCAGGCTTCCCTTGACCCAGGATGCGTCTGTTCAATGAGGAACTAATCTGAGGACCTTGCCCACTCGTTCCTGGGTCTTCTCTACTGACAAGAACAATCATTTTACATGTGTATTTATGTAAAATATGCAGGTACACACAGAGTAAATTTGCATATATATTATATCTTCAAAGCAGGTATAAACTGGTGACAGTGAGTTTGTATGCCGTTGTAGTTAGCTAAATCTTGGTGCCCATTTTGTGTGTGCCTTTGAGTCTGTTTTATAATTCCTCCTAAATCTCTCTCTCTCTCTAGATATATGTATACACGCACACACACACCTATCTTCACACACATACACAATTCTCAGTTACTGAAAATAAGAATTTGTAAAACCTTCTCTTGCAATTGTGCTAAAAATAGCAATTTTGCAACTTATAGAGATTTTAAAGAATTTCTTCCACTGTTTAAAAATCTTTATTATTGTTTCTTTGCTCCTTACAGGTAATTATATTAATCTTCAAGGACTTAAAAGTTAAGGCAGCAATACAGGAAAAAGCATAGGCAGCTCAATACTGACAAAACCAAATATCCACTGTCACCAAAATTCAGAGCGCTACTTGAGAAGAAAATAAAAACTTTCTTCATAGCATATATAAAGGCATTTGGAACATGGAAGAAGGGAATCCACAAAAAGTGACCCTTGCTCTATTTCCTTTAACACCATCCCCACACAACCAGAGAATAAGTCTTCTTAGCAGATGAAAAAATCTCCAATAACCACATTTTTGCATTTCATCTACAATGGCTTGTTTATTTTTTAGCTGTAGGAGTCTTTGCTCTTGATGCAGGCCCCCTTGGGTCAAAACTCATATGAATCAGGCTTGTTTGAAAATTAAAGTGACTTTCCGACAATACAACAGTTTTTTAAAAGTTTGATCCCCTTATTAAACTTTATGGGCAGTAGTACAAAACACCAGTCAATGCCTAAAATAAAATAAACAATTAAAATAATCAGAACAGGGAACATATAACACAGGGGTCGCCAGCTCCGGTCCTAGTGTTTTTGTTTCTGTTATATCAGGGGTGGCCAACTCCGGTCCTAGTGCACCACAATCCAGCCTGGTTTTCAGGATGTCCCAAATGAATATTCATGATATATTTGCAAACAGTGGGAGGCAGTGGATGCAAATATACCTCAAGAATATTCATTTGGGACATCCCGAAAACCAGGCTGGATCGTGGTGCACTAGTACCAGAGTTGGCCACCCCTGATATAACAGAAACAAAAGCCTAAACTAATGGGAGGCTAACTCAAAAGCATTTCCAGAAAGGGCACTGGGCCAGGAATCTGTAACTGGAAAGATCACTTGAGTGCCTGGTGCTCTGCAGGCAGCCCTAAACCATGATACATATCATCAAATGGTTGCCAAATTTTCTTTAATCCACTGCTGTCAGTTATTATTTCTCATAGAGATTAACTGTGTTCCACCAAAGGACTCCTTCATTGAACTTATGGTCCTTCCATTTCTGTAGGATCTGCTGCAAAGCAATAGAGATCAAAATATCGAACAAATGGTCTCCACAAGGAGATACATTTATGTCCTCAGTGAGGACCAAAAATATCACAACCTTGAGAGTAGACCTAGTAAACACTGATATCAATTTGCCAACTACTACCAAATCTCCTTCCAAAATTGATAGCTTCTCTGGACAGGCGAAAAGCATATGCATCAGAGTGCCAATTGCCCCTTTACAATGCCAACACAAGTTGGTCTGGGAAATGTCTGCTTGGGAAAGCTTGTTGGGCATCCAAACGGACCTATAGGCCACAAAAAGTAAGGATTGATGAAGATATACAGACAAAGGATGACTGGTTGAACACCAGAAATTCTCTCAGAAAACATCTTCTGTTATTCCCACATACTCCAGCCACACCTTCTGCATCCAGCTTGGCAGAAAACACCACATTCTCTTAAAACTGTTTTAAAGATGGAAGCCACATGTTCTGAACTTTTCACGCCTGTGCTAAACTTCAGAGAGTCCAGGTCTGAGAAAGAGAGGTCACACCCGAAGCTTGCAAGCAGTGACCCAGCTAAAGCCATCGAAAAAACTGTTGCTCTAAGAGGCCATACTGGACCCCTAAGCAATTGACCAATGAGCCAGATTCCCTCAGGCCATAGCAGTACTTGCTGACCTATCTAAAATCATGGATTATGCCATATAGAGATATAGCTGTTGTCACACTTCCAGTAAGGAATCTATAGCCCTGGGGATGTTACACGAACCCTCAACAACAGGATTATCTTGGTGCAGTCCCACTGGGAATAACATACACCACAATACTTCCAGCGGGATAGGTCAGATTAAATCCCACATCACCCTCAGGCAGAGTTACCGACCACACCTTGTATTATGTTATAAATGCTGTATGATACTGGTAGAAATCAGGAAAATTCTTTTGCCCCCTTTAACTTGCTGGACCTTTTTTTTTTTTTTTTAGTGCAATCAAGTCAGTGTTGACCCATAGTGACCCAGCTACCTCTGGGTTTTCTTGGCAATTTATCACTGGAAGTAGATTGCCAGCCTTTTCTTCCAAGGCAATGGAGGGTAAAGTGACTTGCCCAAAGTCACAAGGAGTGCCAGGGGGAATTGAACCCTTGATCTTCTAGGTACTAGGCAGTTGCTCTAACCACTAGGCTACTCCTCCACTCCTGCAGGACTTTATTCTGTCACAAAAACCTGCACATCTTTTCACATTAAGAACATAAGAACATAAGACATGCCATACTGGGTCAGACCGAGGTCCATCGAGCCCAGTATCCTGTTTCCAACAGTGGCCAATCTAGGTCATACATACCTAGCAATATCCCCAAAAGACACAGGTTCCTCAATGCTTGTACTGGGTCAAGCATTGATGTCCTGGGTACCTTCTTTATAATGGTTTATGGACCTTTCATCCAGGATCTTGTACAAACCTTCTTTAAACCCAGCTATACTAACAGCCCTTACCACATCCTCCGGTAACAGATTCCAGAGTTTGATTACACGTTGAGTGAAAAAATATTTTCTCTTATTTGTCTTAAATAGTTTACCCTGTAGCTTCATTACATGTCCCCTAGTCTTTCTATATTCTGATAGCGTAAAACAATTGATCCACGTTTATCTGTTCCACTCCATTCATTAATTTATAGACCTCTATCATATCTCCCCTCAGCCGTCTCTTTTCCAGGCTAAAGAGCCCTAACCTTTTTAGCCTCTCTTCATAGGAGTAGCCTTCCATCCCCTTTACCAATTTGGTGGCTCTTATCTGTACTTTTTCTAATAACGCTATGTCCTTTTTAAGATACGGTGACCAGAATTGCACACAATATTCAAGGTGCGGTCGTACCATGGAGCGATACAGAGGCATTATAATATCCTTTGTTTTATTCTCCATCCCTTTCCTTATGATACCTAGCATTGCTCTATATAGTTGATTTGCAGAGCTACCACTGCTTTGATATAATCCAATCTCCCCCACCAGGGTAATGACAAAGGGGGCCAGTGTGTCACTGCCCTAGTAAGCATATCCAACTCACGCTCCATATTATGCTGAATTGCAAAGTTGATGCCCTCAGCCAGCTCAATGCCTAAGTATTTAAACCCAGTAGGAGCCTATTTAAAATTAAAGCCCACAGAATCCTGAGGCTCACAAGTCATTCAGAGGCGGGATTTCAGACTTACTCCGATTAACTTCGTAACCTGCAAATGAGAAAAAGTTTTCAATAAGGCGCACCAGTGGGCCAGAGCTTGCTTTGGATGAGAGAAGACACAGCAGAACATCATTGGCGTAGGCTTGGTAATATGACTTTCAGTGTATAATGTTTTCAGCTGACTGCTGTTAGTAGGCTTTGGGGTGTTTTTTTCAAATTTCCTTTTGCCTGCTTTTCATTAATTGGCTCATTTTTTGTCTTAGTTTTCTTTGAATTCTGTGAGAAGGACATTGCCATAAAATTGAGTATAGCAAATGAGTCCAAGGACGGTGAGCATAATTTCACCACGCTCATCTACCCATTCCAGACCTCTATCCTATCCCCCCTCAGCCGTCTCTTCTCCAAGCTGAAGAACCCCAACCTCTTTAGCCTTTCCTCATAGGGGAGTCGCTCCATCCCCGTTATCATTTTGGTTGCTCTTCTCTGTGTCTCTTCTAATACCACTATATCTTTCTTCCAACCATGTTTTGGCAGCCTCTGTAACTTCAGAATATATCTACAAGTGTTTTTTTCAACATGATATTATAGATTTCTAGTTTCTTGCATCGATCTATATAGAGCTGGTATTAGTGCATCCAGTGTGGTCATTGAAATGTCAGTACGTTTTACAGCAAGTTGGAAGCACACTCAGTGGGCTCCTCTGCTCACTGTGCATATTGCTTCTGTCTGGGGCTCCTCTGCTCACTGTGCATATTGCTTCTGTCTGGGGCTCCTCTGCTCACTGTGCATATTGCTTCTGTCTGGGGGCCCCTCTGCTCACTGTGCATATTGCTTCTGTCTGGGGAATGACTCGGCATTACCAGAAAACACAAGAATGAGACGTTTATGTATTGCAATGAATCTGTGGAGGGGACAGGATGAAGTTCTCATGTCTCGAATGCAGGGGCTTTATTTAGTTTTCCCGGTATACATAGAACCTCTGACGATGGTTATTTTTACACTCCAGAGTTGATTTCTACCCCAAATAGTTCTAAATTTGGCTGCATCAAGCCTTAACACAGTTCTGTTGTGTTATTTTATTTCATTGTTCATAGAGAAATGTTAAAGATTGTGAAAAGCTATCCATAATTCTACGTTTTCACAACTACGAATTTGCAAAAAACAAGGAATACTTTGCTTATTCACTTCAGAACCCTATGCTGGTATCACATAAATGTTTGCAAAATAGTACATACAATAAAGAAAGGACATGAGAAAACATTTTTAATGAGAGAGTATCTATAATAAAAAGATCTGCACCTTATATTGTAAATAAATGTAACTGGCTAAACAAAATGTTGCACCAGTATATCACTGAGATACCAAAAGAAGAAACAGTAAAGGCAATTTTATAAGGAGGCACCTACTTTATACCCAAACATAAAGCTAGTTTATAAAATACTAGCGAAAGTGCACATTAATTTGAGGTGCGATCACTTACAGCAGCCCTAGTGGACAAATGTATTGTGTGGGTTTGTGACACAGAGAACTTTTGAAATGAAATCAAGCAATAAATAGATCTTGGGTAGAAGAGCATACACGATTGTCACTTAGTTCCCTCCAGCTAACCCTTTCCCAAGCCTGACAGTAAGGCCCTAGAATAACCTAAACAGTCAGCCAGAGAATGTGACGGTTGCCCAAGCACATAGTCTCCTGGGTTCCCTTGCGCAACCTGCTAAAAAGACCTCGCTGAATGTCCAGAGAAAAAAAAACTGAACCATTTAAAATATATCCATCCTTTATAATGCAATCTAAAGAAATACATATATTTTTTGAATTACTTACGGGGTCTTTTACTATAGGGAGCTAGTGTTTTGCACCTAATGCACCAAAAGCAACAAAACTATGGCACGTTAAGTGAAACACCACCACGTTATGTCATTGGCAGTTAATACAGAGCACTTTCCCCTAACGTGGACTATTGAGGTGGCATTATGTGAACCTGCGCTAATTAGCATGTGGTCTGAATACAGTACTAAATGTTCTGAGCTCACCACAACCATCCTGCGCTTCTAACCCAACCACTTGCAACGCTAACACGGGTTGCACAGTTAGCGCAGGAATTGCCCCATGCTGACATGGTCCCTGTGCTAGCTGGCAACACATGTCCCAGTAGCCTGTCAGTGTGCACCAGAATACAGTCTGCCAGCTACTGCCCTTTAGTAAAGACCACCTTAGTGTTAAGCAGTTCATCACAGAGGCAATGACACCAAAGCAAATAAACCAGACGTCTTATTAAAACACAGAACAGGTTAATGCAATAGAGATTGAAATACACAAATTTTTATTTTGCACACAGTAAACAGCTATATTTTGAAATGCCATGAAATGTTCTAACAATTTTTGAAGGGCAGTATCAAGCATCGTAATAAAGATAAAGATAAGCTGAAAGGCAGTGTGCAAAAGTGTATTAACAGTGACCACCTCTTTTTTAAAAATGTTTGCTAGCAAAGTTAAAAAGGAAACTCCCAGAATAGGTCAAATTCATTTAGGAGATGATAGTACGTGTATGATAGTGCTAATAAATATTTGCTGCTAGGTGGCAGAAGTAAAACGTTGCAGTAATTGCCAGTAATTGACAGATAAAATTGAATGTCAATAAAATGAGATCATGCTTTTATGCATCAACCTTTTTCTGGTCTACTTGCTATAGGCATGTTAGCAATTAGTCCAAGGAAGTAAGACAAAAATGGATAAGGGTCAAGTCTGCCAAGGCCAAGAGCTGTCTTAGCATGTGCACATTGGAAAATACTTAGGGTTTTGCTCTTCTTGTTCTTATTTTCCCCTGCAGATAAAAAGATACTCAGCTTGATCTAAACGGGCCTTTGGCAGGCAGAGCACAACATATCTAGAATGTGTGGTGGGAATAGGTTCCATGCACCTTCCACTTTTGCATTCAAAACTAAACTTTGAAGTTTCCCGTCTAGCAGGATACTGCAAATTCCTGGGAGGCTTCTATGTGCTCTGCATGTGCCTGAGGATTGAATATATTTACCGCCGCCTAAGGCATTCTTGTACCTCCCACACCTACCATTCTGTCTTCTCTTTTCTTTGGCCTTGCTTACAACCAGGAAAAAAGGTTAGTTCTAATAAATAACAAGAGAATGGAGAAAGAGAAAGACAAGCAACACATATCTGGAAAGACTAAGGGAAGCTGGTAAAGTAGTCAGGAAAGCAAGTAAGCAAATGAGGAAGAAAATAGAAAATAGAGTAAAATGGGAGGCAATACTTTTTTTCAGATAGGTTAATGACAGGAGGATGTACAAAAGTGGTATTATAAAATTCTAAGGTGAATGGGAGGAATATTTATTTATTTATTAACAAGGATTCTATACCGTGGATCTTATATGATCTTTGTGGATTACCAGGGGCCGTGGAATGCCTCTCTGATGGAGGGAGGGGGCAAGCTCCACCTTAAATCCACCCTAAGTTCCACCCTAACTCCACCCCTAGCCCCCCACAGCCTTCCCCTCCTGTTCTGTGGATGGGGATCCGATCTCCCGTGGGCAGAAGAGAAGAGAATGGCTGCAATCGAGGCAGACTCCTGTCTGCCCATGGAATATTGGATCCCTGTGGGCAGAAGGGGAAGGCAGCTGTGATCACAGCAAAGACTCCTCCTGTCTGCCTGTGGAAAATTGGATCCTCATAGGTAGACAGGAGGAGTCTTTGCCGCAATCGTGACAGCCTTCCCCTCCTGCCCATGAGCAGAAAGAAGGAGTCTGCTACGATTGTGGCTGCTCTCTCTGCTGGTGGGCAAACATTTGGTAGGGCCAGGGCCCATGTGGCCCACCCCGTTCTGACGCCTATGGAGTTTACAATCTAACATAAAACATATTAAATAAAATAAACTAATACAGCAAGTATGTTGATAAAACATCATAAAGTGACAAAGCAAATGCAATTTAAATCCATCATAAAGTGACAAAGCAAATGCAATTTAAATCATACATAAAATTAAATATAAAAACACTAGATTGGGTTGTGCTCAACACCTACAAATGTTCCTAATTAAACGCCTTCCCAAAATAAAAGGCTTTCACCTTCTTCCTAAAATTAAGATTAGCCTGCAATAACCAAAGTTCCAAGGGAAACTCATTCCAGGAAAGCAAGAGACACAGAACAATTCAAAATTTGTACTCTGTAACCTTATGGAGGGGCTGACTATCTCAGCCGCCCATTTCCCTGAAATCGCAATGCACATAAGGAGGTAAACATTTTCTAAGGAAGCTTCAACGGCACTTCTTTCCCTAACCTTAAACATTTGTATCATTAATCTAAAAAAATCCCAAAATTCAAAAGACAATGAATGGAGCAACTCCAAATAAGAAGTAATATGCTCTTGAAGCTTTGCAGGTGTTGGCAAACGTGCCCCAGCATTTTGCATTCTCCATAGAGACTTTAAGTATGATGCTTACCAACCAAACAAAATGGTACTGCAGCAATCCATAGGGACAGAACTATATATTGCATAACAACTGTACAATCGGAAAAGATCTCCTCGCTAAATCTCTTATATGAGGACAAAAAGACAATTAAGAGTCCAACAATATACCCAAATTGCGGGTTTGTTGAACAAGAGCAACTAAGTAAGAAGCAATAGAAACCTTTTCTGCTGAGAAACCAAATTATGATGGATAACCAATATTTCAGACTTTGAACAACTGTATTCAATGACAAACCTTGAGACTGTAGCCAAACTGCCACCTTAAGAATACAGATAGACAAAGTCTCTAAAACAGAATGAAAATCACTATGAAAAGGGAGAAAAAGCATAAAAAAGCATAATATCATAAGCATATGATGATCCAAGTGACCATAACAATCCCAAGTGAAACTGTGGTGGGGTCTATAGAATGTTACTCGTCCCTCTCCAAAAAGGAGTATCAACAGTCTCCTTTAAGAGTCTGCAGCCTAGAGTTCAGGACTGGAGGACGTTGCTCACAGGGAGAGGTTAAGAACCCAGCAGGCTGCAGTAGGGAGAGAGAGGCCCGTGTAGAGAGAAGTCCTTCCAAGGCATGTCGTGCAAAGGAGTTCTGAGATAGGAACGTTAACTGGGACAGAAGTAAGCTGACTATTTTTACTAAACAGCTGTCTGTTTTGGGTTTTGTTTGTGGTGTTCAACAAGCTGGGATAGAATAAAAACTGCTTTTATTTTCCCTGAACTGCTGTCTGTCCCATGTTTTAAAGAAAATGCCTTCCCACCGCATGCCACACTACCACAGACACATAGAGCCCAATTCCATTAGGGGCACATCTGGGCCATATGAATGCCCCTGAGCAGGGCGGGTCAATTAGGACCCGATTCTGCACCGCGGGAAGCAGATATTCCTGCAGGTGCAGGATCGGGCCCTGAGATGGCCCAGCTTGCCCCTGCATACAGGCAGACATCCTCCCCACATGCCCTTCTGATTGGGTGGTGGGGGCCTACCTGACTCCTTGTCCCGGCCTTGGGAGGGGGTTCCAGCCCCAATCGTTGCAGTCCCAGCTGCTTATTCCACCTCTGAGGTGGAATAAGTAGTATGTCCACTCCTAACCAGCAGGATGTACAGAGTCATAAGAACTTAAGAACATAAGAAATGCCACACTGGGTCAGACCAAGGTCCATCAAGCCCAGTATCCTGTTTCCAACAGTTGCACAAGTAGGGCACAAGTATCTAACAGTTTCCACAGAAGACACAGGTTCCACAATTTTGTATTGGGGCAAGCATTGGATATCTCAGGTTCTCTTTAATAAAGGTTTATGGACCTTTCCTCCAGGAACTTGTCCAAACCTTTTTTAAACCCAACTACACTAACAGCTTTTACTACATCCTCCAGTAACGAATTCCAGAGTTTGATTATGCTTTGAGTGAAAAAATATTTTCTATTATTAGTGTTAAATAGGTTACACTGTAGCTTCATTGCATGTCCCCTAGTCTTTCTATATTCTGATAATGTAAACAATCAATCTACGTTTACCCGTTCCACTCCATTCATTAATTTATAGACTTCTATCATATCTCCCCTCAGCCGTCTCTTTTCCAGGTTGAAGAGCCCTAACCTTTTTAGCCTCTCCTCATAGGGGTATCCTTCCATCCCCTTTACCATTTTGGTGGCTGTTCTCTGTACCTTTTCTAATAACACTATATCATTTTTAAGATACGGCGACCAGAATTACACAAAATGCCCAAGGTGCAGTTGCACCATGGAACGATACAGAGGCCCTGTATGTCCTGCTGCCTCAGCCTGCCCCTGCTCCGCCCTCACTCTGATCCCTCCCACTGCTGCCTCAGCCCGCCCCTGCTCTGCCCTCATTCTGACCCCTCCCACTCCTCCTCGTACTGCTGCTCTGGCCATGTGGGAAGAGTCTGTGGGGGAATACAGGCTGAATTGGGCCTATAATGGGCAAATGTAAATGCTAAATAACCATGCAGATAGTGATGAACCCTGATTATGCTTTAATGGAAACCTAATTTCCAACAAAAACTCTCTGGTTCCTATCATAAAGATATGACTGAAACCATTCCACTACAGACTTAGTCAAACTACAGGTATTCAGACTATCAAGCAGAACCGGATGAAGGACAGAGGCAAAAGCTGCTGCAATATCTAAGAAAGCAACTACAGTCCCATGACCACTGTTCCCTCTAAGCTGTGCGCGTGTGAGCGCGCACACACCTCGCCGAGCGAGCGCACATACTTTATAACAGAGCGCACAAAAATTACAGTTCTGATTCTGATAGAAAACACAGACATCTTAAAATTTAAAAGTTGTTGTGTATTTCCAGTTTTCACAAGTTCTACAATATTTTCTAGTGCAATCAATGTGGTGTACATACTATATTCTGACGTGTAGTCAAATTTTAACGTATAGAACTCCGAGTGTCGTTATGTGGCGCACAAAAATTTAACCTTCCTTTTAAAAACTGCACAGCTGATATTTTATGCACACACAGCCTACAGAAAATTAGAGGGAACATTGCCCATGACCACAACCTACTTGGTCCAACCAGCTGTCAATTACTGAAACCAGTAAGGTTTCTGTACTCTGTCCTTGGCGGAAACCAAATTGGTATCTATCAAGCAGACATATTGCTCCACATGCTGTGGAAGGTCAGTCCACTGCAGCATGTTCAATATGTTTTGCCTAATATTGCAAACTAGAAATAGGCTGTTTACTATTTATGATAGAAGGATCTAAACTCTGCTTTTTTAGCAGGGGGGCAAACAGACGCTTGTTTAAATTCTGGAGGCAGATAGAAAACTTGAAAGGAACTATTAATTAACTACACTGACAGGAGCAAAAAGATCTCTTTACAGGCCTGCACTGAATCTTGAGATCCAAACACACATATGAACTATACAGGAAAACTCTGAGCTTACTGCTCAGAAACCCTAAGACACAAAAGAGAATACAATGAAAATATGATCCAACGCTTGCTTAATAAACCCAGAGAACTCTTTTCCATTGCCAAGTCTTTAATAAGTGAACTCCTACATCAGGACCAGCCACCAAAAATAACCTCCCAAACCATAGCCAACCACCTCCCCTCAAAATTCCTCCCACCCCCCTTAACAACCAACCCCCAACCAATATATGACCACAGTATCCAGCCTCATGCTCTCACCCCCTCAAATACCTGGAACGATTTTGAACCCCTCACCCTGAAAAACATAACCAGGTCATCAAAGATCTAAATGCTTCAACTTCTGCCCTTGACCCCTGCCCTGTCTCTTGGCTTAAGACCACAAGAAGCTCCATTAGCCCTTACATACTTCACATTGTACAAGCCTCCCTTCAGACTGGCTCCGTACCAGCACCACTAAAATGTGCTACAATCCGTCCCAACCTAAAAGGATCAAAGCTTGACCCCACCTTACCTACTTTCTACAGGCCCATCTCTAGAATCCCTTTCCTTGCTAAGATAACTGAAAACCTTTTCCAAACTCAACTTCAGAATTTCATAGATGAACACACTCCCCTTGACCTATTCCAACATGGCTTCAAAAAGAACCATGGAGTTGAAACCCTTATTTCTTCTCTCTTAGATTCATTGTACCTATGCACCCAGAATCCCACCCAAGGATGCCTTCTCATATTTCTCGACTTATCTTCAGTCTTTGATTCCCTTCCCCACCACCAACTCTTAGACAGGCTCCACAAAATAGGACTGAGGGACACAACCCTAAGATGGTTCCACTCTTACTTAAAAAATAGAACATAACAGGTCTGCATAGGTAATGACACATCCCTACCATTTATCCTAAAACAGGGAGTCCCCCAAGGATCTAGTTTATCCGCTCTACTATTCAACATTTTCCTTCAACCAGTTTGCAAGATTTCCCAAAGACAAGGAATCCATTACCAATTATATGCGGATGACATCATGTGCTTCACCCCATTCAATATAGCAAACCCTAACTTTACCAACATAAGCGAATGCCTCACAAACCTAAGGACTTGGCTCTTGCATCATAATCTCCTAATTAACCAATCTAAAACCAAAGCTCTTCAAGTATTTACCAACACTTCCTATACTCCACCAACAACCCTTACTCCTGGTGATCTCACCCTCACCATTAAAAATCAAGTGAAATATCTTGGTCTTATCCTCGATCAGAACCTCACATTCATTGAACAGATAAAAAGAACCTCTAATACAATATATGCAAAACTACGTACTCTTCGGAATCTCCAACCTCTCCTAAACCCCAACTTTTTTCGCACTGTCTGCCAGGCTCTCAGCATCCCATCCCTTGTCTACTGTAATCTCATCTATCATGGCCTTCCCAAGAATAGCATACACCCTATCCAAATAGCACAGAACACAATAGCTCATCTCATCACAACCCTCGACGATCACACATAATGCCAATCCTCCATGATCTCCACTGGCTTCCCATTCAGTCCAGAGTTAAATTCAAAGTAATCACCCTCATACATAAAATCATTTCCAATGAGTCAGCTCCATGCCTCTCTTCGCTCCAATCCAATTCCAACAACAAGAGAACACGCCGCACTACCACTGAAAACCTTTTAACTATCCCAGCTACTAAGAGAAAATGCAATCAAACTACCTGTAATCGGGCATTCTCCCTTTATGCCCCCTCTTTATGGAATGCCCTACCATGTACACTACGGAACTGCTCCGATCATACTGAGTTCCGGAAGAAGCTAAAAACTCATCTCTTCCAAGAACATTTTTCCCTACCACCATAGCCCTCCCTCTACACCCTTTCTCTCCCGCTCAACCCTCCCTCTAATACCTTACCCTATTCATTTTCCTATGACCTCTCCCTAACCTCTCCTGTAAATAAGCATGTAAATAGTTCTTGTCCATGAAGACTCCTCATGTACAAAAGTTACTTATATTAACCATATATACTCTTGTTATATAGTTCGGTTTTATGTAATCAGTTGAAATATAATGTCATGTTATGTTTTCTGTAAACCGTCTTGAATTGAAGAAAGACGGTATATAAAAACTGTTAAATAAATAAATAAAATAAATAAATAATCCATCCTTGACAGAACCGCGGACACCTGATAAAACAATTTCTCTAGCTGTACATCAGACGACATAGCAACTCTTCCCATCTATATGGACCAGACACCACGGGGTCTGCAGCTTGCAGGCAGAGTTATCCTTATCATTAGCCCCTTTGAGATCAGTTGATTTTTCGTGTAAATACAATACGCAGTATGCACTGTTATAAAATGACAGATTCTGTAACAGCTAATTGTTCTTTCTGAACTGTGAGTTGCTGAGCCAGTTGAAACAAGACTCATGGCCTCAACACTGCCACATTTAAATGATGAGTTTAGAAAATTTGTTTATCTCCAACTACTACCTGATGATAATTCCACAACAGTTGGAAATATTTATCTGAGTCCTATTCAGTCCTAGACTTATGCCACATCTTCTCTGCTTAGCTGATCAAACCTCCTTGGAAACCCAAGGAGTAAGATTAGGTTTTGTCACATTTCTAATTTGCACAGATGCTATCTTCTATAATACCTCCTTTAACTTCTGAGTAAATAAAGGAACTTGAAAAATCACATCTTTAGAAAACAGCCTCTCAGTAGTTTGAACCCAACTAAAAGAACACGTAGAAGGATCAACATCCTGCCACCATTTTTTCTGTCTCTCTTAATGAGAAATAATCTGACCAAAGAACTGGTTGCCCTACCAGGTCCAAAAGACAGCATAATTGGTATTTATCAGGAAATAAACACTGAATCAAGTCAGTGGCCTTTACGTGGGTTGGTATATTAACACATTGGATGTGACCCAATGCAGACTTTATATCAAGCAAATCAGTGCTTTCAGAAAGACATTGCCAATCAATAGGAATATTAAAATCACCCACTATCAAATACTTAGATAAATCAAGCTCAAGTGTACAAAGATTTTCCCATAACTGCCCTGGATCAATAAGAACATTAAGGACTCGGTAAAGTAAACAGATACCCCAGAACTCAAACGAAAATATATTCAAATCCAACAGGATTCTCCAACTGCATGTGAGAGTATTTTAAGTAAGCCTGCATCAATAACATACACCAGTACAACCATGAATAAAGCCAGAAGGATGCTGGGTTGCCTATAAAGAGGAACAACAAGCAGAAAGGAGGAGGTAATAATGCCCTCTGCAAGTCTTTGGTGAGGGAGCATTGTGTTCAGTTTTGGAGACCATATCTCAAAAGGATATAAAAAGACTTGAAATGGTTCAGAGGAAGGTGATCAAAATGATTTAGAGCCTTTACTAGAAGATGAAGACCTAAATATGTACTGCATATCCTAGAGAAGAGGAGGGACAGGGAAGATATGATGTTGACCTTTAAATACTTAAAGAGTATTAATGAACAAACAAATCTTTTTCAAAGAAGAGGAAGCTGTAAAACTAGAGGGCAGAAAATGAAGCTGCAAGGAGGCAAACTTAAAAGCAATATCAGAAAATACTTTTTCACTGAAAGTGTGATGGATGCTTGGAGTAACCTTCCAGTGGAGATGGTGGGGCAAATACAATGACAGTATTAAAACGGCATGGGACAGGCTTGCAGATCGATCCCAGAAGGGGCACGTTTGGGCTGTCTGGACGCCCCTGAACAGGATGGGGCCCATTAGGACCCAATTCTGCACCGTGGGTGCAGGATCAGACCCTGAGATTGTCCAGAGTGCTCTTTCAGTAGTCACGGGAGACATCCAGGCAGCAGGACGCCAGGCCCCCTCTGCTCCCACAAGCTGGACAACCCCCTGACCGAGTTTTCTGCCACCCAACCCTTGCTGGGGTCTGTCAGGGCCGGGATTAGTGGTGAAGACTCATCCTTGCCTGCGCCATTGCTCCTGAGGGGGCCGCTGGGTGGAGGGAGGGGGCAACCCGCACTTATTCCACCTCCGAAGTGGAATAAGCTGGGCGTCCTCCCAGCGCTCCTTGGACATACAAGTGGCATGCGGAATCAGGGTAGGATAGCTTTCTGGGCTGCACGTCCCACTGAGACGTGTAGCCCCACAGGTTGCTTTACTGAATTGGGCCCATAGTGGATCCCTTTATAGCAAGAGGATGAAGTCAAAACAAACATAAATATCTTTTATGCTTTAACAAATAGAGGGGGTTGACCTGCACGGAGTGTCGAGTACAATCCTAAAAAAAGGGTTTCTCATTTATTGTACTGTCTGTCTTTCAGCAAGCCAACTTGGCATCTAAAATCAAATCATGAAGTAGTTCAATGTTATTTTTCACTGACTGAGCATAAAGCAGGCCAACCTTCATTGTCGGCTTACACAAGTTCTTAAATGACCTATTATAATGAACCAGTACTAAATTCTTCATGTTCCTACTATGATAAGAGTGAAACAATGGCTGCACGGGCCTACAACTGGCCCCTTACCTATAATCACTGAAATGGAATGAGCCTCTATAACAGAAATTAAGAAACTTAAAAACATTAAAATGAAAGGGAATTGTGGCAGGAACGTGCGCATGAAGGGCCACACATAGGGGGGCATGGCCTCCTCCTTTGGCATACCCCTTCAGCACAATGTCTGAGGCATGACGCCTCAGAATCACAGCAGCTTTGTACAGGCTCCAACCCCAACATCATCAACTTGTGCCTTTTAAGCACTCTGGGGGTTGTAGTCAAATTGCTCATTTGAGTAAAGTGCAACATGCTTTAACTTGAAATAAAGTATAATGTGCCTTTAAAAAGGCAATGCCCAATAGCAGTGCACAAGGCTCACTCATATCACACAGCTCGACAAGGCAGACTGTTTGAATCACGGTATCTTTGAAAAGGCAAAAAGGCCCAAAATAACAGAGGGAATCCGCCATAGGAAAAGTAATCGCAGGAACAGTGGCGGACCAAATAGATTACCAAACAAGTAAAATGGACAAGCAAAAAAATGTTTTGCATATAGATAAATCATAACACAAAATCATAAATAATCGTACAGAGACTTGTGCAAAGTGGGAATAACTGGACAATGAACTTTAAGAAATGCCACCTCCTAGCCTAGTGGTTGGGGCAAGGTACTTCAGGCCGGAAGGTCGGGGGTTCAAATCCCACTAGAGGACAGCAACCTTGGGCCGGAAGGACTGGGGTTTCTAGTCCCACAGATGCTCCTTGTGGTCTTGGGCAAGCCACTTAACCCTCCATAGCCCATGTTCCCTGTAAGTATTAGTGTATGTGTCTCATATCCCCGCGTGTTAAATGTATCCCCCAATTGTGTTGTGACCGCTTTGATTGAAGGATAAGGCGGTATACAAAACTGTCTAAATAAAATAAATAAATAAATAAAAAACTGTCATCTGCTCCTGAGTCAACCATTTGCGAGATCTGTTGCAAGTCCCCAGCAGGATCACCGTCAAGGGGGAGATAATAAGTTCTATTGTTAAATTGTAGTATAATTTCACCAATATAGTCCTCTTTATTCAGAATTACAATGGCACCTCCCTTATCTGCAGGGTGGATGATATCATCATTTACAAGTTCTTAATCACAGTACTTTCTTCTTCCGACAGATTAAAAGAGGATTTCACTTTCCTTTGTTCCAGCATGCAAATATCCTTGAAAACTTATGCTTGGGTGGTTGCCGCCCCTTCATCTCCCTAATCATTCTATATGGTTTGCTGGCATATTATTGAAGGCTTCACCTTCACAGTGAAGCAAATTTGTGGGTCTTTGTGACAGCTTCACCCCATTGTAAATGGTTCACACCTCTTGTGTTGTAAGGTTTTTATGGTTTTTAGTTCATTTTATAGGTGTGTTTGGCTTTTTTTTATCCAAGGATAGGACATCTTAGACGAAGGTTTGTTTTGAGGGGTGGGTTCCTATTTTATGGTTTTTTTCATTTGTTTTTATAAGTTGTAGTGTTCTGATGTCACATTTCTGATTGTATTTATTTTTATATATTTATGTTTAGGACTGTGCTTTGCTATACCTTTCTGTTTAATTGGGTTTTGTAGGTTTTAGCTTGCACACAAGAAGCATCTGACATCGTTTAGTATTTGCCCCGACACAGGCTCTGGCTGAAATATGTTGGACTTTTTATAAGGACTTATATGGGTGTCTTTGTTTTATATATAGGATTGTATGATTACTTACAGCATGATTTTATGTTTTTATGATTTATTTATATGTAGAACATTTTTTGCTTGTCCATTTTACTTGTTTGGTAATCTGTTGGGTCTGCCACTGTTACTGTGAGTCTTTGTAAAAGCTCCAGCCCCGTCATCATCAACTTGAATAGAGCGAATGACTTACTATTTCTATTTGGTGGACTGATGAAGGGCTGGGAATAGGATTGTTGAAAATGAACATAAAAAGGAATGGATATGAGGTAGATCTTAAATGATTTCAGAAGGATATTGAAGAAACTTTGAAGTACTGGTGTCTGACCTTTTTTTTTTTAGTGTTGAGAGTGTCCCCAGAGGCTTAGAGATGTAGTTCCTCTTCACAAAAGTGAAAATAAGGAGGACGACGCTGGTTAATCTAACCGCATTGGGGAGTAAATTAAACAAATCACTGCTAAATTTGATATTGACCCCTAAAGTGACTGACCAGTTAGAAATTGGATGAGTGAGAGGCAACAAAGGGTAGGGATAAATGGAGTTCATTCTGAGGAATGGGGTGTATGCTGCTGGGATCAGTCCTTGATCTAGTTCTTTTAGACATTTTTGTAAGCAATAATGTGGAAGGGGTATTGGGAAAAGTTGTTTTTTTTGTAGATGTATACACACTGCAAGGTGAGCAGAGGTATCTAGCAAAACTTGAGATATAGTCTAGAACGTGGCAACTAAGATCTAATGCTAAAAAATGCAGGGCCAAATGTGAAAATAAGATAGCAGCAAAAGCCAGCAGGATTCTTATGTCCATAGAAAAAGAAATACCTGACAGAAAAAAGGAGATGATCGTACCTTTGCACTCTGATTGAGACTTGATTTACAGCACTGTGTACAATTCTGGAGCCCACATCTTTGAAAGGCTATAAACTGGAAGAAGCTGGTCCAGAAGGTGGCTACTATAATGGTCAGTAATATTCATAATAAAGCGCACACAGACAGAATTTAAGATCTAAATGTGTATAATTAGGAAAAAAGGCAGGATGGGAAGATATGGTGGAGATTTAAATATCTCTAAGGTATAAATGCACAGGAGGTGAACCTCTTTCAATACAAAGGCAGCTCGAGCGAGGGGTCATAGTGTGAGGGTGAAAGAAGGTAGACTCAGGAGTAATCTATGGAAATATTCTTTACTGAAAGGTTTGTGGATGTGTGAGACAGCCTCCCACTAAAGCTGGTGGAAATAAGGATGGTATTTGAATTCCAGAAAGAGCAGGTCAAGCACAGAAGATCTCCGAGGTAGGGGATTGCAAAGCTTAGGGGCATGTTTACTAAACTGCGTAAGTTGTTAATATGGCAGATAGCACTTGCCAAGCCTGCGGTGTAAACAGCTAATGCAGGGCAAATGCAGATAGTGCAGCAATGTGGGTGGGATGAGGGCACAGCGTGTGTGTGTCTATGCCATGTGATTACCACGGGCACACTTAGCACGCAGTAACCGTTGGATTTGCAGACAGGGTGGTTACAACTAACGCCACCTCCGTGCATTAGCTACACCTGCCTGGATGCAGCTAACCCTTAATGGGTTAGCTGCATCCAAGCTGCTGTCTGACCATGCTCGCTGCATTTTTGGCATGTTATCTGCTAGGGGAATGCTGTGCATGCCCCCAACATCTATTGCAGGACTTTTGCAGCTAACATGGTGCCATTTGCATTAAAGCACCGCCCTAGCTGCCAAACCACTAATGCAGTTTAGGAGACACATCCCTTAGTATTTGCTATGAATAGGCCACATGGTCTTTATCTGACGTCATTTGTCTGTTTTTATATTTCCATATTTGACTTTATATTCTTCTTCCATAGCAAGATCAGCATTTGGGATGCTGTAAGCAGTGCCCTGCTCTTTGTCATCTGGATGGTTAAAAGGGACACATAATGAAGAGCAGGAGAGAACAAACTAAGGCAATGTCTCCTTTTTCTTTCAGCAATAACTGAGAAGAAACTGACACCCTTCGGTACCATTAGATGGAATGCACTTTTCTTTTTAAGTTCACTGCTCTCTACAGATATCCCTGTGATTGATTTTCCACACACCGTTGCGTTTAGGAAAAAATTCAGGCCACTTGACACTAAGCAGATTTAATCAAAACAAAGTAAGAGTAAAATGAGATATGGAGTAGAGTGTGATATACTCCAGTAGATAGGGGAAAAGACCGAGTGGATGCTTCTGATGATTCGTACCTGCCATCAATTTCTATATTTTCTGTTTCCTTCTTTTAGCACATTAAGCAGCTGCTGATCTTTCAGAATGGCAGATTCCAGCGCTCCCAGTAAATTATGTAGAAGTTCTTAATATCACAATTAAAATAAGAAGTCTTCGAGATTATGTCATCTCGTTCAGTGTGCTCATGCAGTTGGGGAAAGTTGTAGAACACTTTGGGTGTATAAAGAGAGAGAAAACTCATAGGAAGAGAAATTTAATAGCGTTTTTCTACAGGTCTGTGGTGAGACTTACTCTGAGTGCCTTTTAGAACTGGAGCCCACATTGACAAAGGGATACTGGCAAGGTAGAGGCGATTCAAGGAAGGGCTACCAAAGTGATGCATGGTTAGCACTATAAGCTGTACACAGAGAGAGACATTCTGATGTGGGCATCCAGGTCCCTGTGCGGCTGATTGGAATCAGGACACCCAGAGGTCGACCCAGTTCTGATTCCATGGGTGCTAGACGTGCCCGTGAGATCAGAAACGGGTCTAAGATCTGAATGTGCAGGTCGGGACCCGATTCTGATTGGCCTGCACGCACAGCCACTTGCCCGGCTACCTCAGTCAGGCTCCTGAATGGAGTCGCAGTGCTATGGCATCCCGCCGCCATGGTACCGCAGCTCCATTCAGGAGCCATGAATGCCAGCTGCCACCGATTCAATTCATTCCCTGCAGCCAGACCCTCAATCTGGCCTCCCATGGCCAGGGTCTGGCTGTGGGGAACTTCCTGCAACCTTCTACCCTTTGTTCCCAGCTGGCAACAGGATCCCCAGACATCCAGAGGGACTTATTCCACCTCTGCGGTGGAATAACTCCCCCTTCTATGTTCACGGCCCCAGACGTACAGGGCCAAGCTCAGAATCGGCTCTGTACGTCTGGGGTCGTGAACCGCCCATGCGCCGCCTCTGCAATGCCCCCTCCCTCTCCCGTCTAAGCCTCCCTGTAAAAATGGGTTGTTTGTTTGGGGAAGCTTTTGCTGGGACTGACAGAGGGGGCGAATGGGGGGGATGGACTTCACAATGGGACGTCCATCCCCGCTATTTGCAGAACAGATTGACCCCCAAAGGGAATAAAGGAGCTAAAGATACTCTTTGAAGAAAGAATAGAAAGAGGCGATATGATACCCATTCTCAAATACTAAGAAGTTGAGGTATCAGAAGGTTGCATTGTCCACAGCTGAAGAACAAGGCATCATAATCATATGAAACTGAAGGGAGGGAAGTTCAAGAGGAGCGCGAGCCATTATTTTTTCATTGACAAGGTGACAGAATGCTGGAACAGACTTCCAGCGGAGTGTAGAAGAGTCAAAACAGGGGCATAATTCAAGCATGCAAGGGACAGGCACAAAGTAGCTTTAGTGCTACAGCATGGAAACAACTGCAGATCCAGAAAGACCTATCAAAGTACGGTAGGCAAGTATAAATGAGCCAGGAACGTTTAAATCAGTTCTGAGTTGCACTCCTGCCAAAGAAGTATCTACATCAGTGTTTCCCAGCCCTTTCTAGGAGGGACATCTAGCTAATTGGGCTTTCAGGATTACCACGATGAATGGGCTTGAGAGAGAGATTTGCATATATTGGAGACCTATTGTACACACATCTATGTCATGCCTATTCATCATGGTAACCCTGAAAACCTTATGGTTAGCTGTGCTTCCGCGAAAGGGTTGAGGACCACAGAGCTACTTTAATATTTAATATTGAAGCTAGCATATCAGTATATACTCTTTAGATCTTCCCATGCAAAGAACTGAAAAGCAATCTTGCACAACATGGAACATTGTGATCGCCTTAATTGAAGCAACAACTTTCTCCAAGAAATGAAGGCGCTACAGCTATTTATACTAAAATACATATAGGCCCGAGATTCAAAGCCATTTATCTGGCTAGCAGGGCCTACTACCTGGAGAAGAGCCACCAGCCAGGGCAACCTTTAATTTTCAGCAGCAGTAGCCCGATATTGCCACTGAAAATCGGTGTAGACCACCTCAGCACCATCCAGGTAGCACTAGGGTTATCTGGGGGCAGAGCGAGTATGGCCCCTGATTAGCGGTGGTATTCAGTCCATTCACCAGATAATTGTTTGAATACAGTTAGGACACAGATAGGCTGGCCATCAGCACTGAATTCGGATACTGGCACTGGATATTCACATTTATTTCACATGTGGTAGCTGGTATTAAGGAAAATGCTGACCACCATGGCTAAATATCGATCCCATATACTTTAAGCTCTATTAATTCCTAGCCAGCAAAGTGCAGTTCTAAATGCTGCAGGGATGAGGGTTAATCATTTCACTACCGTTGTTTAAAAGTCCCCTGTTGTAATGCCTCAGACAGCTCACCACAGATTGTGCAGCTTCTGCATCAATCTGTAGCTGTCTTTATTTGTAAATTTAATAGCGTGTGTCTGTCACACTGCTCGGAGGAAAGAATAGTTGTTAACCTTTGGGCAATGACTGATTTTCTAAAGCCATCAGAAAACTCAGTCAATGACCCGAAAATAAAAACAGGCCATTATTGCTGTACATGGCTTAATGTAGTTTATAGAAACCGCAATTCTTTCAAATCCGTCACTGCTTTGCATAACAGTTCTTTATAAAATGTAAACGGCTTTCTTTATGCTTTAGCTTTCAGCTCACAAACTGATCATAAACTACTAAAAATAACCGGAATTGTTACCTTAATTAGTGAGGGGAGAATTTTATTGCAAGTAGAAGTATGTGTATGGTATGACTTTTTGTGCACTTTGACCCAGCTTCAGAAGGGACATTCCTGGGATCAGAGTTGGAATAGGGTTTGTAACTACATGCACAAGGTAGGCATAAGGTGCTTGGGATAATTTTCAAAGTGAAAGTATATGTAAATATGGCAAAGTCCACAGATTAAAAAGATTGCCCACCATGTGGGTAATTATACTTGCTTTGAGGCTAAATTTATAACTGTGCCCATTGGCATAGCACACGCACAAATTTTCCCTGTGTTGGTACTGGCAAATTTTCAAAATGAAAATATGCACATGCTTCTGCTTTGAAAATTATCCCAGGGAATATACGTGCAAACATTTTTATGTGCTTTTTGGCATGCACAAATTCTCTGGCCTAATTTCTGTGCTTTACTGGGATAGGAGGGTTTCTGTTGGGTTCTCTCTCTAGGTCAGGAACTCAGCTTTACAGCTTTCACCATGAATGGGAAGGACACCGGTTTACTTTTCAGATGATTTATTTATAAATGTAAGTGAACAGTCCAGATGGGGAGCTTTTCCATAGACTTCTTAACAATTTTCCACATTTAATATACAACTACTTTTATAGCCACTTGCACAACTTAATACTAAGGGCCCTTCTCCAATATAACATATAGTAGTCCACTGGCTCCCAAACTTCTTCTGGATGATACTAACCAGTCAGGTTTTCAGGAGATCTACAATGACTATTAATGAGAGTGATTTCATGCATTGCCACCATTGCATGCAAATTTCTCTCATGCATATTCATTGTAGATATCCTGAAAACTCCCCCATGACAGGAAAGCACTGTACTAGAACTCCTCTGGTTCAATCTGCAGCCTATATTAACAGCAAATTCTTAACTCATGGCTCTAAAAATGCTCACTGCTAGCTGCTTTGACCCGGTGAAAAGCGGCATATAAATGCAGCTAAATAAATAAATATAAATACAGCACCATTTTAGCTTCTACGATTAACTTACAAATCTTCTACAGTATATTCCCTCATAGGTGTCTTCCCTTTAAATTATGTGTTATTTTCAGCTTTAAGCCACTCTAACCAGCTCTATGCTATGGCTTCTAGCCACACCCTTATTTTAATGAGAAGATAATTTCACCTGGTCAGCAGGGCTTAGCCCTCTCACTGTTCTCTGGCAACACTCTAAAGAAGGGGCACATAAAGAAGGTAATTTTATAAGGGGGCACATACCTTAAGGGCGACAGGAGACACCTACTTAGCGTAAGTGTCATCAGAAAGCGGAATTGCTTAACAAATATGTCTGTTCTGTGTTCACAGATGAAGAACCAGGAGCAGGACCTCAGAAAACACCCACAAACAGGAACAGAAGCGAGGGACATCTTGAACCATTTTCAGAAGTCTGTGTTCGTGAGAAACTAGCTCAACTTAAAGTAGACAAAGCGATGGGACCGGATGGGATACACCCTAGAATACTGAGGGAACTTGGGGACATTCTAGCAGCTCCGCTGACCGACCTTTTCAATGCCTCGTTACACACCCCCTCAAAGGCTTTCAGATTCGCGAAGGGAGAGTGTCTCCCTCGCGTCTCTGTTAAGCCCGCAGGGGCTAATGGGAAATTTCCCATCAGCCCCTCGCGTCTAAAGGGGCAGATGGGAACCCATTAGCCCCTGCCGGCTTAACAGAGATGCGAGGGAGACACTCTCCCTTCGCGAATCTGAAAGCCTTTGCAGAGGGGCTCAACGAGCAGAGGAGGCCCCGCGGGACACTCCATTCTGCCGCTGCCGCGGTGGTAGCGGCAGCGGCAGCAGCCAGAGCTAGCTTTTTTTTTTTTTAATGAAATTTAAAAAAAAGCAGAATGTTCTTTGCGCGGGGCCCCCTGAAACGCGGGGCCCTGTGCAAAAAACATTCTTGCTCAATGGACGGGCCGGCCCTGCTCGTTGGAGTTAGGAGTGGTGCCAAAGGACTGGAGAGAGGCTCATGTGGTGCCTTTATCTTTATCTTTTATCTTTATCATATTTGATAAACCGCTATTGTAAATAACATTAAGCGGTGTACAATAAAAAGGAGGGGTTACACACTGCAAACCATGAAAAGGAACGCCAATAATAAAATAGGAAAGAAAGAGGCAGGACAGAGCAGTAACATCACAGTAATCACCAAATCATAGGACAGACATAGCCCAGCCGGGCAACACAAATAACAGGGGCAAACGAACAGGGGACAGACAAGGACAGCCTAGTGAGAAAAGACGAGCAGGCAATCAGGGAGGGGCTTCTGGGGGGAGGTCGTATGCTTTCTGAAAGAGGTAGGCCTTAAGTAGGGACTTGAACTGAGGGTAAGAGGATTCAAACCGGAGGGGAGTGGGTAGCATGTTCCATAGGAGGGGTCCAAAAAAGAAGAAAGCAGAGTGGCGGGTCTGTTCTAAACGGGCTTGGGAAGGTGAGGGAAGAGAAAGCCGGTTGGCATGGATTGAACGAAGCTGGCGGTGAGGCGAATGTAAGGAAATGGAATCTGCTAAGTAACGAGGGGTGCCAATATAAATGACTCGATGGATCAAGATCAGGAATTTGTAGTGAAAGCGAAAGCGCAGAGGTAGCCAATGTAATTGGAAGAGGATGGGGGTAATGTGGGCGAAGTGGCTAGAGAATGTGACAAGGTGCGCCGCCGTATTTTGAATCCGTTGCAATCTTTGGAGTTGATATTTGGGGAGGTTAGCCAGGAAAATGTTACAATAATCCAGCCGATTAATAACTAGTGCAAGAACAAGGGTGATTAATGAACTAGGGGGTAACACAGAACGAACGGCCCGAATTTGTCGTAAGGCGGCAAAGGAGCGACGGGAAATTGTTGTGATATGTTCCTGAAAGGAAAGGGATGGATCCAGAAGAACTCCTAAATAGCGGAAAGTGGATGTTAAAGGGATAGTGGTTGAGCCGATGGAAGGAGCTAGAGTAGGGCATGCACCACATTGCTGAAGACTTTGCAGGGTTAAGGTGGAGGAAATTTTCCAAGAGCCATGAAGCAACGTGAGTAAGGCAAAGATTAAACTGGGAAATATCCAGCGATAGTGGTGAAGTGTGGAAGAGAAGGACAATATCATCTGCATAGATAAATGAGGAAATGGGATATTGCTGCATAAGTAACGGTAGTGGAGAAAGAAAAATGTTAAATAGCAAAGGGGAGAGAACGGAACCCTGTGGGACGCCACAGGTGAGAGGAAGCACAGTGGAGGATTGCCCATTGGCGTGAACAGAAAAGGAACGGGTGGAAAGGAAAGAGCGGAACCAGTGCCAGACAACGTCTCGAAGACCGATGTCGGATAATCGTGATAGAAGGGTACGGTGGTCAATTAGGTCGAAGGCTGCTGACAGATCCAAGGACACTAGGAGGGTAACATCACCGCGGTCGTGAGCAATATGCAACTCATTCAATAGGGCAAGTAGGACAGTTTCAGTGCTATGGCCGCTGCGGAAACCTGCTTGACGTGGGTGAAGTGAATTTGTAGCTTCAACATGTGAGTTCAACTGATCAAAAGCGCAACGTTCCAAGAGTTTGGCAAGGAATGGAAGGTTTGATACTGGGCGCCAATGTGAGAGAACAGACGGATCTAAGGAAGGTTGTTTCAGGAGGGGACGAAGAACCGCGGACTTCCAAGACATTGGAAAATGACCTGAGGAAAGACTGGAGTTAATGATGGAAGTAATAAATGGTACCAATTGTAGAGACGGTTCGGAGAGCCAACGAGAGGGGATAGGGTCTAAAGTACAAGTGGTCCTTCTAGACCTGGATAGAAACAACAATACCTCTGCTGACAGGACGGGACGAAAAGACGACCAGGTGTGGGCAAAAACCCGATCATCTGAAACAGAGGTGGGTGACAAGCAATCAGGGAGGGGGGGAGATGCTGGGACTGTGGAAGATGTCGGAAAAGGGAGAGGGGGAGGGAGCGCAGTGAACGAGGAGTGCAGAGTTAATACCTTACTGGAGAAGAAGGCGGCAAGTTTCTGGGGATCTGGGGCGTTAAGCACTTGTGAACCCTGGGGGCCAGTGGATGATAATTTCCGTAAGATAGAGAAAAGTTGCCGGGAAGAACTAGCTGCCGTTGAAATCTCGGCCGTATAAAAAGCAAGTTTGGCGGATTTTACGGCAGAGCGATATTCAGATGACAATGTTGTAAAGCGGTGACGTAGCTCCTGAGAGGGTTGTCGGGACCAATGACGTTGGACTTGGCGCAGTTGGGTACGTAAGAGGCGCAGTGCAGGATGGTACCAGGGTGAAGAAGGGGTCTTGGGGGTTCGGGAAACGGGACGAAAAGGAGCCAGTGTATCCAGTGACTTAGTTAAAAGTGAATCCCAAAGAATAGCCTGGTCGTCAGTAGAGCGAGTTGAAAAATCAGATGGAAATATTGAAGTAGCTGGAGGAAAAGCTTTCAGTGTCTCATCAGATATGTGGCGGCGAGGCGCAGGAATCGAAGTGGGTACCGGGAGGCCACCTTTCCCAAGGGAGAGGGAGAGAGAGGAAAAGACAGAGAAATGATCTGACCAAGGTATGCTAAGAACTGAGGGCGGCGATACCACCGACTGTAGTGACAGAGGGGAAAGGATGAGGTCTAGTGTGTGACCCGCTGCATGTGTAGGGCTGGCTACATGCTGCTGGAGGGAGATGTCGGTCATAAGGTTAAGAAAAGCTTGATCCTTTGATCTAGTAGGGTTATCAAAATGTACGTTAAAATCCCCAAGCAGAATCAGATTAGGAAAGTGCAAGACAAGATCTGAAATACTTTGGAGGGCTGCATCCCACCGCAGGGCAGTGAGAGAAGGAGGAAAGTAGAGTAGAAGGAAATGTAGTGGGGGGGAACAAGAGGAAAGCCTCAGAAGGAGGAATTCTGAAGAAAGTGATACTGGAGAGCGAACTTCCTCGATACAGAGGGAAGCACGATATAGAAGAGCCCCCCCCCCACTCCTCCCCCGTCGGGGGGAGGAAAGGGCTGCGAAACCTGAGGGGAGGGAGCTAGAAAGCACAGGCTGGTCACCCTCTTTAAGCCAGGTTTCGGTTAGGAAACAAAGGTCGAGTGAGTACTGGCATATAAGGTCATGAACCAGGAGTGATTTGGACTTAAGGGAGCGGCAATTTAAAAGCACAAAACTGAGGGTTAGCGGGACTACTGGTGGTAAAGGTGACCGAGAGGAGTGATATGATAACCCTGAGGTATTATGGCAGGAAATCAAGTTACCCGTACAGCGCACTAACGGGCCAGGGGGGGTCAGGAGCAGAGACGCCGGACGCCAACCCCAAAACACTGGAATAGCCGACATAGCTGAAGAGTCAGACCGAGAGATGTCTGCACAGCGGGACAGCAGAAAAGCCCACCCAAACACGAGAAGACTGAGAGCAAAGAGCAAAAACAGAAAGAGGGGAACCCTCGCCCCTCGCTCGCCCCAAGGCAAAAGCGAACGTAAGGATGTGGTTGAAAACTGCAGGCCAGTTAGTTTAACTTCGGTGGTGAGTAAATTATTGGAAACGCTGCTGAAAGAGAAAATAGTGAGGTTTCTGGAGTCCAGCGGATTACAGGATCCGAGGCAGCATGGATTCACCAGAGGCAGGTCTTGTCAGACAAATCTGATTGATTTCTTTAACTGGGTGACCAGGGAGTTGGACCAAGGGAGAGCCCTAGATGTGGTGTATTTAGATTTCAGTAAAGCCTTTGACACTGTTCCTCACAGGCGACTTATAAACAAACTGAGCACCCTAGGGATGGACCCTAAAGTTACTGCTTGGGTTAGAAATTGGTTGGGTGGGAGGTGACAAAGAGTACAGGTAAATGGAGCTCACTCTGAGGAGAAGGATGTTATCAGTGGTGTGCCCCAGGGATCTGTCCTTGGTCCAATTCTTTTTAACATCTTTGTTAGTGATATAGCAGAAGGGCTGTCGGTTAAGGTTTGCCTCTTTGCGGATGATGCCAA
Organism: Ichthyophis bannanicus; assembly: GCA_033557465.1. Taxonomy (NCBI): domain Eukaryota; kingdom Metazoa; phylum Chordata; class Amphibia; order Gymnophiona; family Ichthyophiidae; genus Ichthyophis; species Ichthyophis bannanicus. The sequence continues at coordinate 27,495,857 of CM066036.1, read as the reverse complement.
AATCTGCAATAGAGTAGACACCCCAGAAGGTGTAGATAACATGAGGAGGGATCTAGCTAAGCTTGAAGAATGGTCTAGAATTTGGCAGCTGGGATTTAATGTTAAAAAATGTAAGGTCATGCATTTGGGCTGCAGCAATCCAAGGGAGCAATATAGAATAGGGGGTGAAGTACTTTTGTCCACTAAAGAAGAGCGGGACCTTTGGTGGTTGTTTTTGATGATCTTAAAGTAGCTAAACAGGTAGAAAAGGTGACGGCAAAAGCTAGAAGGATGCTTGGGTGCATACGGAGAGGAATGGCTAGCAGAAAAAAGGAGGTGATAGTGCTTCTGTATAAGTTTTTGGTGCGACCTCATTTGGAGTATAGTGTGCAATTCTGGAGACCGCACCTTCAAAAGGATGTGAACAGGATGGAGTCGGTGCAGAGGGTGGCTATGAAAATGATTAGTGGTCTTCATTATAAAGCATATGAGGACAGACTTAAGGATCTTAATACGTACACCTTAGAGGAGATACGGGATAGAGGTGATATGATTGAGATGTTTAAATACCTCCGTGGCATAAATGTTCAGGGAGAGAGCCTCTTTCAATTGAAATCAAGTTCTGCTATGAGGGGACATGGGATGAGGGTGAAGGGAGATAGATTCAGGAGTGATATGCGGAAATATTTCTTTACGGAAAGAGTAGTGGATCCGTGGAATAGTCTCCCAGTGGAGGAGGTAGAGATGAGGACAGTAACTGAATTCAAAAAAGCATGGGACAAATACAGAGGATCTCTAAAGTGAAAAAGGGGACTGTTGTAGTTGTGGATATAGAAGGACAGATTAGATAGGCCATGTGGTCTTTTTCTGTCTTCATATTTCTATGTTTCTAAATGTGTACCTACATTGCAGGCATGAACATTAGCACCCGCTCTGGAGTCGATATGAAGGCCTGTGCTTATAATTTTTCAGTACTCAGTAGAGTATGGTATTTTATAATCTACACGGGTGCTTGTGTGTTCCACGCATGCTCTGTTCACGTGCACACCTACCAGCAAGTACATGCCATCATGCCAAAACACATATTTTTATACCAGTTGATATTTTATAGGCAGCCATTTACACACGTATGGGCAGGAGTGAGTTTATAAATTTACTTCCTTATAGTGGCTGTTTGCTCCCCCAGCAAAGGCTAATTGTTAAACACTAGCTCACTACTTCTCTATAAGGCTTGTAGTCATATCATTTAACAGTGAATACATTGCCCTTTGTGAATTCTCCAGAACACTGACAACAACTCAGTTCCTTGAACATAAACTTAGAACAGCACTTAGGTTCCTACCTTTATTTACATAAGACCATAGAACTTGCAATACTGGGCCAGACTAATCATCAATTGAGCCTGGTATCCTGGCCAATTCTAGTCACAAATATCTGGTAGGATCCCAGAAGGTAAACTGATTCCATGGCTGATCCAGACAGACCCCACGGGTCTCATATTACCGGGTATGATAAATGATTTATTGTTTATTTAGTACTTGCCAAACTGCCTTTAACCAGTGGCAGCAAAGCGATTAACAAAGTAATAATAATAGTGCAAGGAGAGTTAAGAAATACAAAAACACTCACAAAGGAAACCAGGGGAAGGGCAAATTGGAGAGAGGGACTGCAGAATGGTGACCCAGGTACCCATCGCTGAAGGCTTGCTCAAAGCAGAATGGTTTTAAACTCTTCTTAAAGGATTTCAATGAACTGTCTTTCGGATAGAGAGGGGTAAAGAGTTCCATAGGGTGGGGGCCAGGAAATCGAATGCCGTTTGGCATGGCGTCACGAGAGGGTTGTGGCTTTGGGATCTGACAGACCTGGCTGGCACATATACAGTTACAGTTTCTTAACTGGATATACCACCAATCAAGAACCACATCTTGGCAGCGAATAATAAAATCAGAACAAAAACACAAAAACAAAAATGACGGATGAACCACAAGGAGAGGAGGGAGGAGGAGGACTAGGTTACATATGGGATGAACAGGGCTGACAGATAACGAGGGAAGCCCGACTAGCATGCCTTATGGGCCAAAATGAGAACTTTAAATTTAATTCGGTAAGATACTGGGAGCCTGTGGTGGGACTGTAGAAGAGGGGTAATATGATCAGATATCTTGGAACGGGTGAGGAGTTTGATAGCAGCATTCTGGACTCGTTCAAAGTGTCTAATCGAGCCGAGAGGCAGCGTTGGCATTGTCAAGTCTGCTAATCACCAAGGAAAAGATCAGCAGAATGATAGCCGATTTGCCAAGAAATGGATGGAGGGCCCTGATAGTATGAAGAGCAAAAAAAAATAGGATTTGACAGTGTCTGATATGTGATGGACAAAATATAACTGTGGATCAAACATACACCCCAAAATCTTTAAGGTAGAAACTAAAGAAACGCCCTCTAGGACGGGTGAGATCGTTATGGGAGAAGTGGTATCTGAAATCCATATTGCTTTACATTTATCTGGATTCAGCTTCAACTGATTGAATCACAGCCACTGGGCCGCTGCTGCAAGACAGGTGTTCAGTGACTGCAGATCCGAGGAACGAGGGTCAAGAAATGTTACAAGTTGGATATCGTCTGCGAAAAAGTGAGCAGAAATTCCAAGGGACGGGATGAGCAAAGCTGGAAAAGGTGAGAGTATAGAACCCTGAGGACACTCTGCATTCAAGGCTATGAGCTGCAGAGCACTGAGTCCCACTATATACCAAGAAAGAGCGTTCTGACAAAAACTTGGGAGAAAGATAGGTCTTAAGGAGCATGGTCTGGGCATTTCACTCCAATAGGTTTATGAACATATTGCAAAGGAAATTTTATTAAGGTCCATTTATGTACATAAACAATGTTTATACCATGAAATGACTTTAAAATTACCTCTTTAGTCTTTACTTGACTTTATAAAATACTAGTGTAACAGAGATCGTACCTTAAATTCATATGCATTTACACTTCTTTAGAACCCAAAGTTTGCAAGTACTCACATAGATCAGTTGATAATCACTATGAGGCAGAATTGATAACATGCATGTCTGGCCCATGGACACATCTAAATTGAAAACATGCCTCTGCGGGTCTAGATGTGCCCATGGGTACGGAATTGGGGAGATAGATGTCTCTGGCGCGGCATGGGTAAGGCGCTATTCAGTCAGCCCACCACACATGGCATGGCCTCCTCCCCTATGCAGGCCACGCATCCAGCATGCAGCCTGCACACGGGAGCAGGCACGGGCCATATGATATAATGGAGAAACACGTCCCCCGTCAATATTAAGGGACACAAGTAAATGTTTTGGATGCCCCTGCACCCACCATATTCTGAAAAGCTGAACGTTTTAGATCCAGCAGGTCTCCGTGATGTACCCACAGATGCCACGCCTCCTCGGTAAAAAGGTGCAACTCTTAAGCTGCCCTTCACACTGACAGTAATTTGTTGATGCACATTAGACATAAATACCAATGAGAAATGTCTGCTGCTGCAACCTAGACAATATAGCAGTCCTCTTCATGCCCTAAAAAGTGCTAGGTAATCCCAGTGCATGCTAATATGGTATAAGAGAATGTAAATATGAACATGTATGTCAGGACATATCTTGCATCAAATGGTACTTTGCATTATAAAATGGCTCCAGTGATGCCTTGGTCATCTCTACACACACGCTTTAAACTGCTAAGAATGGACCCTTACCAAGTGCACAAAACCCACAACTAACATTGCAGTTCTCCAAAGGATGCATAATATTGCTGAGCAACAAATGTATATCCTTTTTGAGCCTATGGCCTATAAGTGCGCTCATTCTGCTGCTCCGCACTACCTTTCCTCTCTTCTCTCTCACTACACCCCTCCTCGGGACCTCCACTGTTCTGGCAGATATCTTCTATCTGTGCCCTTCTCTTCTAATGCCAGTCCACACTTTGCTCCTTTCACCTTGCTGCTCCTTATGCTTGGAACAAACTACTTGAGTCTGTACGTCAGGCTTTTCTGGCCCTTCGCAAATCAAGGCTGAGTACTCACCTCTTTGTTGCGCATTTGGATCTGATCCCTTGTGTTTCCTTACCATTCCCCCTAGATGTATCCGGTCCACAGCTGCTATGTTACATAAGAAATGCCTTTCTGGGTCAGACCATGGTCCATCAAGCCCAGTATCCTGTTTCCAACAGTGGCCAATCCAGGTCACAAGTATCCGGCAGGTTCCCAAAGAGGCACACATGTTCTACAATATTTGTCCCGGGGCAAGCAATGGATTTCCAGGTCCTCTTTAATAATGGTTTATGGAACTTTCTCTCGAAACTTGTCCAAATCTTTTTTTAAACCCAACTACACTAACAGCTTTTAGTACATTCTCTGGTAATGAATTCCAGAGTTTGATTATGCGTTATGTAAGAAATATTTTCTCTTATTAGTCTTAAATGGGTTGCACTGTAGCTTCATTGTGTGTCCTCTCTACTTTTTGATGGTGTAAACAGCCAATATATGTTTACCCGTTACACTCCATTTATTAATTTATAGACCTCTCTCATATCCCCTTCAGCAGTCTCTTTTCCAATTTGAAGAGTCCCAACATTTTAAGCCTCTCCTCATAGGGGTATCCTTCTATTCCCTTTACCATTTTTGTCCCTCTTTGTACCTTTTCTAAATCAGCTATATCCTTTTTAAGATATAGTGACCAGAAAGGGCAGACAATATTCAAGGTGCGGTTGCACCGTGGAATGATACAGAGGCATTATAATATCCTTTGATTTATTCTCCTTTCCTTTCCTTATGATTCCTATTTGCTTTCTTGGCTGCTCTGCACACTGGGTGGAGAGTTTCAATGTATTATCCACAATGACGCTTACATTTTTTCCCTAGGTGGTGGTATCGTGTAACCATAGTTGTCTGTCTTGACTAGACTGTAAGCTCTGCTGAGCAGGGACCATCTTTTATGTGTGTCTGTGCACAGCTGAGTACGCCTTGTAGTGTTATACAAATGATCCTATGTGCAGTAGTCGCAGTAGAGGTAGTAGTAGGGCCTTCTGGCTCTGGCATCTGATTCCCACATATCTGGGTACAGGCATTTCTCAAAGCAGCTGCACCTGTCCCATGTCCTCCAAATCGTATGTCCCTCCCTCACACCCCCCCATAACCACTACCTCCCTAAATGATGCTATGTTACCTCTTTACCCCATCTCCACTAGTGAAGACAAATGAGGTGATTTCTTAAGCAACCAACTATGAACTCTCCCTCTAAATGTATACAGTATATGTTCAATTTACATGTACATAAGTTAATGTTCTGTACAACTAGTGTATGCAAACCACATTCACATGTATATAAGTTAATGTTTCCATGAACCAACCCAGCCTCTTGTTATATGTACACTGCGAAAAACGGTATATAAGCACAGCTAAATAAATAAATAAATGTATACATCCGCTATCCGTGGGGCAACCCTGTCTGCCTTCCCACAGTCTGCTTTGAGGCATGGATCCCCTGGTCAGGAATATGTGGGCAAGAGAGGGAGGGTCCCCTGTGCCATCATACCCAGGTAGCCAGCCTCCAGATATATCACTACTCTTGCAGCTTGCATAGATCCTGGACTGGGGAAGGATGTAGGCCTCATGACACAATCTGGGGGATGTTGGCACAACATGAGTCATGTCTCCCAGTGCCTGGCACAGCTGATGTCTGGCTCCCTTTCACACTGGCACCTGGTGACACTGCAGTCATCCATATGGTCCAGGTACCGGCCAGCCATCCATGGCCTTCCTGAATTGCAGAGCAGCACAGCAGATCCTCCCGTGCTACCCCCACACCACACACTCTCACTTGCAGTCACAAAAGACATCATTCTGTCAAACCAAACCTATAACTAACAGCTGCTATACCATAATTGAATGATGTCACTTTCTCACTCCAACGTGATTTGTTTCTAGACTCACTCACATAAAACATACTATTCTTACATCAACAGTCCCAGTTTTCAGAACATAGGATTTGTTAGGGTCCCCTGGATTAGTTCTGTTAGCACAAACAGCATATTTCTGCATAGCCAGAATAAATAATATGGGGTCTATTCTGTCCCACGAATAGCGGGGCTGGACATCCCACTGAGACGTCCATCCCCGCTATTTGCCCCCTTGCCATCCCTGACTAAGTCTCCCCATACAAATAAGGAGTTTGTACGGGGAGGCTTAGATGGGGCGGGAAGGGGTGGTGTGGAGGCAGAGTTAGGGCGGGTAGTGGGCATTCTGCGGCCCAGGATGTACAGGGCCGATTCTGAAGTCGGCCCTGTATATCCAGAGCCGGCAGACTGGATGGGAGACTTATTCCACCTCGGACATCGGGGGACAGGAGGCCCGGCCAGTATCAAGAGTGAAGGGGTACAGGAGATTCCCTGCAGCCTGACCCTGGCCATGGGAAGGGTCGGGCTGCGGGGAAAAGAAAAAGTAGTCAGTGGCCGGGGATCACGGCTCCTAAATGGAACGGTGGTGCAATGGCAACTGGATGCCATGGCACAGCAGCTCCATTCAGGAGCCTGACTGAGTTAGCTGGGCTTGGCTCAATATGTGCAGGCCAATCGGAATAGGGACCGGCCTGCACGTACTGACCCTAGACGTGATTCTGTTCCTGTGGGGGCTAGATGTGCTCCACAGGATCAGAATCACGTCTACCTGTGTGTGTCTGATTCCGACCGGACACACAGAGGCCAGGACGCACAGTATGGAATGTGCTTCTATTGCTCTTCTTAATATTTCTGTAAGGGTGTTTATTAATGTTTCTTTACCTTACAACATTCCCTTGCCTCTTCTTTCTGTTCTTTATAACTGCATCTTGTGTTTTGCCAGACTGCAGTCACACCAGTTCAGCACATACTTGTCACAGCCATTCTTCAATATGGGATGAAATGAAGAGTACAGCAGAATATTTTCTAAGTCCTGACCTTATTCCACGTTTCAGCAGGAATAATAGGGAAGTCCAAAGGGATATCGGAGATCTTAAATAGGCCTTTCCAGAATCACTATGCATGTCTCCACAGTTGACCACACCCTTGTTCCGCTCCTTCTGGGAACTTTCTGAGATCTCCATGCTAGCGTTATGGACGTGCACAAAAGCAGTGTTTCAGAATAAGGTTGGGGACATTTTCGGCATATAAACATCCCCGCCACACATACAAACCTCTTATTCATGTTCTGGAATGAATAATTTTCATTATTCATGTTCTGGAATGAACTCCTGTGTGTAATGGTGAACTCTGCCTTTGATCCACCCAGACTGTATCCCCAGCTTTGCCTACTGGCAAGGTACATACCTCTATGTCAACCTTTCAGCAAAGTTGATATTTTACAAGAGGCCATTAATGCATTTAAACTGCCACATATGCAAATTAACAACTTTAGAAAATGAACTCCTTAATATATAAGAAAAGATAAATGTGAATAACCAAGTAGGAGAGGACAAGGTCTTCTGGGGGGGGGGGGGGACTCTTGATGAAAGGTGAAGGATCTTTATTTTGGTGGAGGGTCTTCATTGGGAAGGGGGCAGGATTGTTCATTAATATTCATTATTAGTAAACAGATTGTTTTGCATAAAATGAGAATTATAGCAAATAACATGCATTAATGCACGGTTATGCAATACAGTATGACATCAGTTTAATTAGCAGAGATATATGACGTTATCTTTGACTTATTAAAATGCTAGCTTGGCTACTTTCTGGGCAGCATTTGCTAAACTGTGCTAGTCTTTTGCAGGTAATGCACGGTCACGGTCGTTATGAGCATATAGTATGTGCACAATGCCTGACTACCCGTTAGGGGCCTATACAGCATGACCCAAGTGGATAGCGCACCAGACTCCAATATACATGATGCTACCCACTGAAGTGGCGTTAATTGCAGCTGCGCTTCCTGCACTATTGATGGTGAACGCATGCCGTCAACACCAGCACTAATAGCGCTTTGCAGACATGCCCGTGCTCCATCCCCTACCCTGCCCATTTCACGCACTACACAGGTGGTGCAGAATTAACCCCATGCTGTCTGTGTAGCATGTACGCTGTTAACGTGGGCCATTACCGTCTGCTGAAGCCCGTGTTAATAGCTTGGGCAGCTTAATAAATATGCCCATTAGTGTTTTACTGTGGTCTTGAAAATATTTTGAATCTGACTTTGTTAATGTAATGTTCTACTGTTTTGTTTCTTGATTAATATTTATGGTCTGTAGGAATATATAAACAATAATAAAAGATAAAATAAATACCTTGTAACAAAGGATTCACAAGAACATGTTATAGGAGGATAGGAGGGGCAAGATTTATTTGACAATAACTCAGCTTCCCTGATGGTTGTCAACATAGCTACTAAAAGCTCTATAATTGTATTTTCCATAATAAAGACGTTTGGACACTGTATCATTAATGGAGACAATGAACGGTTAGTCCCATAACCACCTGGAATTTATTCAGGAGAAGAAAGACCTTCAGCTACTAAGGGCTCTATTTGTAACTGGAATATAGAGCTAGGCCTGCATGAATGTGGTCAATTTTTACTTCAAAGGCTACTTAAAAATGGCTAAAACATTTTGAGAATCTATCTGAAAAACAAAACAAAACATCTCCGGATTCTAACGGGCGAGAACTTCTGCAAACACATCTCTTTGAAGTACTGTCTCTTTGTACAGTGGCGTTCTTTTGTCAAAATCTCTTCCTTTTGGCAGTATGTTGAGGTTATGAATAAGTTATAAGACCAAGCGAAGCTGTAGGCAGGGTATGAAAACAATCTTTCTAAGAAAGCTTACCTTGAATTCACAAATATTTACTAATGAGGTACCACTTGCTAAATCTGAGATGTTCATGAAAGCTCGTAGGAAAAAGGCTTATCATCTAGATCACTGCGAATGCCAGGGATATGCTCAGCCTATTCTGCCTCCTCTAACTCATCCTTAGCCTTTAGCATGGTTTGTGTCCTCCCAATGCCACCCTTCCCCCTCCCCTGTATTCTGATCTGTTACACCCTTGCATCAGGAGTCTTTGCATGCTTTAGACCAAGCACCACATTGTATTTTTCAGACTACTGCAAGGCTGAGGAATTTCCAGGGAGAGACAGGATGTGACTGTTGGGGAGGCATGATAGGGGCCTACAAATCTATGTTTACCTAGGGCCAAGTATAGTGTTAACTGTCCTGGCTGAAGGAATAGGATGAAATCCCTTGAAATGCAGGATCCTCCCCTTCCCAGACTCCCCTGCCACTGACTAGGTTACTGTCCTTCTTCCTCCAGGAGCAACCTTTAGAGCATAGTTGCCTGCGGCCTGTCCCCTATGGTTCCCATACTGGGGCACATGACAGCACCTATTTGGAAAAGATTAAGCCTCCTCGTTTATTAATTTGGTTTTAGGGCATGCTTAATAAACTGTGCTAAGCAGCGGCAAGGAGTAGTGTGCGGTAAATTCAATGCTCTAAAATTTAGTGTGGCACTCCGTGTTGAAAATCTTGTGCCAGTAGATTGGAAGGAGTCAGGTAGGGTTAGGGGAGGAATGTGTGTAAGTGCCCATTTGCGTGCATAAGTCCTTTAGAAAGAGACTTACATGGCGTGCAACATTCCACGTACCCTTTGCAGAATCTGCCCAAAGATACCAAGGGGTTAATTTTATAACAGGGCACCTAGCATGGGTCCTTAATAGTGTGTGCGGCGATTTCCTTGTTAACCACCTAGTGTAGAAGGGGTGTGGAATGGGCAGGAAATGTGCTTTACATTAACAAGGAAGCTGTTACCGAATGTTGTCTATTAATTTGGCAAATACTTTCAACATGGGGTGGTTAATACCATCCCAAGAGGTGTAACTAACTGCATCTTGTTATCTGCCATTTATATAGCACACATTAAAACATTTTCTTCTGCAATGTAAAATGCTGGGCATGTCTCCAACAATCAGAGCAAAGGTTTTTGCAATTTGCATGTTTATTTTGGCAAGTACTGTGCAGTACCTGCAAAACTTACCATACTTTAGTAAATAGGGGCCAAAGTGACCTTTTAATGTGCATGCTAAATTTTTTAAAGAAGCACGCTAAAAGGTTTTTAGCATGAGTTTTAGTGCAGAGGCCCTTCAATATGAAAAAAGGTTTGCCTTTGAAGCAATGAAATTGTTCCCTCCTCTTTGAGATGGCTTTTCATTGCTCTCAAGGGGCCTACAAACCATTATAAACTAGAGTCCCAGAATCAGGCAAAACAGCACACAAATGCTGATGCACAATGAAGATGTAAATCTCTGTGAGGCGTGTTTACGAAAGTGTGCTACTGGGCAGCATGGGATTCAGTGCCTGTGACGTGCACCACAGTGAAAAGTACCACACTGAAAATGTGGCTGCTAGTTGGGTAGCGTATGTTGGAACAGAGATGGGGCGGTTCTTCGGTGGAGCATCTCCATTGTGGGTAGTGTGAGTGTTTTTTGGTGCATGCTCCCCATCGATATAGTGTTTAGAGCAGGTGCACTTACCACGCATTAAGTTCATTTGCAATTAGCACAGGTGCACTTAACACCTTCTCTTGAGGTGGCAATTACATGCGCCTGTGGTAATTGCAAATGTGCAGACCATGCCCACTCTTTCCCCATACGTTTTCCAGTCCCCGCCCCTTTGCGCATTAAGCAGTTAATGCATGAATTAGCAAGTGCTATCATGCCAGCAGTTACCATGCTCGTGACCTAACAGCAGGCGCTTGTTCTTACACTACGTTAACCGCTTAACGCACTTTAGTAAAAGGACTCCTATGGGTCTTAGGTATAAAAATGTGCATCTTCCTGCCCACTTGGCCTGGGCACCCTGTTATAAAATTACCCTCAGAGTGCTAGAATAATTTTCTGGATGCTTTAACACTGGTATAGTTTATGCATTTTTTATGTCATTTTGTTTTGTAATAGTGTACATTAAACAAAATAGAGTGAGCTAAAATAAAATCATATCAGATGAAACAAAAGGGAAAAATAAAAAAATGAAAAAACAGAATGAAAAACAAGGAAACAAAAATTATATAGAGAATTAAACAAAATGAAATGGCTTTTTTCACCAGGCACATCCCTAGAAACTGATCAGTTTTTCTAGCCTCAAACCAGGCTTTGTATGCTGCAAGCCAGTAAAAACAAAAAACCTTAGCATATTTATCCCAAATCTCTTTACCGGTTATCTTTATGCTTCTCTCTGAGCCAGCACTGGCTATAATTCATTTATAAAAGACAGCCAAAACAGGCATTGTTTTTAATTGTTTTAAGATAGCACACAGGGGGCTGAGAAAGAATTAAATGCCGTATGCTGCAAGGTTCCAAGTATCAGATGGATAATAATAAAAAAAACCCTCTTTCTGGAACCATATGTTCAACTGAAAATAATCAACTGTAATGTATCTCAAAGCACAGAACTAGGAAGAAAGATTTTCACTCATTATAGAGGTACTTACCATAAAGCCTTGATATAGCTGTGATCATTTAAATCAAACTAGTGTTCTTTTAAACTTTCAACACTGTAAAACTTTAAGATCTAGCAAAAATATCTTGATTGCTTGTTTGAACTTTCTTTATGAGTAAATAAAATAATATAATAACATTATTTTACAATTGCCAAATCATGGCTCTTTAAAAAAAAGTGTGGTGGGTAGAGAAGGTAACATAACATAGTAACATAGTAAATGACGGCAGATAAAGACCAGTATGGTCCATCTAGTCTGCCCAGTAAGATGGCAAGAGTAGGTCCACCTGCCGCTCTGTGCAGGCCGCCCCTCCCCATGTCTTTGTTTAGGTGATTATAGTATTCTCATGGGGCCAAGTCAATCTGTCTTTGGGTAGGAATGTTAAGGTAATTTTAGCTAGTGTGACTGACCGCACATATTGAATATGGTACCCTCCTGATTCTGAGGACTTATGTGTAGTGAGTTAATATTTCAGGTTAGCTCATTCTTATTTATTTACTTAACACATTTATAGAAAGCACTAGTTACAATTCTAGGCAGGATACCCATGGATGTGTGTATTTTTGTACTGAGTTTAGTCATTTCAGAGTCTGATATGACCAGGTGATCACGATAAACATATTTTTTGTATTGATTTTATTATTATCGATATTGAAATGTAGGCCTATGTCTAATGTGCATATTTTTGTTGTAATTCACTGGGAGCATTGCCAATGATCTAGTCAGTGGACTAAAAATTGAAATAAATAAATGATTCATCACATTGTTTGGTCTCACTAGAAGGTTCTGTTATTTGCTATTGGGTTTTTTTGTATTATATTCTGATCTTTATTGCATTGCAAATAGTATATTTAAGACAACACTGTAACATTCTGCAAGCTAATTGATATGGTCCATCGAACAAGCTCTAGGACGCATTGTTCAAAACAAAAAGGGATGGGTCTATACTTTTTGGTTCAAAAGGTAGCATAACAGTGCCTGGATATACTAACATCATATTTGAAGCAAACCAGCTACAATATATTAAAATAATGTTAGAACATGTTACAGCTTATAATGAATACTGTAGTATTATTTTGGTGGGACATGATTTGAGTGGTTCTATATTGTTTATTTATTTATTTTTATTTATTTAGACAGTTTTTGTATACTGCCTTATCCTTCAATCAAAGCGGTCACAACACAATTGGGGGATACATTTAACACGCGGGGATATGAGACACATACACTAATACTTACAGGGAACATGGGCTATGGAGGGTTAAGTGGCTTGCTCAAGACCACAAGGAGCATCTGTGGGACTAGAAACCCCAGTCCTTCCGGCCCAAGGTTGCTGTCCTCTAGTGGGATTTGAACCCCTGACCTTCCGGCCTGAAGTACCTTGCCCCAACCACTAGGTTACTCCTCCCCCTTTGTGCCAATTTGCATTGATGCCACAAGCCTCCAAAATACATTTTACAGTCTTAACTTCAGGGGATAATTTTATAAGGGTCCTGAATGTTTAGAATTCAGGGGATAATTTTATAAGTGTCCTGAACGTGTAGAACAGCATTAGGCTCTTATGAAGTTGCCAGAGGTGCACATCTGTAAAAGAATACAGAGAAATCATAGGGGCTACTTTAAGCGTGTCTCTGTGAGCAGCAAAAAGACAGAGCAGGGGCAGAACTGGCATGTATGTGCATTTAATAAAATACACATATGCATGCCCTTTCTTTCTGGTGCACACGCACACATACATATATAGAATTGCACCAGTCTCTGAGCAGGTGTGTAAATATGTCCTCCTTCTTTCCCTGTGGTAATCCTTTAAAGGTAATCAGACACAACACATGCACCTTTGGAGTCCTGCTATAAAATCATCTTCCAGATGTTTAAAGTTTTCATGGATTATTCACATACATTTTGGCTTTTCTCTGCATTTTGGGCACTCTTTACTAAATATTTTCCCTAGAGAAACACAACGGAAGAAAACCTTCAGTAAATAGGCCCCTTTGTGCAGGTTCTATTGCCTTTTATTCACTTGATATAACTATCTCAAAGATGTTTCTGAAGGAAAGCATCCGTGTCTACGTTGGCCCCTTCTTTAAATTATATTTCTCCTATTTACATGGATAATCCACCATCCATATGAGATCTTATACTGGTATCCAGGAAGAAGAAATGAACATAAAACATTTTCTAATCTTTTCTATTCCATTCCCTTTCAGGGAACCCTTACATTTAATATAGAATACTGGATCTGAAAATACCTAGAAGGTTCCACTATGTTCTCTAGAAGACCTACACGTCATTCAAATGAAAACTTCTAATAAGCATCAGTAGAACACTGGTTAAAATAGCACACTTTAAGCTTTTAGTCTAAATGACATGTAATGGGGCTATAGGCCCATTCTTAACCCTTTGAAGGCCTACTTTACATTTTTAATCCACATTCTGCAGCCGGGTTAATTTTTGCATATTTCAGGAAAATTGTACCCGTCTTATTCAATATGTTCTAATAGTGATTTTCCTTCTGCTATGGTTATGTATTATATACCATTTGATAGGAATATTTAGTCAGAAATTTGGATCCCGAGAGTTTTGGGCTCGGCCTGGAAAGGGTTAAGGGTAGAAAGCATGAAAAACCACCAATGGTTATAGAACATGGCAAATTAGTTTTGGCAAATGAAGCCTGTGTCAGGGGTGTGAAATGAAATATAATATCCAATGTGCATACATGGCTTTTGGATAACATACCTGATGTGATAAGTTGTTTATATCGGTTTACAATTCTCTGGTACATATTCAATTTCAAACTCCTGATGCAGGCTTCATTTGCCAAAACTCAGTCGGGTCTTTAAATAAAGGTTCAGCCAAGGTCTATTTCTGTTTGTTGTTTTTCGTGCATTCTATTGCTTGTTCACAGAGAGACCTTCCCTTTGTTTGTTATATTTTTAAAGGTATGCAATTCCTCAGGTTGGAGCAAAATCACTAAAAGTAGCGTGACAGTTGGTTGTTAGGCCAGTTAACAGTGCCCACTGAGATAAACAAAGTAACCAAAATGGAAACAGGCAAATCTCTAAAATGCAGAGTAGATAGGTCCTAATTAAATTAAACATTTGACTAAATTTGACCCTCCACTGTTCTGCTAATCAATGGTGTGTAATGGAAGAAGTTGCGTAGGATTATTGGGCCTGTTTACTAAGCTGCAATAGCTGTTTAATGTGGAAAGCTAGCATGATGTAATATTTAATGTAATTTCCACCTTAAACAGGTAACATGGAAGAGGGCATGGACAGAGTGTGGAATGGAAAAGGATGACACCTTAGACTTAATGTGGAGGCACTTACTATGCATTAATTATTACTACACCAGATAACACAAGCCATTTATCACCACTGCAAGATACATAGCTAACTGCATCGCATGTTACATGATGTGATGTAAGTGCAGAGTAGTGATTTTTCTCTGTGCTACCTGCATGGCAAAATGCTGCAAATACTTGCACAGAGATTTAGTAGTTGCTGGGCATTAATTTTGACAATTAGTGCTTGGTAAATGCAAACCACAGTTTAGTAAGTGAGGCCCTATGTGCGATATCAGAGGCCACATGGGACTAACTATGTACAATCAATAGCAGCGAAAAGGATTTCATAATATATGCTGGAAGCATTATAAGGGATGATGTTAGAGGATGAATGCCTTCAGTACCTTGGAAATACAATAAAAATTTACCTGTGAAGGCTTCTTATAAACTGTCCAATTAATAGATCAGGGGCTCAATATTCAAAACGTTTTATGTGGTTACCAGGGCTGGCTATCTGCATACACCCCACTGAGCCCAATATTCAGTGACACTAGCCATCCAGTGCGACAGAATACCCCTCCAGAGACCACCTTGCACAATCCAGACAGTGCCAGAGTAGATCTGTGGGCAGGACTGGGGTGTTCCTGGCATCCTTCTGGTCTGTGGTGATTTTCAGCCCGCCAACCAGATATGTAACTCTGTAAAATTAGGACAGTCCTAATTTTATATGGTTTTGTTATCCGCTTAACAACTGAATGTCGCCGCTGACTGGAGAGCAAAAGCTGTTAGCAGCAAAACCGGATATTCAGTGTTGGTGGATATCCAGCGTCCAGCACCGAATATCTAGTTTCATTTTTTGCTCATGGCGGCCAGGCACTTTACAAACACTGACTGATTCCAGAAGTAAGATATGAAGGGACATTTTAAATAGGTTATGAAGAGGGGAACTGAAGTATACAGATTGGGAAGTGCATAATCTGCCTGTATTTTACGAAGACTCTACCAAATGAGGAGCCACTTTTACATGTAAGGATGTACAAGACTGCTCATGTATCTGCTGCAACATTGAGCAGCAGCAGCAATCTTAAAAAGCTGTATGGGGGCAGCTGAGTGGGAGCAGCTTTTTAAAATTGCTGCTCAAAACAGCAACGATCTCTCTCACCCCTGACATTAGCACATTCTCTCCTACCCCCAATCATGCCTCCAAGCATCAAGGCCCCTTATCTAGCCTCCCCCAATCAAATTCTCCTGAGATGAAGACCCTTGAAACCAAGACTCTCCCCGATCATAACCCCTGCCATCAAGATGCCCTCCAATCACAAACCCATAACCATCAAGATCACCCCTGACATCGACACCCCCAATTACACCCCCATCATCAAGACTTCCCCTTGACCTCCCCTGATGTCAAGATCCCCCACGTCTGATCCCATCCTGGTTCTTACTGGGGATTCTTAGTGGTCTTGCTCATTGGGATTCTGGGTTCAAAATGGCACCCTTGACCCTTAGTGATGATCTTGTAGTGCTACTGCTAATGGTTAATCTGCCAAATAACCCTCCATTATCTCTGGTGCAACCTTAGCGGTCCTTTTACTGAAGTGTGCTTCGCAGTTAATGCACATTTTCGCATGGTAACTTTTACTGAGGGCATGCTAGTTACTGCATGCTGATTCGTGTCCTGTCACTCACACGTTAGGGTGCTGCAAGGGTGGGGTAGAGGTGGAGCCTGGGAGTGATGAGCATATTGCAGATAGCATGGGGGATATATATTTAGTGCTAATTGTCCATATTGCCATTAGAATGGGTTCACTTAATGCCACCGCAATAGGTGGAGTTAAGGGCACCCATGGTTACCTCAGCAACAGGGTACTCATCTGGGTGGCAACTGTCAAGAACATGCTGGCCACGTCCCCGATATTACTGTGGAGGCTTTACACTTAAAGCGTGTTAAATATTTTTCACCCAACCTGCATTGAGGACAAAAATTAAGTCACCTTAGTAAAAAGGCCCCTTAGGTTATGCCCTCTGGGGACAAGAAAATGCCTACTGTTGCCTAAACTCACCTTGAACTGCTGAGAAAAGGGTTGAGCTAAATCCAATTCTTACTATGGTCAAAGGAATTGTCAAGTCTAATCGCACGCTACACAAAGCACAGAATAGGAGGATGCCTGATTTTAAAGTCTTAGGATACAAGAGAAATCTAACACAGGTGGCCTAATACAAGATCCATTAAAGCAGAGATTTATGCGTTACACATCCATCTTCAAGCAATTACGATGATCATTATTTTCCTTTATAGCTTCACTGAAAACCTCTGGCAATAAAGCAATTTCAAATTAAGCATCAGAACATTTATCTATGATCTCCAAGATGGTAAACCTTTTCTCTAATCAGAGGCAAACTGTTGCTTATTTAACCCAACATTTACATAGAGGAACACAATTTACCCATTTAGTAGGGGACTATACCTTAAAAAGGATTTAACAAGGACGTTTTATAATCGACATGCTGTTTGTTTTCTTCTTCTAAACTGTGTCTTGTCTGTTTGCTAATGTACAGAGCATTAGGGCATGGAAATAAATCCCTTTTCTTAGTTAACTGAGGAGGTCCATGTTCAAAGAGTGATGGAACATAACTCTTTAAATTGAGCAGGTTATCCTTCAGCATATACTCAGCCATACCTAACGGGTTAGGTTTTCACTTGAAAATATTCCTAAATCGAACCGATCATAATGTGAAAAGTTAGATTTAAAGGCAGATTTTGGAAAAGACGTGGAGATCGGAATTGAAACGTTATGGTCACGATGTTTACAATTCTAGTGGTATTTTAGATAGGGCTCTGCTCAATGTGGAGCCTTTTCTAAAATACAGAATAAGGAGGTGCAGGCGTGTACATGGATGTACTGATACATGGACCAAGAGCAACCATTTTGCAAATCCACACGTTGGAAAAATCCACAGGGTATACATGGCCATCATACACGTGAAAGTGCCAACTCACATGAATGGGGGCTGTTTTTCAAACCTATACATGTAAATGTTGCCACTTTAGAACATATTAGATATAGAAGAAGTACCCTCCAAAAAATATTGAGAAAATTGCTGAATGAAAGATTAGACTGTTCCTACCTCTTATCAACACACAAGAAGTAAGGCAGAAATGCAGGTCTCAGACTCACACTGGCAACGCTATGGAAAAATCCAAAGCAGAATGCCTTCTCGCATCAACGACCTCTAACATTTACTGCTCAATTGAAAGGATAAGGTATATTTTTTTGTCTTTTGTCTTTTTCTTTTCAATCTTTCACTAGAACATTTCTCTAATAATTAACCAAACTTGTAGAACATGTTGTTTAGTAGTTTAGACAATGCTTATCTGAATGCTGCTGCTATGTAACTCAGATAAGCATTGTCTAAACTACTAAACAACATGTTCTACAAGTTTGGTTAATTATTAGAGAAATGTTCTAGTGAAAGATTGAAAAGAAAAAGACAAAAGACAAAAAATATATACCTTATCCTTTCAATTGAGCAGTAAATGCTATAGGTCGTTGATGCGAGAAGGCATTCTGCTTTGGATTTTTCCATAGCGTTGCCAGTGTGAGTCTGAGACCTGCATTTCTGCCTTACTTCTTGTGTGTTGATAAGAGGTAGGAACAGTCTAAACTTTCATTCAGCAATTTTCTCAATATTTTTTGGAGGGTACTTCTTCTATATCTAGTTTATAGCCCTCTGTGATTTGACCTCACTAATCATGTTAATACACAACTTTAGAACATATGCCATCTGTATCTGATTTCACTTTTGAGGGGGAAATAAATAAGGGCGATTAAGGAGGATAGCCCCCTTAACCCCTCCTGTAAATGACTGGCCCAACTGAGCACGTCTGTAATATCTGAACATATCAGGGAACAGGTGCAAATCCCGACGTGGACATTTTTGGTCATACACCTATATTCTCTATATGAAGTAGGGAATATACACGTAGATGTTTGACCTGCCCAAGCCCTTCTGTAGCCACGCCCCATACACTCCCCCTTTGTAACTTCCACGTAGTAAGAACATCATGTGTAAATTGAGGGGGGATATTGACTGGTGGCGGCTGTTAAAGCGACTAGCTGTTGCTGCAGTAAATTGAACCTGGGTATTCAGTGCTGGGACCATATCCAGCCATCAGCATTGAATATTCGAGTTGGCTGGATTCTGATTTTGCAATCTGGTCAGTGGCGATATTTACTTGCTGGCTGGATTGCAAAACTGGCTAAAGTTAGGATAGCCATTCAGCTGTCCTAATTTTAGCCGGTTAGGGTTAGACAGCTGCTGGATATTGCCATTGCCTCGTTAACCCGTGGTGCCACCCTCACTTCACCTCCAGAACTCCTTGATGCTAGCTGCTTAGCATTGGGGCATTTAGTGGCCCAAACCAGGTCAGTACCACTGAATATTCCAATGAGCAGCCTTTACATGGTTCGTGGGTCTGCAAACCATGTAAATGCCTTTGAATATCTCCCTCAAGCCCTTTCTAAAGTGGCCATTTACCCGCGGATGCCATTTACGTGTGTATATGCTCGATTACAGATGTGTAAAATTTAATAAAGGCTTCCAAAATAATCTTCCTGATTTTAGCTGCTCAATGTCAAAAATCTCTATTAACCCGTTGACGTCTGTCAGTAATCTGTGTTCCTAGGACTGTCCCATTTTTAACTTGCTAAATTTATTCACCTTGTTTATTAGGGGGAGTGCATTTTTAACTGCTAACTTGATATCAGGCAGCTAAAACCTTTGAAAATTCCCTCCTTAGAGTCAATTCACGCACATTTGAATATTCACTCATCTGTACATCTGGACTTCAGTTCAAACTTGTGTATCTCATACTGACTTGAAAAGCATAATTAGATTCTAGGAAAACAATAATGCCTCTAGCAATGGGGTGAATGGGAAGAGCAAGAAAACTACAGACTAAATGCAGATTGTGTACAAAAGGGAACTTGCTTTAAATGTACTTTAAGACTCAATTCCCTAGTGACATTCCAAGGAACAATCAAGGGACTGGTGATACAGTGATTCAATGGTAAGCAGACGCGGATGTAGTAATCTTCCAGAGATAACTGATCTGTGGTTCAAAGCCCCACAATTCAAACACGAGCAACGATTCTGAAAAGATGATAATTGAAGATCTTTAGTCACGCATGCAGACTACAGTGCCGTAACAGCCGGAATGACTTTTTCTTGTACAACCTGCACACAGAACGGTTTTCCATTTCTCTCTCACTGTTTTAATAGCATCTGATAGAAGCAGCGCTCTTGCTTAACGTTTTACAAGTGGGAGAACCAGAATGTGGAAGACCTTGAACTACTCTGGAAAGACCTGAGAATAATAACATAAAAGACCAAAGAATAATAACATAAAATAAACATGCTCATGCATCACTGCATCTATGCTCTTCAGCTGAATTATTTGAGCCACTGTCTGCTGTAATCTGATGCCATTTAAATTGACTGTGAACCTGCAGAATGCCTTTGTCAAAATTCAACCCAAAAATCTATTCAGTGAAATGTATTTTATTTAATTATTTTTATTCAAGTATTTGCTATAGCGCTAGCGGCAACCCCAAGGGCATGTATCAATACCAGCTAAGCTTGCAGTCAATAAACATACAATATCACTTACATATGAAACATATGAAGAAACATAAGGAAGGGGAATGCAATAGCACATCAAAAAATCTCCCATAGCATCAATACATGATATACTGTCATAGAGAATCTGTACTAGTGCTCTATGAACAAACTCAGAAAGCCTGGAGGAAAAGCCAGGCTTTCGCCTGCTTCTTAAAGTTCTGTCTGGGCGGATATCCAAAGGAAGCTAATTCCAATAAACTGGAGCATTACAAAGAAAAGAAGCACGCCTGTTCATTCCAACCTCAACAATTGAACTGTAGGAATGAGTAGAAGATGAGATTGTGAAGATCGTAGCTGCCTAAGCGGTGTATATAGAGCAAGAAGGGAAGATGGGTCAATGATCAATGACCCAGTTTGTCAAGTGAGGACAAATGTGTCATCCATTTGGATGAGATCTAGAAAATAAAGTGCTGTGTTTGAAACTGCTAATAAGACTAGCATATCTGGTGGGTGAAGTGCTAAGATCATTGGATTCACCCAGCCACATCCAACCTGTTAGAGACTTTCACTTTGGTCGTGGCCTAACACAAATGTGAACAAAGGTTTAAACCATTACAAAAGCCCATATAAGCAATAATTTGAACAGAGACAGAAACATATAGGATAGATTCATAAAAACAATTATGTATTCAGCATGAGGTGCACACTGAATAAGTAGTTCTTTAAAAAAATGTCAGGTTATATACCGACATATCTTATCCTAGGCACATCAGTTACACCTGCTCTTGAAAAGTATAGATGCCTGAGCTTAGATTTAGAGAAAACATATGTAAGTTATAATTTTCTATAACGTATGCATATAAATTTAGACCCCACCTATGCTGCATCCAAGCTCTGCTCCTGTGCACATCCTAACTGAAGGCAGAAGCGAAGGGACTTACACACCCACTTATACAATAGTGACCTATTCATGCACCTAAGACCATTAGAATAGTGGCTTATGCGTGTTACGCACAAATAGCAGTCCTACTTTAAATATATAAGTCATTTGTTTAAGTTTACCTTATTTGGATCTCTGCCATCCTTAATATATATGTGTAGCCCTCAAAAATACTTCTAGCAGCTTGGCAGACAAAGGCGAACCCTAATCCAATGAGTCTTTTTACTGTCTTTAAGTCTGGTGCTCACGGATTTTTATTATCAAGGTCCTTTTGGTGGGGGCTGACATACAACAGGAGGCCTTTGGCACTTGAGACTCTCACACCTCACTCTTCTCAAATAAGAGAGTCCAGGCCAGAAACTGTGTTCTGAACCAATAGTTTACTTAAACCTGAGGGTCACTGAACAATAATAACAACGATTGGCAGAAGCAACAAACAAGCAGTTAACTCTTCCTTCTAAGTGAAAAAGATTATAGGTGGATTACTTCTTTTTCCTCTCAGTTTGGAACGTTACCATATTCCCTTCAATTGCTCTTTATCTTAAGCTGAACAGTTACTCCACTCCACTACATTTGCACGTTTGTTACTGAATCTGATTTCTTCATTGCTTATGCACCTTTGTTATTTAGTGGAAATGCCTCTCTCCTATTTCTAGTATTCTTTCCCAGCTGACGTCCATATGGAACAGAACCTAGTAGAGGAGACTGGGGCAGTAATTTAGTCTGGAGGGGAAAACTACATGCATGCATGGAGTGGAGGAGTAGCCTAGTGGTTAGAGCAACTGCCTAGTACCCAGACTATCAAGGGCTCAATTCCCACTGGCCCTCCTTGTGACCTTGGGCAAGTCACTTTACCCTCCATTGCCTCAGAAAAATCCAATTTATCAATGTCCCTGTTTAATATACATTGCCAAATTGAAGTTACAATGTAAACCACTTTGATTGAAATGATAAAGCAGTATAAAATACCTGTTAAATAAAATAAATGCAAGGGTGGATGTCAGAGAGGAGAATATTTTAACATAACAATTCTCAAGCCGGTCCTGGTGTACCACCCAGCCAGTCTGGTTTTCAGAATACCCACAATGAATATGCATGAGATGGATTATTTACTTGGCTGGATTTATATACCGCTTGTCATAGAGGTCAAAGCGGTTTACATGGAACTTCAAACAACGTCTGGACGTGCGGGATGGAATTGGGCCCGTAAAGTTCTTCATGGAATTTGGTCAATGAAAGTGAGAAAATCAGAGCTATGAAGAAACGCTTAAGTTTTAGTTTCAGCATGAACTCTTGAGCATGCACACAGTAGAGACATCAGAGAAGTAGAAAGAAAGACAGGAGTAAACAGACAAAGAGGAGCCACGGAATCGGAAAGAGCAGGGCCTGGAAGAGGAGATTAAGGCTCCCAGGGGCCTACTGAAAAGGACTAATGAGCAGGGAAGTATGCCATTAAATTCCATAGAGCTGTTTTCTCTCTCTTGTGTACTATTGCACCACTTCCGCCATCCTTTTCCATCCTTCCATCTTCTGCATCCCTCTCTCTCTCTCTCTCCACACATAAGAAGAGTAATTTTTGAAGCAGCAAGCAGTGCTTTCAGGTCCATGGAGGATTTGTATCCGTTGACCTGCAAACTGGTTTTCAAAGGGAATCTCTCTGTGAAGTTTCCCTTTGAAACGTCTACAGGCCGCAGAGCTGACATGCTTCTTTTTTAGCCCACATACTTTGCAGGTGGTGATTCTATAAGGTGCACATGGAAAATTACATGCTTGAAACGTGGATAAGTTCCTAATTTAAAGGACTTACATGCTTGAATGGGCACGCATGCGCGTAGTTTAGGCAGTTCCTATACTGTAAGCATGCACCTATGTCCCATCACGGATACTTTCAGTCTGGGTGTGCACAAGGGTGGAACTTGGGCGGAGCATAGGCAGGGCATAAATTTACACACGCAGGCTATAAAATGCGTGCTTTTCAAAAGGATCTAGGTGCGGGCATTTACGCCTGCACTAGAGCGGGTATAATTGCTGCAACTAGGTCCAGGCACACCATTACATCTCGATTTTATAAAATGAAGCGCACGTGTACTTCACTTTATTAAACAGGCCCCACATATGCACCTGGAAATGTCTGTTAACTGCTCAGGGGATTATAAAATTGACCACTATATACCTGAAACATAGGCACAAATACTTCAAAATGAAATCTCCATGCTTGTAGTTTTGGGCCCATCCCAGCACCAGCCCCACACTTGCCTCTTTTCTCTTCTGAGGGCTCTGAGTAAGGTTACTAGATGTCTCAGATTTCACTGGTTTATACAAAAATATTTTTTTCTTCATCAAAGGTGAAATCAGGTTCCCTAAAGCAGTTTTTCATGCTGATTCTAAATCTGTAATTTGTTTTTCTCTAGCACATAGGGGTTTAGAGATATCATCCATAGAGGTTTGTGTAAAATGCTTTTTTTTTCTTTGATGCCATCAAGTCAATGCTGACTCCTGGCGACCCAGCAACCCTTGGGTTTTCTTGGCAAGGTATGACCAGAAGCAGATTGCCAGGTCTTTTCTTCCGAGGAAATGGAGGGTAAAGTCACGTGCCCAAGGTAAAATGTTGCATATGGTAAACATTGAAAACGGCAGATGTCACACGTGCTAATAACTATATTTGGCTTGTTTGCATGTAAGAAACGTACTAAAAGTGATTTACAGACGACTTTCTACTTTGAAATTTGTTAGTATTGTCATGACACAACATCCAGCAGTAATCTGCCATCATGCTCTCATCCCAGAATCCTTGGTAACGTTTTTCCATGGCCTGAATGTCTTGGTGAAACCTCTCACCCTGTTCATCACTCACTCAGCCAACATTTGGTGGAAAAAAGTGAAGATATGGCTGCATGAAGTGCATTTTCAATGACATGCTGCAACCAAGTTTACGATATGCGGCAAGTAACCTCTGTACTCCATGAACATAATCTGGCGATTTGGGATTACCTAGAAAGTTTTCACAGATCCACTTAAAGGCTTGCCATGCTTCAAGTCCCAAAGCACCCAGGCATTCTTCAAATTCTTCATCCTCCATCGCCTATCTTATTTGCGATCCCACAAAAATGCCTTCTTTCAATTTTGCAGCAGTGATCTTTGGAAATTTAGAAACAAGATACTGAAATCCTTTTGAATTTGTTTGCACCATTTTTTTCACTAAATTTTTCATTAAACCCAGTTTTATATGCAAATGAGGAAGCAAAATGTCTGCTGGATCAACCAATGGAGCATGACTAACACTGCTGCTTCCTGGATTATAGGCAGTTCTTAAAGGCCACT